>JBBHAA010002962.1:0-230000 GCA_037953035.1 Aquarana catesbeiana | reverse complement strand
AACAGGTCCCTCACTTCTGCCGTCACCGCTCTCCATGGTATGTGCAGTTTTTTTTTTCTGCATAGTGCAGTGGACTGGAGAGCTCCTCTACTGTAGCACAGAGCTGAGGAGGTGTTTCAGGGCTCCTCAGCTTCGTACTACAAAGGCTGAGTAGCGGCAGCAGGCAGGGATGGAAGCTTCCTCCCGAATCACTGCAGGAGGTGAATGTTGGGACCCGACCAGTGATCGAGGGCAGCAGCCATGATTGTGCACAGAGAAGACAGTAGAGGAGCTCAGCAGCACAAAACAGTACAAACGTAGCACTAACCAACGTGACCAGTTGTGTCATTTGGGCGTTGTAGGGGGGCTAGGTGATGTCATAGTCTGGAAAAAACAATTGCTAATATCTTAAAAATAAAAGCAGCACAAATGTAAATTTTTACAGCACAAACGTAGCACTAAAGAAACACACTTGAGTTTTTATTTGCGCTGATTGTAGGGGGGCCAGCTTCGCTGAGCTCAGTAGAGGAAGTGAATTCTGCAGAAAACTTCCTCCACTGACTTCAGGATTAAATGAGGCTGGAGAGGAGAGGGCTGCCAAAGCAGACATCCCAACCTGACAAAACTCATTTCAGGGTGGTAGCAAACTAATTTCAGGGAGGTGGCATGGCGCTTCGCGACGCCCCCCCCCCCCCCCCCCAATTTAACACATCTAGAGGATGATCGAATGAAATGGAATCAGTATACACAGGTTTACTTCTTCTGAGAGATATTAAAGGAACACTCTAACCCAGGGGTCTCAAACTGGCGGCCCTCCAGCTGTTGCGAAATTACAAGTCCCATGAGGCATTGCAAGGCTGACAGTTACAAGCCTGACTCCCACGGAAGAGGCATGATGGGACTTGTAGTTTTGCAACAGCTGGAGGGCTGCCAGTTTGAGACCCCTGCTCTAACCACAATGACCACTTCAATGATTTGAAATGGTCAAGGTGGTAGGAGTCAGTATGTGGGATGGCATGAATATACTAAGGTGGTCTAATGATTGGCTTCTGTCTACACGGAGGGCTACACAGAGATCAATATTTGGCCGTTCCCTGCTAAACTGAATTTTGATGTGTGTACTCAAGTTTACCGAATTCCTTGCTGGTTCCCCACAGTGCCTGTGTGTCTTACTGATTATGGTCACACCCCATAGTCAGAAAGAATAGAGTCTTTCACTTACCTGTTCCTGAAAACGCACACACCAAGATTGGATTTTTAATTTTTTTAAACCTGGAGTTGGGCTGTATTATGGAACCACATCCTTTTCTGTTGTTGCTCAAATTCCTGAATATGTTAGGAATATACTGGGACTTTTCAGGTGCTACAGAGATATTCTACATACACATACTGTATTTATCGGCGTATAACATGCACTTTTTTCCCCTTAAAATCAGGAGAAAATCGTGGGTGCGTGTTATACGCCGATCCCCGCCGATCTCCGCTGATTTTTTGCAATCGCGCCGACATACACAGCCAGATTTAAATATGGCGCCGGCGGACTCGGCGAAGGGCGGAGCCGAGATACGCAAAGCTGAGTGTACTCGGCTCTTTCCGGCTCCGCTCACAGTCCCGCCACTGGGCGGGACTGTGAGCGGCGCTGAAAAGAGCCGAGTACATTCGGCTATGTGTATTTCTGCTCCGCCGAGTCCCTCCGCGGCACCATATTTAAATATCACTTGGATGTGTATGTCGGCGTGATCGCAAAAAATCAGCGGAGATTGGCGGGGATGGCAAGGCTGCACTGGGGCAAGGCTGCACTGAGAAGGCTTCAATGACACTGACAAGACTGCATTGATGGGCATTTAAATGTAAGTTTTTTTCCCTTAAACTTCCCTCCAAAAAGTTTTTTTCCTTAAAATTCCCTCCTAAACTTGGGGTGCGTGTTATACGCCGATAAATACGGTATATTAAACAGAATGATTTTGTGAAATGCATCCACCTGAAAAGTCCCATTATATTCCTAACACATTCAGGAATTTTACTTTCACCAGTCCTGTCCTCTTTTCAGCACAGATTTATACAGGTAAGCACAAAAATAGGGACTCACAGAAGAAGGATGTCATCTGTTATCCAGCCTGTTATCTTACCTTGGGGAAAGCCCCGATCACTATGTTCTTCTGTTTGCTCTGTCCTCCCTGAGGAGGAGGAGGGGGGAGGGGAGAGGGTGCTGACAGGAACACAAGACAGGCAGAGATCAGCTTCTCCTTTCTGGACATTACTCTGCAATGCTCTCAAGCCTCTCCTCCTTATCCATGGACCCGAGGGGATGGAGTGTGTTATCTGAACAGTGGCATGTCCAGGCTGTGGTGTAACACTCCCCTCCTCCCTCCCCCGCTCAGCTGTGTGACAGCATTAGTTGTCAGTGCTGTGCTGACATTTCACATCCTCAACTCCTCTCCTCTCTCCGCTCCGAAAATTCAGAGCTTCTCCAGAGCCAATGAGAGAGGAGGGGTGGGGATTGAAGGCAGAGCAACCAACCAGGATCGGAAGATTATACTACAGCAGACAGCCTGACACCGCCCCCATCCTGTAATCTCACTGAGGATCGCCCTGCCGGGAGATCGCAGGGCACTCCTGAGAAGTCTGCCAAAGGTTCCAGAACGCAAAGGTTCCTGCTGAAAAAAAGCCATATACTGTATATATATATATATATATATATATATATATATATATATATATATATATATATATATATATATATATACAGTGGGGACATAAAGTATTCAGACCCTCTTAAATGTTTCACTCTTTGTTATATTGCAGCCATTTACTAAAATCATTTAAGTTCATTTTTTTCCTCATTAATGTACACACAGCACCCCATATTGACAGAAAAACAGAATTGTTGACATTTTTGCAGATTTATTAAAAAAGAAAAACTGAAATATCACATGGTCCTAAGTATTCAGACCCTTTGCTGTGACACTCATATATTTAACTCAGGTGCTGTCCATTTCTTCTGATCATCCTTGAGATGGTTCTACACCTTCATTTGAGTCCAGCTGTGTTTGATTATACTGATTGGATTTGATTAGGAAAGCCACACACCTGTCTATATAAGACCTTACAGCTCACAGTGCATGTCAGAGCAAATGAGAATCATGAGGTCAAAGGAACTGCCTGAAGAGCTCAGAGACAGAATTGTGGCAAGGCACAGATCTGGCCAAGGTTACAAAAAAATTTCTGCTGCACTTAAGGTTCCTAAGAGCAACGTGGCCTCCATAATCCTTAAATGGAAGACGTTTGGGATGACCAGAACCCTTCCTAGAGCTGGCCATCCGGCTAAACTGAGCTATCGGGGGAGAAGAGCCTTGGTGAGAGAGGTAAAGAAGAACCCAAAGATCACTGTGGCTGATCTCCAGAGATGCAGTCAGGATATGGGAGAAAGTTGTAGAATGTCAACCATCACTGCAGCCCTCCACCAGTTGGGGCTTTATGGCAGAGTGGCCCGACGGAAGCCTCTCCTCAGTGCAAGACACATGAAAGCCTGCATGGAGTTTGCTAAAAAACACCTGAAGGACTCCAAGATGGTGAGAAATAAGATTCTCTGGTCTGATGAGACCAAGATAGAACTTTTTGGCCTTAATTCTAAGCGGTATGTGTGGAGAAAACCAGGCACTGCTCATCACATGTCCAATACAGTCCCAACAGTGAAGCATGGTGGTGGCAGCATCATGCTGTGGGGGTGTTTTTCAGCTGCAGGGACAGGACGACTGGTTGTAATCGAGGGAAAAATGAATGCGGCCAAGTACAAGAATATCCTGGACGAAAACCTTCTCCAGAGTGCTCAGGACCTCAGACTGGGCCGAAGGTTTACCTTCCAACAAGACAATGACCCTAAGCACACAGCTAAAATAATGGAGTGGCTTCACAACAACTCCGTGACTGTTCTTGAATGGCCCAGCCAGAGCCCTGACTTAAACCCAATTGAGTATCTCTGGAGAGACCTAAAAATGGCTGTCCACCAATGTTTACCATCCAACCTGACAGAACTGGAGAGGATCTGCAAGGAGGAATGGCAGAGGATCCCCAAATCCAGGTGTGAAAAACTTGTTGCATCTTTCCCAAAAAGACTCATGGCTGTATTAGATCAAAAGGAGCTTCTACTAAATACTGAGCAAAGGGTCTGAATACTAAGAACCATGTGATATTTCAGTTTTTCTTTTTTAATAAAACTGCAAAAATGTCAACAATTTTCAAGTGTTTTTCTGTCAATATGTGGTGCTCTGTGTACATTAATGAGGAAAAAAATGAACTTAAATGATTTTAGCAAATGGCTGCAATATAACAAAGAGTGAAAAATTGAAAAATTTAAGGGGGTCTGAATACTTTCCGTCCCCACTGTATATACATACACACACAGTAACTCACAAAAGTGAGTACACCCCTTACATTTTTGTAAATATTTTATTATATCTTTTCATGTGACAACACTGAAGAAATTACACTTTGCTACAATGTAAAGTAGCAAAGGCTGCAAGCCAGGAGGTTTACTTCCTCTTTAAAGATACTCTGTCATCAAGTGTACAGCTTGTATAACAGTGTAAAATTGCTGTCCCCTCAAAATAACTCAACACACAGCCATTAATGTCTAAACTGCTGGCAACAAAAGTGAGTACACCCCTAAGTGAAAATGTCCATTTTGTGTGGCCACAATTATTTTCCAGCACTGCCTTAACCCTCTTGTGCATGGAGTTCACCAGAACTTCACAGGTTGCCACTGGAGTCCTCTTCCACTCTTCCTCTTGGCTGTGTGAGTTATTTTGAGGGGAGAGCAAATTTACACTGTTATACAAGCTGTACACTCACTACTTTACATTGTAGCAAAGTGTCATTTCTTCAGTGTTGTCACATGAAAAGATAGAATAAAATATTTGAGGGGTGTACTCACTTTTGTGAGATACTGTATATATTGTATATTGCCTCATACTGTTGGGCAGGCATGTACTGGCCATTGGGACTACAGGGAGTTTCCCGGTGGGCCGATGGCTCAGTGGGCCGATTTCAGTGACAGTGGACCGCTGCCTCCCTCCAGTCCTCTGTCCCCCCCCCCCCCCCCGCAGTGCTCACCTCCTCTCCCTGGCTAGTTATGCAGCGCGCCTGAATACAGACATGATGCTAAGGAGTCAACACTTAGAAGTTCATCATACGATCTGGAAGGAGGGCGGCCTCACTTTCCTGCCTAATCTTGTTCCATTGGGGGGGGGGGCGCCAAACTGATTCTTTGCCCCAGGTGAAATAATGTCTAGCTTCCCCACTGATACTGCCTATAAGAGAAATAATGTAAAACGGCTAATAGCTAGTGGGGGGGGGGGCTTGGGTGGCAAGCCGGCATGGGAGAGACCTGTCAAAGTGGGCCAGTCTGGGTGAAGTCCAGGGCCAAATTTTTGTCCCAGTCCAGCCCTGCTGTTGGGGACTCTTTGCTGGGTCGTTTTGGGGTGTGGCTGTATTCCATTGTTCTATTGTGTCTGTCTGCCTTGGGTATTATGGGATGTGTCAGTGTATTTGCTGTGAGAAGGGAGGGGGGAATTTCTCCAACAGCTCTCCCTGCTGATTGGACAGTCTACCCTGCCCTGAATGCAAAAAGGGGGATTATCCCGAGTGTTACCTCTGTGTACCTGTGTTTCAATAAACAGTTCATGGTCAGCAGCCAAAACGAGTACTGCTTAGTTTGTGGTTGCAATCGGTTGGAAGATCTAATATTTATATTCAGACTGGAAGGATCGGTGTATGACGAAAGCACCCTAGCAGAGTGTGGGACATTTTGTTACAGGGGCCATCCCCAAACTGTTCCCACAAAGCTGAAATTGTCCAAAATGTCTTGGTATGCTGACGCCTTAAGAGTTCCCTTCACTGGAACTAAGGTCTGGACTGGTCTGCTGCTAAATTCAGATTAGAGTTGTCCCTGTCATGTAGGCTGTGCCCGATTGCACTACAGTGGGCTGAGAAGGTGTTGCAAGGGACGTCGCTGTCAATATTGTCACTGCTGATTTGCAAGCTTGCAGCTTGTCAACCATCATCTGGCTACACCAAGCCCTGCCCACTGCTTTCTGGATTTACAGCGCTGCCTCTGTTGCTGAAACCTCCCAATGTGAGCTGCGGTGTCTGGGAGGGGGATCATGTGAGTTGAAAAATGATGGAGGGTTTGGCTCAGTCAAGGAAGGTAAATTATTTTTTTGTTGTTGATAAGGCCTGTGCATCACTTAATAACTGCCCAACCTGGAGGCTTAAAGTGGCTGTATACTCCGCTTGGCCTTTTCTACCTACAGGTAAGTATAATAAGGCCTATAATGTGGCTTACCTGTAGGTAAAAGGAATATCTCCTAAACATGTATGGTTTAGGAGATATTCATCCTACATGCAGCCGCTGACGTCAGCGGCTCATGCGCTTCGAAGGTTCAGCAGAACTTCAGAGTTTCTTGCCGTAACGGAGGGCTCCTGCGCACATGCGCAGGAGTGACATCAGCGCAGCTCCAGCCACTCACAGCGCAGAAGCCCGTGAACCCGGAAGAAACGCTGGGGGAACATGTCAGCCCTCTCAGCGGTGATCGGGCGCCGCTGCGGGGGGCTTTTGTTCTAAGGTAAGTATTTCATAATGTGCTAGTATGATTATGCTATTGTTTTGAAGGGTTTTTTTTTGTTTTTTTTTCAGCGGTTTACTACCACTTTAAGTTGTACGTGATGGTTGTTATGTTGCATTATACAGTTTTAGAACACACCAGTAATTATGTGCAGTTCATTTGCTGCTACTTACTTATATCATGCCTTCAGTTTCTAACAAATCTCTATCTTTTTTTGGCGTGCCTCCTTTCTACACAGCAATTTAAATGGTATGATTTTATTTAGTGGTTGTATTGTGTGTGCATTATAGAAGCATAAACACCTTCAAAGTTTAAAGCTGAACTCCAGGTAAACTGCTACATGCAGAAATTAAATACATGTACATTTATCCTGTCAAAGGATTTTGAATTCTGTCCATCCATTTCTGTGATCTACACTGCTCTGCCACACAGCACACAATTGTCTGTCAGAGGAGGAAACCATATTTTTCTGATGCAGTTCATTAACACAAATCTTGTCATTCCTCAGCCTGTAACTGTGACTGAACAGTGACAAGTGAAAAGAGAAGCAGGGGACTGATGAACTCATCTCTCTCTGTCTATTCTATCACTATATTGGCATATCCCTTGTTAGGACATGAGTACTGCAGCATAACTGGCTCCTTGTGCTGCTTTTCCCTCCGCCAAACTGAGCTCTGCTGAGCGGGGACAGCAAATGTCTGGTGCCAGGTCACAATCCGGTATTTATACTGCTTCCATTAAAGAACATATATTAATGGCTTGTTCATACAGGCAGCGACCCTGGGGGGGCTTTAAAATCAAGCGGTTGAGCTGCATTTTTTTTTTTTTTTTGTCGCTGACCTAAAGAAGCACCTGCAGCCATTCAGGGCTTCAACTACTTGCCTACCGGGAACTTTCACCCCCTTCCTGCCCAGGCCAGTTTCTACCTTTCAGCGCAGTCACACTTTGAATGACAATTGCGCTGTCATGCAACACTGTACCGAAACGAAATTTACATTTTTTTTACGACCATGGCAAAAATGAAATCTCCTGTCATGTTCCGTGGTTCGTACTGCAATGCAATCATGTCACAGTGGTCGCCATTTTCAGGGTTACACAGGTGGTAAATATCATGTCAATCATGCCCTAAAAAAAAAGTGTACCACTGTTGATTGCTTTTCCGAGAGGCATCAAGGATTTCCATCTGTCTGAATGAGGCCTTGATATTTTATATGAATGAATATATAAATAATATGTTAATTATTTCAATAAACATAGAAATGCATTCATTTGTGTCTTTTTATATCTGCCTGAAGTTCAGCTTTAGCTATGTTCCTGACCTGTAGTGATCACTGTCTGGTGTTTGCAGAGCTCCTATTTGTGTGGTGTTTCTAATTCAGTACACTATTCCTTTGTTTTTGCATCATCTACTTTATATTTTAGCACCTATTTTATATTATTACCTATTTTATCCTTCCTTTAGTTCCTTCTCTCTCCTTCCGGTATGTGTAAGATTGAATGCTCACAATGCTGATGAGCAGGCCATTGTTACCCATATTATACCTAAACCTAATGCATGGTCTCTTTACAATAAGCTGGCATTACACCTGAAAATCCGGCACCCTCCCATGCCTCCGTATTTGTCCATTAGGGGATGTTGGCTTGGTGCAGCTCACTCTGACAACATTGATCCAGATTTTCATGATTTAAAGTCCAAATTGTGGTCTTTTGAGGCACTCTGAGGGTATCTGTAGCTGCCTGCTTTTCATGTGCAATGACAGAACACAAGTTCACTTTAACTTCACTAGTAATTCACTGGTCCTAACAGCTGACACTAACATTATCGTACTGTTATGTTTTATAGGAACGACCCCTCCCCCAGGGAATGCTAAAATCACCATTGTGGTACCTGTGGTGGCGGTGGTGGTAATTTGTATCAGCTTCATTGCCATATGTTACTGTACCAGGTATGTAAAAAGTGACTATTTGCTGTGCTTCTGCCATCTGTTCTATGTTAAATCAAGAATTTACAGCTTATATTCTTGTAACAGTATCTTTTTTTTATCTGTCCAGTGTATGTTTTTTTGTTTTTCTAAACAGAAACCATAGCAATGCAATGAGACTGTTTTGATGTTTAATTTTAAAAGCCTGCAGTCGGAAAGTGGCGACGGCCATCTTGGTACACCCCGCACCGCTCAGCGCCAAACTTACCTTCTGACTGCAGGCTTTCAAAATTAAACATCAAAACAGTCTCACAGGTTTCAAAATACTGTATCTAAGCATATATGCTAGAAGCTCATCACAATAGAGCCCCCCAGCTACATAGTCCTTCCATCACAGAGCCCTCCAATCACACAGCCCCCTCTTCACATTAGAGCCCTCCATCTTGGCTGTGAGAGCGCAGCAGAAGACAAGCAGTGGAGGAGAAAGACTTCTGTCTTCTCAATAATGCTTGGTGAAGTCCTGCATGGCGCCACCTGACCTGAATCAGTGTCATGCATCGTCATGGTGCAGGTGAGTCGGCCGACATGGTCATAGCAATGAATGACACCATGCGTCTTGGCCCTAAAGCATCACTGGATATCTTGGCGCTGGCAGCTAGCCCGCCCTCACAGCAGGAACCAAAAGAAGAGCACACACCACTCCAGGCAAGTCTTCAGGTGCAAATGGGTGACAGGTGCAGACCCCGGCTCACCACCGTCCAATGCGAATAAAATGAAGAAATGGTCGCACTCTGAATTTCCAAAAAAACTTGCTTGATGTACCTTTATTGTCACAAGTGTATCAGACAAACACAGGACAAGCAGTTGACATGTTTCACAAGCGATAGGTTGTTGTGAACAAGCAAGTTATTGTTTGTGAAACATGTCAACTGCTTGTCCTGTGTTTGTCTGATACACTTGTGACAATAAAGGTACATTAAGCACGTTTTTTGGAAATCCAGAGTGCAACCATTTCTTCATTTTATTAGTCCGCCCTCACCAATGCAACTCTTGACACTGATCCAGGGTCCGACACTTGAGGCATCCTGATTGGGAAACACTGCTCTAACCTTACGGACTTTGCAAGAAACTTGGAACCAAAAGTTCTCACCGTTCCTCATATTATTCAGAAGTTTAACAAAACAAAAGAAACATTTTGGCTGGAGTTTGGCTTTAGAGAAGAGCAGTAAGTAGTAAGTAAGTAAGTAGAATTTATAAGACATGGATCTGTGGGTTGATGGTTTTTCATCAGAGCCAGTGGAGAATAGGCCACATTTGTGCAGTACCATAGAGCCGGGTGGCTTGGAAGAAGATGGGGATCACCATGCCACCTGCTGAGCTGAGGTCTGCTGATGATGTGGTAGCAAGGGGAACATTGGGATGGCTGTTTTAGGTAAATTTAGTTTAAGGGTCCTGTTAGCCTTTTAAAAACTCAATTTATTCTACCAATATTTATAACTATAATCTGAAGCTTACATGTTAGTAAAATATGTCATTCAGTCAGGTAGGAAAAGATCAGAATACAGGCATTATGGTGGCTTCTAGACTGGTCTTTGCATTACCACCTTGTAGGATTAGACAACAAGGAGCGTGTCACCAGGTCCTGCTAACAAGACCAGGAAACTGAAGGTGAGTGGTGAGTTAGGGACCACCTTTCCCCACTTCTTTCACTTTATTGACAGCTCCTCTTTTTTGTCACCTTGAAGATTTTATGCTGAAGCAAATTTTGCCATGGGTTGACTGACTAGCCACCAGAATTCTTCCAGTGTCAACTATGATGCAAACATTGAATACAGGAAGTGGGGACGCTCTGCAGAAATTTGAGTCATGTCCGTTGCCTAGCTGACTTGAAGGTGGAGCAATGTTGTAAATATTGAGATTATTTGGCTTGAACTGTACAGTTGATGTTGAGTCCCATCAAACTGAAAATCACACAATCTCCCGTGTGTCTTAACTCATTCTGTGAACTGTCTTATGTAGCTACAATTATCTGCAGCTAATGCTTGTTCACACCCAGCCAATTGTCATGTAATTGTTTGTAAAGTGACTTTGAAGCGCCTTCAATCTTAAAGCCGGCAATAGATAGATCTAAATTTGACTGTATCCATCTATGGGCAGGTTTGGTTGTACAGAAGTCGATCTCTCGATTAACTTCCAGACTGACAGCTTATCAGGTTTTTTTTTTTTTTGCTTAATCAGTGTCACCAATTTTAACTGGTGACACTGATCATTGTACTCTTACAGAATTTTCCCCACTGTCAGATTCCCCCATCAACCCAGTTGGTGTTGAAAAAAAAAATACATCATCTAAGGCCTGTCTTAGGCTGGTTATGGACATGTTGTTTGTTTTGTCTTTTTTTGATTAGCTAGCCGGCTGATCAGAAAAAATCAAATGACTCCATCCACACAAAGGAGGTGGATAAAGTAATCCTCCCACTGTGTCATTGTATTCTGACAGTGGGGACTCCTCCTCCAGCGTCAGAACACATTGATCAGCACTGCACCTCATTGGCTGCTGCCACTGATCAAAATGAAAAATTTCCAACATCTTGTTTGAAAAAAGTTGATTTTTAGATTGACTTCTGTCAAGCGGGAAAGGCTATAGATGTATTGAGATTCTTCCAGTCCCATCTATGGCCAGCTTTAGTTTGCTCAGTCGTGGTGGATCTCCGAGTGTTATTTCATCATGTGGCTGGTGTGATGGGACATCTACTCTGCAGTTTGAGAATTTCAATTTTAACAACATTTTTTTGCTATTTATAATCTTAAAATAATCGCATTTCTAAAGGACGATCTTATTTTTAAAAATCAACTTTTCTTTATTTTCAGAACATAAGCCAATTCCAATGTGGTTTAAAGTCATCTCTCAAGGAATTAAAGTCAGTCATCTCAGTGGATTTATGAAAAAATATAGAAAAAAAAGCAACAATGTTCAGCAGAATTTCCAGTCTACCTCCAGCAGAAAGTATTGTATTTTGGTACCAGACCCTAAAATCCGTGTCAATAATTCTGAATTTTTAATTGGATACAACTCTCTAAGGATCAGTGGAGCCAAGTAGACATCAGCCGTATGTACAGTAGGAAAAGTAGAGTGCCACGGGTGTACCCAGAAGTCTAGTTTATTTAGTGGTCAAATCATTGGTAACCTATGAACTGTACTGGACCTTCAGTTCTGTTCATTGAGTAGTTCATTGAGTCTGCCCATTTTTATTTTTTTTATTTATTTTTTTTTGCTTCTAGCATGCACCCCAACTAAATATTTGTTTTTGGTTTTTAAACAACCTTATTTCCTTTTTTTATTTTACAGGATTGCTGTATTATTGGTGTTTTTTTTTCATTTATTCTTTACATACCAGAGTTTATTCATTGAAAACTACACATTTACAAAAAGGGATTACCACCCAAAACACTTTCCATGCTAGATAGAATATATATATATATATATATATATATATATATATATATATATATATATATATATATATATATATATATATTAGAAGGCTAGCCTGTATTTGTAGGAGGAGTCTGGGGGGTATATATCCCTCCTCCTCCTCTGTCAGATCCTTCGTTGGTGTTCTGCCGAGAAAGTTCCCCTCGGCGGATAAGGACCCCCCCCTACTGCACAGGCGCAGCGCTTGCGCAGTAGGAGCCGGCGAAAATAGCTGAAGCCGAATAGAATAGAAATCAGCTGTACACGGCGCCTGTAAGAGGGCCCCTCGCGGGCTCTCTTCGCCTGCCACGCTTCGGGCACGGCCTCGCTTTGCTCTGCACTTTTTTATTCTCCCTCTAGGTCCACTTGGATGCGTGTACAGCTGATTGAAGTTTTTCAGCTTTGGCTATTTTCGGCGGCTCCTAGTCGTTCGTACTGCGCAAGCACTGCGCCTGCGCAGTACAGGCGGGGTCCTTATCCGCCGGGGGAACTTTCTCGCCAAGACACCGGCTCATTTCCTGGGTTGCTAACGAACGTCATTTCCGGGTTCACAGAGCATTGCGTCACTTCCGTTTTTTTGTTAGCAGGGCGGCAGCGCGGCCGATTACAGGGGGTCTTGTGTCGGTTTCCCTCTCCTGGTACTGGTGGTTCTGGTAGGTGCGGGCGGAGGGCATCAACTGGGACCGCATCGAATACAAGCTTTGATGTCTATTGCTAGCTGCAGGGAGGACGATGTGTGTCTCCAACACACCGATCATAAGACGTATAGGTGCCTGCCAAGTCGGTCAAACATCAGAGGATTTGTTTTTTGTCATGCATGGGCTGGGGGGGGGGTCACCTGCACACAGGGGGGTCCGCTCGCTTTCAGCATGCCTCCATCCCTGGGGCAGGCTTGGGGAGGGGGACAGTGAAGCCAGCTGGTCTGTCACTGTAGGTCCGGGGGAGGGGAGGCGCATGCTGTCAGTCGATTCATGTACTGGAGTATGAGAATTTGTATTCCTGGTATTGATCATTGATCTGAGTAAAACTGCTGTATAACTGAATTGATCCTAGATCTCCTCAATTTTCTTTTACTGAATTTCTACAATCTGTGAGCATCAATCTTTATTTGTCACACAGTCCTTGTCTATCTGCTTAAGCGTGCCTGGCGGTCAGGGTTTTTGGGGGGGGCGTAGACCTGCAGGTTATCGCTCTTCACAGGTTGCCAGATGTCTTTTTTTTTAAATAAAGGGGGAGGGGGCTGGTTGATGGTTCAGCTCCGCTGTCACCCTCATTTCATGCAATCCTGTCGTAGCGTTCCTGTTGTAGCATTTCGATGGTGGCATGTCTGTCACAGCATTTGGATGGTAGCATGATCGTAGCATTTCTGTCGTAGCATTTCGATCGTAGCATTTCTGTCGTAGCATTTCGATCGTAGCATTTCTGTCATAGCAGGGTTGCATCTGGTGTCGTTATTCGGCAGTCCTGAGGGTTGTCAGGACCTCTGCTTGGGTCTGCAGGACCACAGTGATTTTGGGAGGAGGGGGGTTGCAGACCCTCAGCTCTGCGGCACTGTTGGCCATGGTTGTGGAGGTATGGGGGGCCCACAGCTTGATGCCAATACTTTTTAAATTCAGGGGGAGTGGGAGGTATTTTCAGCATCCTACGGCTGCCATTATAGGCGGGAGTACAGGTAGGCCCAGTTGTCATCTGTTCTCATTGGGGAATTCATTTCTGTGTTGGTTACGTGGGGTATCATTAGTTCAGCACATACACCAGTATCCTTTCCCGTTGTCTCAAACGTGTGTGTGTGTGTGTGTATATATATATATATATATATATATATATATATATATATATATATATATATATCACATTTTTTTTTTCCTAGCTAAGAAAAGGAACCTAGGATTTTAGGAGCTGTCTATTTGCATACTGTCTCTAAGTTTTATCTGTTTGCTAGTTCATCGAAAACTCTAAATGGCCTAGGGCTCCATGCACACTATAAAAAAGAAAAAATTGCGCTAAATCAAGTCCACAGTGAAAATAAATGAAAAATAAATGAATAATTGAAAAAAGTCCAAATTGTTGAACAGATGATGCAGACAATTGTTCCCCAATCAATGGGTCAACGTTAAATTATCATCATGTGAAATACATGCTTACCAGATTGTAAGCCAAAACGTGCAGATGGCCGTAACCCCAGCCTGGGTTGTGGATCTTGTGAGATGAACCAAGACGTTTGGAATCCTCTCAAAGCAGATAAGCAAAGGTTCCACAGGTATCGGTATATAATAAACAATAAAAATTCATCATAGCGTGATACTGTAAAAATTATGAATTGTGCACAGTGGATATAGAAAGCCCTAACATCGTGACCAATCAAAGAAAGGACAAATGCCACCTTAGTGAAAAAGAGCACCACATAGAGGGCCACATCGGACACTTTTGACACTATTTTGGACCATTGTCATTTATACAGCGATCAGTGCTATAAAAATGCACTGATTGCTGTATAAATGACACTGGCAGGGAAGGGGTTAAACACTAGGGGGCGATGAATGAGTTAAGTGTGTCCTAGGGAGTAATTCTAACTGTTGGGGAGATGGGCTTCCACTCGCATGACAGCGATCACTGCTCCCCATCACAGGGAGCAGTGAACTTTGTCATGACACAAGGCAGAACGGGGAAATGCCTTTTTACATACGGTAGGCACTTCCCCATTCTGCCGCTCCGTGACATGATCGCCTGGAGACCAGCGGACATCGAGTCCGCCGGTCCTGCGGGCATGTTAACGCTGTACGCGGCGCACATGCGTGCCCCGCTAGCCCCGCCAATTAAAGGGGACATACAGGCATTTGCCCACCGCTGCCATTGTGCTGGCGTATATTGGCGTGTGACGGTCAGCAAGAGGTTAAAGTTCGAAAAATGCTAGTAATAGTGGGGTTTTTTTGTGCCGCTTTGTAGTAGCGTTTTAGTAGCTTTTTGTAGCTTTTAGGTGCGTTGGCATTTTAATAGATTTTTCACAATTCATGAAGAAACCAAAAAAAAGCTGTTATGAGCATTTAGCGTTTTTTTTTTTTTCTGCCAGGAAAACGGTCCCAAAGCACTACAAAAAAATGTTTTTCTGCTCCTAATCCCAGAAGCTTGAAAAATGCATAGGATGCATTAAGGTGAAAAAACAGGAGCCTTTACAACCCCTTAACCCCTTGAAGCAGGTGCCTCCGCCCATTAAGGGGTTTAGGATGCCAAGAGGCAGGGCAGGGTTTACAAAACATTCAGTGGAGCCCAAAGGAGATATGCAGAGTCTTTTTGACCCTGCCTGTCCCATTAAAGAGAACCTGTCACCTAAAAATCATCACATAAGGGTTTTTTTGGTCCCCTATGTGATGCAAAAAAAAAATATTTTTTTTTACACTGAAGCACATAAACCCCCCCCCCCCCCCCCCAAAAAAAAAAAAACATTTTTGAGGCACCTACATGTGAAAACGTTGATTGCAATACACATTGCATATTGCCGCACACACCAGAGTGAGAGCAATAATTATAGCACAAGACCTCCTCTGTAACACTGAACTGATGATGCTGTTGAAGTGTCGCTTATAGAAATGATAGGTTACTGATGTTTGTTGCCATTTCACAGGTGCACACAAATTCTAAAGTCGGACATGTTGGGTATTTACTTGGCGAAACCTGGTCTTTTATATGTTACCAAAAATTTGGGTTGCACTGAACAAATCCGAGCTCTTGGATACAAAATGGGTACAAAAATGATTTACTAAAATCATTAGTCTGTGCCGTATAGCATCAAATACTCATCGCAAATGTCTTCTTAAGCGTATGTAGTAGTCTTTTTTTTTTTTTTTTCATCTAGTGTTTGTTTTTTTTCTTATGCAATTCAACAGATTGCGCCTGGGTTCACACTGCTGCAATGGGAGATGCCCCATGTAATTTGTACAGAAATTGTAGCACATTTCTGTGCAAATTACATGCAGTGTCTCTGGGGTGCGGTTTAAGCCATGGATTTGTATGTCTCAAATCGCACCAAACTGGTGCAGGACCCCTTTTTTTTTCTTTTTTTTTGCTCGCACCAGAATCGGATCCGAATTCTGCAAATCGCGTTCCATCCATGCAAACCGATTGTGGGGTGTCATTTTTTTTTTCTTTTTATTAGTACTTTTTTTTTTTTTTCATAGCAGTACAAGTTATACATTTATCCATACATTTTATTCCAGATATATAATCTTGCTTCTAATATTCACCCACCCCAAAAAAAAAAAAAAAACCCAAACAAAAACTAAAAGCAAAAAAAAAAAAAAAAAAAAAGGAGCAAAACCCAACAACAAGAAAAAAATTGTGGGGTGTCATTAACTGCAAATGGTTTGCATGGACAGGTTGCGATTTAGATGCGGTTTCAAATTCGTTGTGAATTTGCACCGCATCTAGTGTGAACCCAGGCTCAAAATGCACTTTATTATCGGATTGTAACAGCTTGGAAAGTCTTCTTGTGTTTAAGTATTGGATTTATGCTTTTTTTATGTTGATGCTTGTGCTGCTTGCAATAAAAAAAGTTTTTGAAAAGCTTATTCGTTTTTTGTGTTTTTTTTTTTTTATTATTTGTTTTTATTTATTGGTTTTCTTTGTTTCCCATAATAAGTGGGGCAGATGATCTGCATCTCTATTATAGGCAGTCCTCATCAAGACAGATGGGTACATCATGACATATGACTACTTGCGTACCCATACTACCCATATACGGTATTTATGTGTACAAATTTAGGGGAACTATTGATAAAAATGCCAACATGGTTTGGAGCCATACTGGCATCTAATAGGACTGGTGGTGAGGATTCTTTTAACAGTCGTGCAAAAGGGGTGTGGGGACATATTGGGCAATCCTGGGGTGTATGTAACTTTTTTAAAAGATAAAGTGGAAGGAAACAAAAAAAAGAAGAAAAAAAAAAGCTGACTGGTTGGACTTTTATGACAGAAGAGACCCTGGCAGCAGCAGGATCAATTATTTTAATATTGAGAATGCCTTTTGATATACCAGTAAAACCCGACAGGGACTCTAACCCTTCTCTGTTCTATCCAAAATGTAAAAAAAAAAAAAAAAAATTGGTATAGATACACTTTCACTATTTTATAATATACCAATCAAAACCAAGCATGCTGCATGCACATGTATTTATTAATGGTCATTGACTAGTAACTAAACAAAGTCATTTGTACATCATTAGGGTGTCAATGGCAGCTTAAATATGTTTTGCTCCTAATCCAAGGGAAAAGGAATAAAATATACTGAATTCAGCTCTAATTGCAGGGTGTACACCCTTCAGAACGGTTATAGAAAAGAAAACACTGAGCTACTATGTGAAATATAAATAAAAATAGTGTCTAATAGAAATGTAATGAGGCGGCCGCTTAACACAAATAGTGTTCCCACATAAAATATGAAAAAAATATATTAAAATGAAAGTGATGCGCTACCTCTTTATCCAGTGAATAGTAAACAATGTAAATAGTGCCACCCAGTGGCTACTAACAAAATAACAACGAATATCCTCAATATATGCAGCAATAATGATGAAAATAATAAAACAAAATATATTTACAAAGATTACTAGGCTGTAATTCAGACTTTTTCAGACTAGGCAGAGGAACGAGACAGGGTTGTCCCCTATCTCCCTTATTATTCGCATTAGCGGTTGAACCCTTAGCTACAGCAATACTGCACAACCCAGATTTAAAAGGTTATAATTCTAACAATAATACCTATAAATTGAGTATGTATGCAGACGACATGGTATTATTCCTCACACAACCCAATATTGCTTTACCAAATTTACTACATACTCTTAAAACATTTGCCTCACTATCTGGCCTAACAGTGAATGTCACCAAATCTATAGGTATGCCAATTAACATCCCATCATCCCAATTAGATTCCTTACGTTCCTCATTCAATTTCTCATGGTCAATGGATTCTTTCCCTTATCTTGGTATATTTCTTACACCAAATATTAATGACCTTTCCTCACCCGACACCCCATTAATACAAAAAATGAGATTGATGCTCAAATTATGGAAATCTTTTAAAATATTGTTTCTTGGCCGAATTACAGCGATTAAGATGACAATCTTACCAAAAATGTTATACCTATTTAGAGCCCTCCCAATCAGATTAAATAAAGTAACTATTACTAAATTCCAAACAGAAATCAATAAATTTATCTGGTCAGACTCCCGTCCACGTCTATCTAGATCAGTATTACACAATCCACAGAAATACGGTGGTCTAGGTCTCCCGGACTTCTGGCTTTATTACCTAGCCGCCAGATGATCACAAATAGCACAATGGCACATTCCCAACCCCAAAGTCCCATGGGTTAGATTTGAAAAAGACTCCATCCAACCATATTCTATCTCAAGTATATTATGGGGTAATAAAGTATCAACTCACATCCTAGACAACCTTAATCAATTAGTCTCACATTCATCTCAATTATGGAAACTACATAACAAAAAATATAACTTAACCTCTAACACACCTCCACTTGCATCTTTTATTGGTGACCCAAAATTCCCCCTTACCTCAAATGAGAGAGGAGACTTTTCATGGTGGACAAATAATAACCTAATATCCCTCTATAATTTTTTAGAAAACAACAACTTCACTTCATTCTCTTCATTGAAATCTAGACATCAGATCCCCAATACTGAATTTAATAAATTTCTCCAAATTAGACAATTTTATAGTACATATTTCCAAACAGTAAACTCACTTCCACCATCATTTTTTGAAAACATTTGTCTAAAAACACCTAGGAGAGCAGGCCTGATATCTGAAATCTACTCTAATCTAGTCAATCATGCAGAACAATCCAAACTTCCCTATATGCTTAAGTGGGAACAAGAATGTGATTTCTCATTTACAATGGAAAATTGGGAAAAATGTATCATTAACTTACACAAATGCACAAGATCGATTACGATCAAAGAAACTGCAATCAAACTTTTTACAAGGTGGTATTATACTCCAGTTAAAATTCATGCTATTTTCCCTGACACCCCTCATACATGTTTCAGAGGTTGCAATTCAGCAGGATCCTTTTCTCATATCTTCTGGGATTGTGATAGAGTTACTCAGATATGGAAACAACTGGAAAAATTTGCCTCCAAAATCTCAAATAGCAACATAAACCTCACTATATATAACTGTCTCCTATTTTCCCCTATCATCAGTCTTTCCATACATAATATGAGATTGATCCACACAATATGTGTTTCTGTACACTGGTTGATAGCATACCATTGGAAATCCCCCACAGTTCCTCTTTCACATTTGAAAACCAGAATTAACAATATTAATTTAATGGAAAAAATATTCCACACAATACAAAACACTAACCAATTCTACACAAAGAAATGGGACCCATGGTTTAACCATGCTAATCTCTTCTTTAACCCTGAATAATTCTACTAAATACTGAAGTTCACCGAAGAGTATTATATGAATATAGAGTTTATTGTATAATAGGAATAGCTATATTTATATATAAATTTATACTCCATTCAAGAACCGCTTAATATATATTGTTATTCCTTTTTGTAGAAATTGCTTTGATTGTACATTTTATGGCATATGTCAATAAGCTTTTTGTACTATTTCTTTGTACCAAATAAAAAAGTTTGTAAACAAAAAAAGAAATATATTTACAAACACAATAGAATCAAAGTGGATTCATCTCAAAATAATATATCTTAGTGCACGTGACTACCTAGTGGTAGAAATACCAAAATAGTGTTAATATTCAGTCCATATAAAGTGAACATGCCAAATGCATGCCATGATAATAAGAAAGTCCTTCAGTGGATAAGTGAATAATCTTCAAAGTAACTCGTGCCCTCCACTGGTAATAATATGCGCTCACCTCCCCAAAAGATCCCAAATTGGGTCTAGTTGCGCCTTCCCCTCATGTGTACAAGTCATCTGGATAGCAGTATTCAGACTCTCCTTGGGCTTCCTCACAGCTCAGACCATGATATCCCAAGTGGATGACATGTGGATAAGAAGGAACTTGTATAGTGCTTACAACTTTAAGACTTACCTTCTATTAAAACAAATGGAAAACAGACTCGCATTTTAAAGTGTAAGTTCACCTTTACAGAAAAATCTGTAAGGTGAACTTACACAGGTCCTTCCCCAGCGCCCCCCCCCCCCCGGTCCCGCTAACCTGGACCGCCGCAATCTCCAGTTCTAAGCCCTGGTATATCCACATCAGCCCGGGGCTTAGAAATCTTCTTTCCGTCCTTGCGTCTTCTGCATAGGTGACAGGACGGGCCATGCGGCTACTATGTGGTTAGTGACGAAACACGTCGGGGCGGGGCCTGTGACAGTATTGCGCATCACCAGGAAGTACATCAGAGCTATATGGTGGTTTAAAGCCGAGGATCTACGGATATTAAAGTGACTTTATGGGGCAGAGGGTGCCTGTGGGGGACTCCCGAAGAGGAGGTAAGAGACTGCTCTGTGCAATACCATTGCACAGAGAAGGCAAGTATACATTTTTTTCCAATAAAATAAGAGGCTTTACAACCAATTTAACTGAACAGCAACAAAGCCCAACCCAACTGTTAATTTATTCGTAAGAAAGAGTAAAAGCACTTTCACTTATCTAATCCTCTGCTACCCCATTAGAAGGCTCTCCCCTTTGTTCTGGCAATGGATTGTCCCTCATGTCATCATGTTTACTGCAATGTTATGGACCCTTCATCAGTGTTGATGAAATCAGGACCTTCGAGTGCATGCTAGAGAAGAAGCTTAAAGGCTAAGTTCACCTTTTTTTTTTTTTTCTAAATTCCAGCTCCCCTATGTACCAATATAGCATTCATGTACTTTTTTTGCAAAAAAAACAAAACTCTTTCCATAAAATCTACAGACACGTACCTTACTGTCCTCCATCCATGATTCCAAACGTATCTATTGTTTCTGTCTAACATCCTTACAGACTGTAGGCTATGACACAGAAAAGAGTTGGCCAACTGACTTCATTAGCACACACTCTGCATCATCCACCCACCCACTCCCAGGTGCACGTTTTTTAAATGAGATGAAATCAATCAGTGATCACCCTTCTCATTAAATACACAATATACAATCAAATTGCATAGTGTATGGCCATCTTTATACAAGTACATAGGAGGGAGTGGACAGAAACACTCAACTGTCAAGCCCTATTCACATCTCTGCTTGGCAGGAACTCGCATTCCCACGTGCTTTTTTTTTTCTTTGTTTTTAAGGGGGGGGGGGAGTTGTTTTGGAGCTTTTTCACTCATCACACATAGGGCAGCTCATCCACCTGAATGGGCCGCCCTACACACAACAATTGCCCCAAAGAAGCTTCAGAACTTTTTTTTAGAGCGGAGCTTGGTGCGTTTTTTACTGCGATTTTTGGTGCAGCGCATTTCTGAAATGCAAGGATGTGAATGGAGCCTCATTGTTCTTGTGTTATCGCACCAATTTCACTTTCAGGCCCCATTCACATCTAGCATAGTGGGAGTGAACGTTTTGTGGCTGTTTTTTCCTGCGACACGCATAGGGCAGCCTGCTGATTTAAATGGGTTGTGCTATATGTGGCTTATGGGAAATGTTGGCGTTTTGTGGGTTGCCTGTTTTTTTGCAGCATTTGCCACTCATTTTTTCACATGGCAAAATATGTGTTTGCTTCTGTGTTTGGTGTGTCGTTACTAATTAATGGCACTGAAAGCGCAACTAGTAATTTTAGGTGTATAAAGGTGGCCATACACTATACAATCTGATTGTACAATCACAGATACGGGTAAGTAAATCTACTTTTCAAGGTTGCAAGACCTAAACAAGCAAATAACCCTTGCAGTGTAAGAGCAACCCTACTGCAAGGGAGAATTTTCAAGTTTCTCCAAGCTGGACTTAAAAGCTGGCCAAAATGCTTTGCATATGCTTGCTGTACACACTTCTCTTATACAAGGTGAATCCTGTGTGACCAAGGCCTAAGAGGTTTTCTTTTATTCTTTCTGATAACAGAACAGTCAGAAGGTAACTGTGAAGTAGGGAGCTACGTGAAATGTCCATGATTGTAAAACAACACTAGATACATTATCAGGACTTAGAGCATCCCTTCTCAACCTCGCTAACATGGAGGAACCCATCAAATAACTTTCAGGGCTCAGGACACTCCTGCCAATAATTGCTACAGCTCATAGTACATTAGCTTGGTGTTCAGTGAGAAGAATGTTCCTTACATTGGAGGTCAGTGAGAAGAATGTTCCTTACATTGGAGGTCGGTGAGAAGAATGTTTCTTACATTGATGATCAGTGAGAAGAATGTTCCTAACATTGGTGATCAGTGGGAAGAATGCTCCTTACATTGGAGATGTGTGAAAAATGTGGCTTACAGATAACTAAAAAGATCATTGGTGTCATTGGTTAACTATCTTGGAGGCAGATATTTGCTCATTGCTCAAGAAACCCCTAACAACCTCTGAAGGAACACCAGGGTTCCACAAAATCCTGGTTGAGAAACGTTGACTTAGATGAACCACCCCAAACTACAAAACATATGTAGGGCCTTCGTCTACTTTTCAATCTCATTATTGCTTTCCAGCTTTGGGAATTTTTGCTTAATGGAAAGAATATTTTTGACTTCAAAACTAAAATCATGAATTATGGTACAGTGACAAAAGCCAACAATTATTTGTTGCAATTTTCTCAGTCTCCTTGTCTGAGTCTAGAAAAAGTGTAAGTATTTTGCCAGTCCAAAAACTTGGGATGTGTTGATGCAGAATAAAGCATATTATACTAAAATTTTTATTTACTTGGAATAACGTTAATTTACTTACATTTTAAATGTTACACACAGAAAAGACCTGTAACACACAAGAACAGTTTTGAAAAAAATCTTCACCTTTTTGACAGCCAAAATTGATGGTCAATTCTTTTTTTTGATGGGAAGTATAAAACTATCAGCAGTACTTGCCACTCATACCTTTAGAAAATCAGAACCATACAGAACATGTTTTGATAAACAAAATATGACAAACTAACAATACTTAAATACTCGCAAACAGCAAACAAATATCAGCTAAGCAAACTAAAAAGGTACAAAAGGGGCACATACTGTATGTGTCCAATAACCCCTTATTTACAAATCAGACCGCTCATTCAAGGAAGGATTCTCCAATGACCAGAATAACAAGTGTACTGACCCTCCAGATCAGGAAATATAGATCTCTAGACATTCACAAAGTAGGTTTCAATAGGGTTCTTAGTTCTTGTGCCCATATCCCCCAATGTAAAACAATAGGTGGGTCTATAGGAGATCTTCCTTAGAACCCTAAAAATTAAAGTCATAAGCAGAACAGCAGTAAATACGTGGATTACCATTGAGTTGATAAGTAAATGTGTTTAGTCAATTAAAGAAAAATGACCAAGACTTTGGAAAAAGTGCATGTCCACCTTTTTAGCAGTTAAAGCTCAGCTCTAGGCATAGCGGTAACACTTGCAACACTGGAATCACCAGCTTGAACCCCAGTCAGGACACAATGGGATTGATTTACTAAAACTGGAGAGTGCGAAATCTAGTGCATGGTAGCCAATCAGCTTCTAAATTCAGCTTTTTTAATTAAGCTTTGACAAAAAAAAAAGCTGGAAGCTGATTGATTTGTATGCAGAGCTGCACCAGATTTTGCACTCTCCAGTTTTAGTAAATCAAACCCGATGTTTGTAAGTTCTCCCTAAGCTTGTGTGGGATTCTTCCAGTTACTCCGTTTTTCTCCAACACTACAAAGACATGCTGATAGGTTAGTTGTCTCCTCCTTAAATTATGTATGCCTGTGGGTTAGGGACCTTAGATTGTAAGCTCCTTGGGTGAAGGGACTGATGTGAATGTCCAGTTGATGTAAAGTGCTGTGTAAATTGTCGGTGCTATATAAAGACATGTAATAAAAAGAAATACAAAGCAAATATCCTCAGTGCCCCAAGTTAAAGCGGAACTTCACCCTAAAGGGGAAGTTCCACTTTGTCATCTTTATCTCTCCTCTACCACATTTAGCACATTATAATTATTTTCTGGGAGTGGGTACCTAACTTTGATACCCTCGCCTAAGTGATCCGAGTGGAAGCTTGCCACCCCCCTCCTTGCTTGCAGCCTTCTGGGACACATCACTGGTCCCAAAAGGCTGCGGGGCCATTCACAAGGTGCAGCACGGTTCATGCATGCGCAGTGAGAATCTGGCTGTGAAGCTACCATCTTCCTACAGTAAACATGCTGGCGCCGAGGACCTGAAGACCAGTGAAGAACTGGTACAGGTGAGGACAGAGCTGGATCCCTGGACAGGTAAGTGTCCTTTTATTAATTTTTTCTTCATACGGTGAAGGTCCTCTTTAAGTGACACTGGGCAACTGGAAGACTGAGAATACAGTGCATCTGGAAAGTATTAACAGTGCTTCACTTTTTCCATATTTTGTTATGTTATAGCCTTATTCCAAAATTGAATAAATTCATTATTTTCCTCAAAATGCTACAAACAATACCCCATAAAGTCGTGAAAGAGGTTTGTTTGAAATCTTTGCAAATTTATTAAAAATAAAAAACATACAAAAAACATAAGTATTCACAGCCTTTGCTCAATAATTTGTTGAAGCACCTTTGGCACCAATTACAGCCTCAAGTCTTTTTGAGGATGATGCTACAAGCTTGGCACACCTATTTTTGGGCAGTTTCTTCCATTCTTCTTTGCAGGACCTCTCAAGCTCCATCAGGTTGGATTGGGAGCGTCGGTGCACAGCCATTTTCATATCTCTCCAGAGATGTTCAATTGTGTCCAAGTCTGGGCTCGGGCTGGGCCATTCAAGGACATTCACAGAGTTGTCCCATAGCCACTCCTTTGTTATCTTGGCTGTGTGTTTAGGGTCGTTGTCCTGTTGGAAAATCAACCTTCGCTCCAAGCTAAAGTCCAGAGCGCTCTGGAGCAGGTTTTCATAAAGGATGTCTCAGTACATTGCTGCATTGTTAAAATCGCTATTTCTGTATTAATATCAATATTCTGTAAATTATATTGATGAGCAAAGTTCCAAGAAAATCTGTTCAGTTCTTGTGTAAAAACAAAAAAAATAATTTAATAATAAAATAGCAAAGTATTACAATAACAAATATCAAAATGTAAAATTTAAAAATAACATCAATAATGTAAGATGAAGATTGAATCAGATGTGTGTCATTGTGTGTGTGTAGCTGTGGCAACTTCCTTCTGCCTGAATCAGTCTGCCCAACTGTGTTCCTGTTTCTAGCTTGTACTCCTAAAATCTGACCCCTCCTTCCTAAAAAGACTGGTTTAAGGTTCTCATTTGTCTTGCAGTTCTATAAAAGAACGTGGGCTTTAACCCCCTCACGTAATGGTGGATATTGCTCAGTCTCTATGCCAATACTCCTGAGGAGTGGGCAAGAACAATGTGTGAAACCATTTAACGTATACAATATGAGTTTCCTTTAACATCTAAATCACATACTTCATTTCATATATACATACATATATATATATATATATATATATATATATATATATATATATATATATACTGTATATATGTATATATATATATATATATATATATATATATATATATATATATATATATATTATTCATTGAAAACCCAATGTTCTTATTAATATCCTATTCAAGAAATAAAGAAATATTGTAGTATAAAAAACTTAAATTCTCATATATACACAAACTTTTTCATCTTAAGAAATGTGAAACCTTTCTTCTCATGTGATGGGGGGAGGTAAGGGAAACCAACTCAAGATTCCTAATTACTAACATATGTTTGGTTCTCCATAGGAATGCTTATGAAGCTTATAACAATATGTATACCTTTACAAGTATAAGAGTCTATATAATTTCACTTTATCTAATTTATTCATTCATTTGTTAATAAATGTTAATTGATAAATATTAGATATTAAAGAAAACTTCTAATATTTCCCTCTCAAAATTATTGACTAAACAATCTTAATCATTTTCTTATCTAAATCCATTTACAGCCGCATCTCATTCGAATCCATACATGCTTTTAGATCTTAAGATAATTGATTTGAATATATTTTCAATTTAAGCAAAAGTGAACTTATTAAACCTTTTGCTTCAAATACCATAAAAATATTTTCACCTCTATATATTTTCTTTTTCTTTTACCAAATTGGATTGGAGAAAAGCCAATGTAGCACCAATATTTAAAAAGGGCCCAAAATACACCCCTGGGAATTACAGACCAGTTAGCCTAACATCAATAGTATGTAAACCCTTGGAGGGCATGATAAGGGACTATATACAAGATTTTAGTAATGAGAATGGTATCATTAGCAGTATTTAGCATGGATTCATGAAGAATCCTTCTTGCCAAACCAATCTACTAACCTTCTATGAGGAGGTGAGTTGCCAGCTAGATAAAGGAAGGCCCATAGATGTGGTGTATCTGGATTTTGCAAAAGCATTTGACACAGTTCCCCATAAACATTTACTGTACAAAATAAGGTCCATTGGCATGGACCATAGGGTGAGTACATGGATTGAAAACTGGCTACAAGGGTGAGTTCAGAGGGTGGTGAAAAATGGGGAGTACTCAGAATGGTCAGGGGTGGGTAGTGGGGTCCCCCAGGGTTCGTTGCTGGTACCAATCCTGTTTAAATTGTTCATAAACGACCTGGAGGATGGGGTAAACAGTTCAATCTCTGTATTTGCAGACAATACTAAGCTAAGCAGGGCAATAACTTCTCCGCAGGATGTGGAAACCTTGCAAAAAGATCTGAACAAATTAATGGGGTGGGCAACTACATGGCAAATGAGGTTCAATGTAGAAAAATGTAAAATAATGCATTTGGGTGGTAAAAATATAAATGCAATCTATACACTGGGGGGGAAACCTCTGGGGGAATCTTGGATGGAAAAGGACCTGGGGGTCCTAGTAGATGATAGGCTCAGCAATGGCATGCAATGCCAAGCTGCTGCTAACAAAGCAAACAGAATATTGGCATGCATTTAAAAGGGGATCAACTCCAGAGATAAAACGATAATTCTCCCACTCTACAAGACTCTGGTCCGGCCTCACCTAGAGTATGCTGTCCAGTTCTGGGCACCAGTCCTCAGGAAGGATGTACTGGAATTGGAGCGAGTACAAAGAAGGGCAACAAAGCTAATAAAGGGTCTGGAGGATATTAGTTATGAGGAACGGTTGCGAGCAATGAACTTATTCTCTCTGGAGAAGAGACTCTTGAAAGGGGATATGATTTCAATATACAAATACCGTACTGGTGACCCGGCAATAGGAATAAAACTTTTTCGCAGAAGAGAGTTTAACAAGACTCGTGGTTACTCATTAAAATTAGAAGAAAAGAGGTTTAACCTTAAACTACATAGAGGGTTCTTTACTGTAAGAGCGGCAAGGATGTGGAATTCCCTTCCACAGGCTGTGGTCTCAGCTGGGGGCATCGATAGTTTCAAGAAACTCTTAGATAAGCACCTGAATGACCACAACATACAGGGATATACAATGTAATACTGACATATAATCACACACATAGGCTGGACTTGATGGTCTTTTTTCAACCTCAACTACTATGTAACTATGTAACAAATAAATCAATCCCTTTAATATTCATAAATTCATAAATGTAACATTGTTGTACAATACTTTGAAGTATGGATGTCACTTCAGAAATATATGTTTCATACTTTCCCTCCAAATTGTGTTTAGCATAAATCTATAATCCATACAACCTTTCAAATAACCTTCTCAAAATGTGAACTTAAAATATGTTTCTTAACTCCAATTCATTCATATATGTGAGCTGATATTAAAAATAAATACATATTACAATGTAAAGTTAGTCCTAACTTCTCTATATGTACTTTAACCACTTGCCTACTGCTGCACGCTGATATACGTTGGCAGAATGACACAGGTGAGTAAATGGGCGTACCTGTACATCCCTCCCTCCCCGCAGGCGGGGGGCGCGATCATGCCCCCCCCGTGCCTGCGGTGGTCGGATTCATTAGCGAACCGATCAGTCCTCAGGTCCAAGGCAATGATTTATGGCCTGGACCTGCTGATCGGTCCTGACAAATGAAATCCTTCCCCTGTCTGTGTAAGACCCCTTTCACACTGAGGTGCTTTTCAGGCACTTTCATGCTAAAAAAAAGCACATAAAAAGCTTACGAAAAAATATTTAAATTAAAGTCAATGATGCAGTGTCGTGGGATTTGTGCCATAGGAAGATCTGATAATAGACAGACAAGTACACAGAGTGTGCCGTAAATCAGGGGAGATCTGGGCATGCTCAGTGAAGTCATTCTAAAGAACAAAAAGGATTACAACAATACTAAGCAAGTAAGGAGATATCTACAAGCAGTGTTCATTAGGGTTTTTTATGCTGATTTACATGGGACAAAGTTGTTGGGGAGAGTTTACAACCACTTTAAGATTGTGTGGGACTTGGTGTCACCCTTTTTTGGAAAGGGGTATCACTTGTATGTGTGTGGACAATTATTACACGAGCGTGCCACTTTTTAGTCACTTGTTTGATCATGGAATTGGCACATGTGGCACCGTGCGATCTAATCGCCAGGGCTTACCCCAGCGGCTTGTAGATTCCTGTCTTAGGCTGGGAGAGAGAGCCTGCTTGAAGTGTAATAATTTGCTTGCTGTGAAGTGGAGGGGTAATAAGCATGTTTTCGTTCTGTCCACCCTTCACGCAGACACGACGGTCCAAATTCCTACGGCGACTGGTGTTGTGGAGAACCCCCTCTGTGTCCACGAATATAACCTTAATTAACATGGGAGGGGTGGATCTCAATGACTAGTTGTTGGTGCCATACCTAGTTGCCCGTAAGGCCAGACGCTGGTACAAAATAGCGTCTGCATACTTATTCCAATTGGCTCTGCTGAACGCTTATGTGCTATACAAAGCGTCAGGACAAACTGGATCCTTCCTTAAATTCCAGGAAGAGATCGTCACAGCCCTTCTGTTTCAAGACGGTGCTTCACTTCACCTTCCCAATCCAAATGCAGTAAGCCGGCTGCATGAGAGGCATTTTTCCTATGTCCTCCCTGGTACCCCTACCCAACGAACCCCCCAAAGAAAATGTCATGTCTGTAGAAAGAGGGGCTTTTGGTGTAACACCCACTATTATTGTCCCTCCTGTCCTGACCATCCTGGTCTTTGCATCAGTGAATGTTTTGAACACTACCACATACACTAGTGGAGTATTAGCGTAGGGTACAGCACTGCACAGACTAGGACACACTTTCACAGGGTCTCCAAAGATGCCATTGCATTTTGGGAGACCGAAATCTGGAACCGAACCGTTACAACCGCTACAACCGTTACAGTTACAAATAAAAGTGTAAAAAAAATGAAAAATATATGTAGCGGTCACCTACTTTCATGTAGGTGAGCTTTCTGTTTAAATGACAAAGTACGGTTTCAGGTAAATTTAGGCAAGCCTACATTGTGATTCCAGGCCTGGTTGTTTATTTTGAGAACTGGAAGTGTCAGTGTAGTGCAGGGTGTGGCCACCTGTGCTTGGACCAGAGAAGCCTCCTCTTGCTTTCAGTAGAAATGGTTCTGGAAGGGAGGTTGGACTTGGGATCTGAGTGACAGGCAGCTTATGTGCGGAGTTCTGGCCAATCATTAATTTGTTTGGCAGGAGGTGGGACTCTCACATAAGCTTGGGTCACATGTTGCTGGAGAGTTCCAGAGAGGGAGAGATCAGAGAGAGGGCCCCCTGCGGGGAGCAAAGCAGAGCCCCCTCCCTACGAAGAAGGGGGGGACCAGGCCACACACAGGAAAGGAGTTAGTGACACCGCACAGCATGTAGTCGCTGGTGTTGCTGGACGCCCCCTGCGGGGAGGGGAGCGTGCCAGACTGGAGAGGAGGGATGGAGAAACCATTCGGGAGAAGTAGCAACTAAGCGGAAGAAAACTGGGCAATCGACCGTTTGTGAGTGGCACATGGATTGTTGATCAAATGAGTGAAAGCCCAGGGGAACGGTACTACCAGAGGCTGAGGGATGTTGGTACGCAAGTCAGTGAGACAGGTGACGATGGCCTGTGACTTTTGGTTCAACAATGCCCCGGCGGGAGGAATTATTCAGAGTAATGTCTTCTTTAGCCAAACTTGGAAGTACTGTACAGACGGGAAGTAGTGGTCAAAAGGCGGCGGTAGAGCTCCGAGCACAAACAGAGATACAGATTGTTCTAAAAAGGTCTACGGGTGAAGAGGTTATTCAGAGTGACTCTTTGCTACAACAGCCTATGTATTCTCTAGTAAATCTACCCAAGTCTATATGCAAGGAGATATTCAGAGTGGCTCTTTGCTATTCGCTTTCATTATTCTCAAAGACCCGACTACTCCAGTCTTTCCAATGAAAAGTTATTCAGAGTGACTTTTCATTATCCGCATTGTTCTAAGTCTTTGCATAAGAAGGCAAAGGAAAGATTATGAAGCAGAAAAAAGAGCATCTCAGAAAACCCTTTCTTTCTATTCCAGTTCATGTTTTACAAATAAAAGCAAGAGAAAAAGTACAATATGTACTGTATCTATTTCTATGGGCTGCGATGTACTATGTGGTGAATGTGATTTACGGATAGAACAACAAACTGCAGCTCCTATGGGGGTCGTGCGCTACATATATAAAATAAAAAAAACAAAAATTATTTTATTGTTCTCTCTCTCTCTATTTTTTCTCTATTGTTCTGCTCTTTTTTACTGTATTCTATACTTAACCGCAATGTTTTATGGTTACTATTAGGCATGAGCCGAAACACCCCCCGGTTCGGTTCGCACAAGAACCTGCGAACGGACCGAAAATTTGCATGAACTATAGAACTCGAACGTTCGAAATCAAAAGTGCTAATTTTAAAGGCTAATTTGCATGGTATTGTCCTAAAAAGGGTTTGGGGACTCGGGTCCTGCCCCAGGGGACATGTATCAATGCAAAAAAAAGTTTTAAAAACGGCCGTTTTTTCAGAAGCAGTGATTGTAATGATGCTTAAAGTGACAAAAAAAGTGAAATATTCCTTTAGATATCGTACCTGGGGTGTGTCTATAGTATGCCTGTAAAGTGGCACATGTTTCCCGTGCTTAGAACAGTCCCTGCACAAAATGACATTTTTAAAGGAATAAAAGTCATTTAAAACTGCTTGCGGCTTTAATGTGTAGCACTAACTCACGGTGAAGCTGCTGGTTTAAGCGGGTCTGTTACCTTCACTCTGCTTCCCTCTGTTTCACCGGCACCGGGTCTAGGGTTCCGTTAAGTTTACTCCTGGACAACACACGCACCAACACTGGAGTACGTTTTCAATGCTTTATTAAAACAAATGACTTAGGAAATAGTAGGAAAGAGGTAGAAAGGAAACTTGCAGAAGAAACTCAAATATTCTCTGGTAGGGTTCTCTTGACAAAATGTCCTGGTAGAATTCAAATACTATTTGGAATGCGCTCCCCTCGTGGGACACACTCCTTGCTCATCTGGATAGGCCTCTCTCACCGGTCTAGCAGCCAGCATGCAGCACGAATCAAAGTCTCTGCCACAGACTTGTTTGGGAATAAAATCCGTACGATCCTCTCCCACAGGATGCATAGGTTTTTCTGTAGTGAAAGTCAGTCACAGTGCTTGAACCTTTAAGCCGAGCCGGCAACACTATGCTGTATAGTTACTTTTGGAAACATCCTCCAACCGAGTCACCAGGCCCCTCTATAGACCAGCACGCTGCGTGATCTCTCCAAGACTGGTCCTCCCCTGGGATCTCCTCGGTTGTCCAGCTTCGTCACACAGGACCGACAGCTTAGGACCATTCCTCGGCCGCGGTGGTAGGCTCCAGACAAGCCTCTGGAACCACCCCTGCGCCGCTGTATCGTGGGCCTCCCGAACGGAGGATCACGAGGTAGCTCCTTAACGCATACCTGTCGGCCAGGAGGGCCAGCAGGTGGCTGTAAAACGAACCCCAAAATATGGCGTCTGTCCCATAAATACACTCGCCCAGAATGCAACTCGGAGGACCACCTCCACCGAGCGTGCCTCCAGGACAGAGGAGCATCCATACGCGTCAACACGTTGCCTTTCCAACCCTGACCAGTGGTAACAGCGACACCCACCGGTCAGCACGGAAACACCCACAACGTCAGCCAAGCTGGAACAGAGACAAACTTTAACCTTCCTAACGCACAATTTACTAAATTTACCTAACATGCGGTAGATTGCAAATCTACCAGCACTACATACTCCCCCTTCTACAATAGACATTGTCCCCAACGTCTGTCCCGACACAGTAACTCTCAAGCCTGAGAGTAAGCATTTGAGTTTCTTATAACTTTGGATAGGCAAAGGGAGAGAAAGGAAAGTTTAAATACACTATGAGACTTATATCTATAAAACATTATGTTCACAGCCGCAAACAAAACCACAGTATAATGGTACACAACCTCACTAACTAACTAGCTGAAAAGCCTCCCAGCTCTATATATGATCCGATAATCCCTGAAAAGGAAACATAGTTAGACACACACATATACATCCTATACAACAGTAGGAGCAAAGCCTCTTCCTACAACCTATACTAGAAAAAAATATATACTTTAGGAGTCCATCCCTGCATAAGAACTTTTTTTTTTCTATAAAAGAAATCCTGCTAGCAAAAAGAAGTCCTTGGATTTAAACACTCAACAGAATCTGTAGATCTTCACCACGCAGATCTCTTTACCCTGACACTATCTAGTTAGGTCATTTCAAAGTTCTATTGTCCATAATTACCAGTAAAACCGGGGATCTGGCAAGGTCAACGATTTCCCTTCTTTATCCACAGTGGTAATAAAGTACACAACATTGTCCTTTCCCGGTCTGCAAATTACCACTTTATCGGCATAGATGTGCCGACTGAAGTTCCAATGTACAAAGCATCCGCTGAAACGTTCATCCATCCGGACGGAACATCCAGTCTTTCTGAAGGACTTAGGCACAGACAAGTAGTCCCAAACAGCTTCACTGTACCAAAGCTCCCGATTAGCTTCAATCTCCTGCATAATATCCTGGGGCACATAGGGAAACTCCAATCCATACTCTGCGGCCACACGCTTGTTTAACATGTGTTGCAAGTGAGCAAGTTTTGGCAAAGATCTGTCTCTCCCCATACCAGGCGGTACACCAGAAATTTAGTGACTTTCTCACCATAGACCCAGCCGGTGTCTGTAGTGAACTAGTAGCCTTTGGCAAAGTCTCAGCAACAGTACTGTGTGTTTCGACACAGGGTGACGTTTTCCCAGAACTCAGGGCAGTCCATTCAGGAAAAGTCATTGTGGAGGCAACATCTTCGCCTTGTGACCACAATAGCTCTTGCGACATGGTTTCAAATAAGTCATCATCACCGGAAAGATCCGACATGGATTCTATTTCCGAGTCTCTCAATTCTTCCGCTGGCAAATATTTATTTACAGTCCCCAACAGTGGCTTACCCGTTCCTGACGTAGACTCTGGTAGCTCCGGCTCAGGTATCCTCTGGGGTAGGCCTCGACCACGGCCGCGGAAAGCCTTTACATAGCCCACTTTCTTCTGAGTATGCACTATAGGAGTAGGCATAGTGGACTCAGGAAATAAAGTAATGTCTCCGGGCGAGACAACAGTAACAATGTCTCTTTCTGGAACATTGTCAGTAACAACAGGCAAAGTGGCGGCCCGTCGCTCCCTCTCTGTAGCGATAGTAGCTTCCACTGTAGCGACACCTGTCACCCAATCCATCCGATAGGCACGGGGCGACATTGTAGGTTGCTCCACCACAAACAGGTATTCTCCACACTGTGGACACCGCCCGAATGGACGAAGATGCACGGCCAATCCTTCGCATCGATGGCAGGTCATGCCCAGTCCCTCAACATCTCCCGAGGTGTACAGGACAACCCTCCCCTGCGGCTTCAATCGAACTCCAGTATCCGTGAGCAGAGTCCCAGATTGCACAGTATTCATCACAGTGCTTGCAGGGAACATTCTGGGTCCCACAACCGATTGCAACGCCGAAAAAGACATGGCCACACTCTGATCTTCTCAGCACCATCACGAGGCCTCTCTTTTCCTCTGGCGCCAAACACATACACGCGTCCCACGCGGTAGCAAGTAGGGTAACCCCTCCCACTTGTTCTTTCAGTGACATAGCTCCCGGGCCTTTTTCTGGCGCCCAGCGTCTACGCACTTAGAAACGAAGTCCTGCAGTGTAACCTTCCCTCTTCCTGAAAAGGTTTTTTTTCTCAAAGTCCAGCTCTCTCTGTAAACTCCCGGTAAAACACTCCCCTGGGTTGCAATAATTGACTGTCAACAAATCCCGGACGACGCCCTCACATGTAGCACTAACTCACGGTGGAGCTGCTGGTTTAAGCGGGTCTGTTACCTTCACTCTGCTTCCCTCTGTTTCACTGGCACCGGGTCTAGAGTTCCGTTGAGTTTACTCCTGGACAACACACGCACCAACACTGGAGTACGTTTTCAATGCTTTATTAAAACAAACGACTTAGGAAGTAGCAGGAAAGAGGTAGAAAGGAAACTTGCAGAAGAAACTCAAATATTCTCTGGTAGGGTTCTCTTGACAAAATGTCCTGGTAGAATTCAAATACTATTTGAAATGTGCTCCCCTCGTGGGACACACTCCTTGCTCATCTGGATAGGCCTCTCTCACCGGTCTAGCAGCCAGCACGCAGCACAAATCAAAGTCTCTGCCACAGACTTGTTTGGGAATCAAATCTGTACGATCCTCTGCCACAGGATGTATAGGTTTTTTTGTAGTGAAAGTCAGTCACAGTGCTTGAACCTTTAAGCTGAGCCGGCAACACTATGCTGTATATCTATATATGCTGTATATCTCTCCAAGACGGGTCCTCCCCTGGGATCTCCTCGGTTGTCCAGCTTCGTCACACAGGACCGACAGCTCAGGACCATTCCTCGGGCGCGGTGGTAGGCTCCAGACAAGCCTCTGGAACCATCCCTGCGCCGCTGTATCGTGGGCCTCCCGAACAGAGGACCACGAGGTAGCTCCTTAACGCATACCTGTCGGCCAGGAGGGCCAGCAGGTGGCTGTAAAACGAACCTCAAAATATGGCGTCTGTTCCATAAATACCCTCGCCCAGAATGCAACTCGGAGGACCACCTCCACCGAGCGTGCCTCAAGGGACAGAGGAGCATCCATACGCTTCAACACGTTGCCTTTCCAACCCTGACCAGTGGCAACAACGACACCCACTGGTCAGCACGGAAACACACAATACGTCAGCCAAGCTGGAAGAGAGGCAAACTTTAACCTTCCTAACACACAATTTACTAAATTTACCTAACATGCGGTAGATTGGATGAAAATCAGAGAGACAAACGGCATGGGTACCCCCCCCCCCCCCCCAGTCCATTACCAGGCCCTTTGGGTCTTGTATGGATATTAAGGGGAACCCCGCACCCAAATTAAAAAAAGGAAAGGCGTGGGGCCCCCAGGCCCTATATACTCTGAACAGCAGTATACAGGCAGTGCAAACAAGACAGGGACTGTAGGTGTGTTGTTAAGTAGAATCTGTTTGTAATTTTGAACTGGTACATTTTTAAAGTGTAGCTCCAGCCAAAAAATCTATTTTTAAGCTTTTTGGAAAACATAGGGAAGGGTTATCACCCCTGTGACATTTGTTTTACTGTCTGTGCTCCTCTTCAGAAGATTTCACCTCACTTTCTGTCACAATGACAAATGTTTTTAGAAAATTTGGGGTTTTTAGTGAAACAAGGATTGGTGATAAAGCATCAGTGGAAATGAGAAACGTTTTTCCCATATTAACACTTACAGGAGAGAATTTCCCTTCCTAGGGGTAGATTTCATCTCACTTCCTGTTGTCTCCTTCCGTTTGTAAGTTGGATGTTTGAAAGTAGGGGCCTGCTCTATATACTCTGCAGAAATTGGGGCCTTAGGTGTTGGTGTTGCCACAACACTGTAAGCCCTCAAAGGGCCCTGCTGTGAAATATTAGAACAAGAATTGTAATTACATGCCCTTGTTGAACAGGGGCTAAAAAATTGGGCCTTTGGTGATGGTGGTGGTGCTGGTGCCACAACACTGTAAGTCCTCACAGTTACTCTTGGTGGGTGCTGGAATGGGCCCTGCTGTGAAATATTAGATCAAGAATTGTAATTACATGCACCTATTGAACAGGGGCAGAAAAATTAGGCCTTTGGTGGTGGTGGTGCTGGTGCCACAACACCGTAAGTCCTCAGAGTTACTCTTGGTGGGTGCTGGAACGGGACCTGCTGTAAAATATTAGATCAAGAATTGTAATTACATGTCCCTGTTGAACAGGGACAGAAAAATTGGGCCTTAGGCACTGGTGCTGGTGCCACAACACTGCAACCCCTCACAGATACTCTAGTTGGAGCGCAGGAACGAGCCCTGTTGCAAAGAATTGCATCAAAGATTGTAATTACACACCCCTGTTGAACAGGGGCTGAAAAATTGGGCCTTAGCCACTGGTGGCGGCGCCCAGAAACAAAATTATTCTTACAAGCTATCAGCATGCTCATTGAGGAGGAAGAGGATAGTCACTCAGCATAACAGGATAGTCACTCAGCATCAGCTTAGGCAGTCTAGAAGGGATCTGACATTTCAAAAAAATGTATTCAGTTACATCAGCATCAGGTGCTTGGTATCTGGTGGTGATCCAAGACTGATTGATTTTTATGAAGGTCAGTCGATCGACCGAGTCGGTGGACAGGCGCACCCTGTGATCGGTTATAAAGCCTCCAGCAGCACTGAATGTGCGTTCCGAAAGAACGCTGGATGCAGGACAGGCCAGTAGCTCAATCGCATACTGTGCAAGCTCTGGCCAGTGATCCATCCTCAAGACCCAGTAACCCAGAGGATTTTCGGTGGGAAAGGTGTCCAAGTCAGATCTTGCCCCTAGGTATACCTACACCATGTAAAACAGACGCTGGCGATGGTTGCTGGAACCGATAATACCTTGTGGACAAGGAGAACAGTGTCACTGATGCATGCACTGTCACTGCTCACCATCCTCGTGGCCTCCTCAAATGGTGACAGGACAGTGCATGCATCCCTGATCATGGCCCACTGGCGTGAGGAAAAAAAAACAAGCTCCCCTGACCCTGTCCTGGTGCCATAGTCGCACAGGTACTCATTGATGGCCCTCTCATTGATGGCCCTCTAAAAAGTCAAATTCCTTTTAGAGGTCTGCCAGCCGAGCACTGGCATTATATGACCGGCAGAAATGCACACAGACTTTCCTGGCCTGCCTCAGGACATCCTGTAAGCCCGGGTACCTGTCCAAGAACCGCTGCACCACCAAGTTAAGGATGAGAGCCAAACAGGGCACATGGGTCAGTTGTCCCTGTCGGAGGCAGAGAGGAGGTTGGTGCCATTGTCGCAAACCACCATTCCTGGCTTAAGTTGGTGTGGCGTCAACCACCTCTGAACCTGCCCCTGCAAAGCTGACAGAATCTCTGCCCCAGTGTGGCTCCTGTCCCCCAAGCACACTAGCTCAAGCACCGCATGACATCTTTTGGCCTGCGTACTTGCGTAGCTCCTTGAATGCCTACGGAGCACCGCTGGTTCCGAGGACAAAGCACAAGAAGAGGCCATGGAGGAAGGAGAAGAGAAGGGGGTTGAGGAGAGAGGTGTGTCAGAATCACCAGTACTGGCATTTTGGAGGCGTGGTGGTGGAACAACCTCCAACACTACTGCACCTTGTCTTGCATCCCTCCCAGCTGCCAGCAGAGTCACCCAATGTGCCGTGAAACTTAGGTAACATCCCTGTCCATGCCTGCTGGACCATGAGTCAGCGGTAATATGCACCTTACCGCTGACTGCCCTGTCCAGCGAGGCCAAGACATTACCTTCCACATGCCGGTAGAGAGCCGGAATCGCCTTTCGTGAGAAAAAGTGGCGTTTGGGAACCTGCCACTGAGGAACCACACATTCCACAAACTCACAGGAGGGGGTAGAGTCTACCAACTGAAAAGGTAGCAGTTGAAGTGCTAGCAATTTTGCCAAGCTAGCATTCAACCGCTGGGCATGTGGATGGCTGGGAGCGAACTTCTTTCTGCGGTGCAGCAGCTGGGGCAGGGAAATTTGCCTGGTACATTCTGATGTCGGTGTACCGATAGCAGATTGCCCTCAAGTACGTGGCTGTGACACACCTAATTCTACACCTTCATTCCTCTCAGTGCAGGTCTCTGAGAGGACTGAAGGTATAGTGGGGTTGGAGATCCCAGCTGATGAGGAGCAAGGAGAGGTCCTCTTTGGTTTCGGTCTTTTAGGTACACTTGCCAACGAACTGCATGGCAGGTCAACATATGTCTGGTCAAGCATGTGGTGCCCAAGCGGGAGATGTTTTGGCCACGCGAGATACGCTTGAGACATATGTTGCAAATAGCAGCGGTGTGATCTGATGCACTTGTCTCAAAAAAGGCCTACACCAAAGAACTTTTGGAATAACGCGCAGAGACAGCAGCGCCCTGCACATGCGGAGCTCTGCGGTGTGATGCAGTCAGTGTGCTGCCCTTAGGCTGGCCCCTGGAGGGCATCCTGCCTCGTTTGTGATGTGCCTCCTCCTCCTCTCTCCTATCAGGCACCCACGTGGAGTCAGTGACCTCATCATCCCCTCCCTCCTTATCACTGGAGCAAACCTGGCAGTATGCTGCAGCAGGGGGAACATGACTGCCAGATTTCTGTTCTTCTTGGGCACCCCCTCTGTCTGGGCTCACGTTACTGCCTTCCTCTAGCTGAGTACCATCATCAGAGCCTTCAAAACGCTGGGCATCCTCCTTGAGCATGTACCCAACACTGTGGTCAAACAGTTTGGGGGACTCCTCAGGAGGTCATGGTGGAGCTAGGGAAGGAGTCACTGATGCCATTGAGCCGAGGGAAGAGGCCCGCGTTGGCAGCTGCTTTGCCAGACAAAGTACCCTGAGCCTGGGTGAGAGAGGATGAGGAGGGCTTGTTCATCCACTCGACCAAGTCTTCCGCATGTTGCGGCTCAACATGGCCAGCTGCCGAAAAAAAGCCCAAGCGTGTCCCATGGCCACATGCTGATGAGGATGCACCATGTCCACGACCAGCACTGTTGCCTCTAGACACAGATCCTGCTTGCCCTCTTTTATTGGCTTGTGACTGTCTGCCTCTCCTTGTTGGCCTTCCAGGCATACTATTGGCCTGCAGTGAGATGTAGCTGCACAAAAATGGGATGTATATATATATACCGATTATACTGCAGCTAGCAGAATCAACTGCCTGACTGTAGTATTATTAGTATGAGAACTCCTGCACTTGTCTTCAGGTAGCTATACTGTAGGTGCAACTGTGCAGGGTACACAGTACAGTAACTGGAAATACGTCAAGAGCCCACACAAGCACCTGGCTTCAGGTAGTTATACTGTAGGTGCAACTGTGCAGGGTACACAGTACAGTAACTGGAAATACGTCAAGAGCCTACACAAGCACCTGGCTTCAGGTAGCTATACTGTAGGTGCAACTGTGCAGGGTACACAGTACAGTAACTAGAAATACGTCAAGAGCCTACACAAGCACCTGGCTTCAGGTAGTTATACTGTAGGTGCAACTGTGCAGGGTACACAGTACACTAACTGGAAATACTGTAAAAACACCTGCCTGCCTATCAGTATATTAGGAAGAGAAGAACAGGATCTAGCTAAACTGAATACACTGTATATATATATATATATATATATATATATATATATATATATATATATATATATATACAACACCTGGGATGCATATATATATACACAATACACTGTAAGTGCAGCTAACTGACTCGACCTGCCTACTCTATCTAACTTAAATCAAATGACACTGTCTCTCTGTGTATCTATCTCTCTCCAGTCTCCACTGCAACTCACTAAACGAGGCGGCGTTATAAAGTATGAAGCAGGTACTAAACCCCCTGAGCCATAATTGGCCAAAGCCTCCTTGGCTTTAGCCAATTACAGCTCTCTGTACACACAGCGCTGTGATTGGCCAAGCATGCGGGTCATAGTGCATGCTTGGCCAATCATCAGCCAGCAATGCACTGCGATGCCGCAGTGAATTATGGGCCGTGACGCGCCACTCGAATTTGGCACGAACGGCCAATATCGTTCGTAATTTGGCGAACGACCGAACACACAATGTTCGAGTCGAATATGCGTTTGACTCGAACACAAAGCTCATCCCTAGTTACTATGTTTTAATATGTTTGCTTTTCAGGTATGTAATTCTTTTATACTTTACTGTTTACAGTGTTTTATTGTTAACCATTTTTTTGTTTTCAGGTATGCCATTTAGCTGCAGCACTGATTTATTTATCTTGACAGAAACAACATTTGCTCCCACGATACGTAAATCTGCGACTCCAGCGCTGTAGAAGGTGATTTCGCCATCACAGTTTAAAAAAAAAAAAAAAGCATATATACCGAAGCATGGGGGCAGGGGTGGAGGGGCGATTTGCCTCCAGCATTAGGGGCGGATTGCCCCCATGCTTCGGCATATATTTTTTTGGCACCGTTTGCGTTAAAAAATGTTTTATCTTTACTATGTTTTATTGTATTTGCTTTGCAGGTATGGTATGTCGTACTGTTATACTGTAATGTTAGTTTGTTTTATTGTTAAAGAGGAAGTAAACCATGGTGGGTTTTACTTCCTCTTTATTTCCCTGCAAAGGTAAAGCATAATGGGCTACTATGCATTGCACAGTAGCCCATTATGTGTCACTTACCTAAAACCGAAGCCTGCGATGTCACTGCTGTCCCCACTAGCAGTGAGCGCCCATCTTCAACCGCTCTTCCTTCTGGGGCTGCGAACTCCAGCTCTGTGACTGTCCGGAGTCGCGTGACGTCACTCCCGCACATGTGCGTGGGAGCCGCCAGTCATGGCATGGCCCCTATTAGAAATGGGTCTCTCCCCCTCTCTCCCCCTTTACCCCTCTCTCTCCCCCCTCTCCATGAACCTTTGGGGGTTTAAAGTAATTTTCTTACAAAAAAAATATTTCTTCATGTAAACAAAAAGTGTCAGAAAGGGCTTTGTCTTCAAGTGGTTAGAAGAGAGGGCGATGTGTGACATAAGCTTCTTAATGTTGTGCATAAAATGCCAGGACAGTTCAAAACCCTCCCAAATGACCCCTTTTGTGAAAAGTAGACACCCCAAGCTATTTGATGAGAGGCATGTTGAGTCCATGGAATATTTTATATTTTGCCACAAGTTTTGTGAAAATTACAAATTAAAATTTTTTTTTTTTTTGCACAAAGTTGTCACTAAATTATATTTTGTTCAAACATGGCATGGTTATATGTGGCATTACACCCCAAAATACCTTCTGCTGCTTCTCCTGAGTGTGGGGATGCCACATGTGTGAGACTTTTTGGGAGCCTAGAAGTGTACAGGACCCTGAAAACCAATCACCGCCTTCAGAATTTCTAAGGGCGTAAAATGGTGATTTCACTTCCTCACTACCTATCACAGTTTCGGAGCCCCTGAAATGTCAAGCTAGCACAAAACTCCACAAATGACCCCATTTTGGAAAGAAGACACCCCAAGCTATTTGCTGAGAGGCATGTTGTGTCCATGGAATATTTGATATTTTGCCACAAGTTTCAGGAATTATTATTTTTTTTTTTTACACAAAGTTGTCACTTAATGATATATTGTTCAAACATGGCACGGTTGGATGTGGAATTACACCCCAAAATGCATTCTGCTGCTTCTCCTGAGTATGGGGATACCACATGTGAGACTTTTTGGGAGACTAGCCGCGTACAGGACCCCAAAAACCAAGCACCGCCTTCAGGCTTTCTAAAGGAGTAAAATTGTGATTTTACTCCTCACTACCTATCACAGTTATGGAGGCCCTGAAATGTCCAGATAGCACAACCCCCCCCCCCAAATGACCCCATTTTGGAAAGTAGACACTGCAAGCTATTTGCTAAGAGGCATGGTGAGTATTTTGCAGCTCTCATTTATTTTTGAAAATGAAGAAAGAAAAGAAAAATGTATTTTTTTTCTTTTTTACATTTTCAAAACTTTCTGACAAAAAGCGAGATCTGCAAAATACTCAACGTGCCTCTCAACAAATAGCTTGGGGTGTCTACTTTCCAAAATGGGGTAATTTGGGGGGGGGGTTAGAAAGCCTGAAGGCAGTGATTGGTTTTCGGGGTCCTGTACACAGCTAGGCTCCCAAAAAGTGTAACACATGTGGTATCTCTGTACTCAGGAGAAGCAGTAGAATGTATTTTGGGGTGTAATTTCACATATAACCATGGCATGTGTGAGAAATATATAATTTAGTGACAACTTTGTGTCATTTTTTTTTTGTCAATCTTCAATCAAAAAAATAAAATATTCAATGGGCTCAACATGTCTCTCAGCAATTTTCTTGGGGTGTCTACTTTCACATTCCAAAATGCGGTCATTTGGGGGGGGGGGGGGGTTTGTGCTATCTGGGCATTTCATGGCCTCCGAAACTGTGATAGGCAGTGAGAGCCTGAAGGCAGTGATTGGATTTCGGGGTCCTGTAGGCAGTTAGACTGCCAAAAAGTCCCACACATGTGGTATCCCCATACTCAGGAGAAGCAGCAGAATGTATTTTGTGGTGTAATTCCACATATACTCATGCCATGTTTGACCAACATATCATTTAGTGACAACTTTGTGCAAAAAAGAAATTTAATTTGCCCGCAACTTGTGGCAAAATATAAAATATTCCATGGACTCAACATGCCTCTCATCAAATAGCCATTTTATGGCCTTCAAAACTGTGATAGGCCGCGAGGAGTGAAATCAAAAATTTACACCCTTAGAAATCCGGAAGCACTGCTTGGTTTTTGGTGGACCTGTATGCGGCTAGGCTCCCAAAAAGTCTCACACATGTGGTATCCCCGTACTCAGGAGAAGCAGCAGAATGTATTTTAGGGTGTAATTCCACATATAACCATGGCACGTGTGAGCAATATATCACTTAGTGACAACTTTGTGTCATTTTTTTTTAGTCATTCTTCAATCACTTGTGACAAAAAATAAAATATTCAATGGGCTCAACATGTCTCTCAGCAATTTCCTTGGGGTGTCTACTTTCCAAAATGGGGTCATCTGGGGGGGGGTTGTACTGCCCTGTCATTTTATCATCTCAAGAAATGAGATAGGTAGTAAATTCCAGAAAATGTACCCTAGTTTGTAGACCCTATAACTTTTGCACAAACCAATAAGTATATGCTTATTGACATTTTTTTTACCAAAGACATGTGGCTGAATACATTTTGGCCTAAATATATGACTAAAATTGGGTTTATTGGATTTTTTTATAATATAAAGTAGAAAATATTTTTTTTTTCAAAAATTTTGGTCTTTTTCTGTTTATATCGCAATAAAAAAAAATTCGCAGAGGCAATCAAATACCATCAAAATAAAGCTCTATTTGTGGGGAAAAAGGACGCAAATTTCGTTTGGGTACAGCATTGCATGACCGTGCAATCAGGGCCGATCCTAGGGTCACAGACGCCTGGGTGCAGAAATATTTTGGGCGCCCCCACGGGGGCGTGGTCATGTTACTAACTCCTCCCCTTTGCAAATGTTTCTATGGCAACGACTCAAACACAGATATGCTCCCCTAAGGAGTCTTTGTTAACCTGGGATCCTCCCATGATCTCTTAACAATAAAGAGAACAAGATAGTCAGAGACTGCAAACATACTACAGGGGATGGTCAGAGACTGCAGACATAGTACAAGAGATGGTCAAAGACTGCATAAATAGTACAAGAGATGGTCAGAGACTGCAGACATGATACATAACATGGTCAGAGACTGCAGACATGATACAAGAAATGGTCAGAGACTGCAAACATGCTACAGAAGATGCTCAGAGGCTGCAGTTATGATACAAGAGATGGTCAGAGACTACAGACATGATACAAAAGATGGTCAGAGACTGCAGACATAATACAAAAGATGGTCAGAGACTTCAGACATAATACAAAAGATGGTCAGAGACTGAAGACATAATACAAAAGATGGTCAGAGACTGCAGACATAATACAAAAGATGGTCAGAGACTGCAGACATAGTACAAGAGATGGTCAGAGACTGCAGACATAGTACAAGAGATGGTCAGAGACTGCAAACATAGTACAAGAGATGGTCAGAGACTGCAGACATACTACAGAAGATGGTCAAAGACTGCAGACATGATACAAGAGATGGTCAGAGACTGCAGACATGATAAAAGAGATGGTCAGAGACTGCAGACATGATACAAGAGCTGGTCAGAGACTGCAGACATAATACAGAAGATGGTCATAGACTGCAGACATGATACAAGAGATGGTCAGAGGCTGCAGATATGATACAAGAAATGGTCAGAGACTGCAGGCATAGTACAAGAGATGGTGAGAGACTGCAGACTTAGTACAAGAGATGGTCAGAGACTGCAGACATAGTACAAGAGATGGTCAGAGACTGCAGACATGATACAAGAGATGGTCAGACACTGCAGACATGATACAAGAGATGGTCAGAGACTGCAGACATCATACATAAGATGGTCAGAGACTGCAAACATGATACAAGAAATAGTCAGGGACTGCAAACATGATACAAGAAATAGTCAGGGACTGCAAACATGATACAAGAAATAGTCAGGGACTGCAAACATGCTACAGAAGATGGTCAGAGGCTGCAGTTATGATACAAGAGATGGTCAGAGACTGTAGACATAACACAAGAGATGGTCAGAGACTGCAAACATAGTACAAGAGATGGTCAGAGACTGCAAACATAGTACAAGAGATGGTCAGAGACTGCAGACATACTACAGAAGATGGTCAAAGACTGCAAACATGATAAAAGAGATGGTTGGAGACTGCAGACATGATACAAGAGCTGGTCAGAGACTGCAGACATATTACAGAAGATGGTCATAGACTGCAGACATGATACAAGAGATGGTCAGAGGCTGCAGATTTGATACAAAAAATGGTGAGAGACTGCAGGCATAGTACAAGAGATGGTGAGAGACTGCAGACATAGTACAAGAGATGGTCAGAGACTGCAGACATGATACAAGAGATGGTCAGAGACTGCAGACATCATACATAAGATAGTCAGAAACTGCAGACATGATACAAGAAATGGTCAGAGACTGCAAACATGATACAGAAGATGGTCAGAGGCTGCAGTTATGATACAAGAGATGATCAGAGACTGCAGACATAGTACAAGAGATGGTCAGAGACTGCAGACATAATGCAAAAGATGGTCAGAGACTGCAGACATAATGCAAAAGATGTTCAGAGACTGCATACATAGTACAAGAGATGATCAGAGACTGCAAACATACTACAGGAGATGGTCAAAGACTGCAGATATGATACAAGAGATGGTCAGAGACTGGCTGCGTTTGATGGGCACAGTGGCTGCGTTTGATGGGCACAGTGGCTGCATTTGATGGGCACAGTAGCTGCTTTTAATGGGCACAGTGGCTGCGTTTGATGGGCACAGTGTCTGCTTTTAATGGGCACAGTGGCTGCGTTTGATAGGCACAGTGGCTGCGTTTGATGGGCACAGTGGCTGCGTTTGATGGGCACAGTGGTTGCTTTTAATGGGCACAGTGACTGCGTTTGATGGGCACAGTGTCTGCTTTTAATGGGCACAGTGGCTGCGTTTGATGGGCACAGTGGCTGCGTTTGATGGGCACAGTGGCTGCGTTTGATGGGCACAGTAGCTGCTTTTAATGGGCACAGTGGCTGCGTTTGATGGGCACAGTGTCTGCTTTTAATGGGCACAGTGGCTGCGTTTGATAGGCACAGTAGCTGCTTTTAATGGGCACAGTGGCTGCGTTTGATGGACACAGTGGCTGCGTTTGATGGGCACAGTGTCTGCTTTTAGGCGGGGCACAGTGTCTGCTTTTAGGCGGGGCACAGTGGCTGTGTTTGATGGGCACAGTGACTACGTTTGATAGGCACAGTAGCTGCTTTAATGGGCACAGTGGCTGCGTTTAATGGGCACAGTGGCTGCGTTTTATGGCCACAGTGGCTGCTTTTAATGGGCACAGTGGCTGCTTTTAGGTGGGGCACAGTGGCTACGTTTGATGGGCACAGTAGCTGCTTTTAATGGGCACAGTGGCTGCGTTTGAGGGCACAGTGGCAGCGTTTGATGGGCACAGTGGCAGCGTTTGATGGGCACAGTGGCAGCATTTGATGGGCACAGTGGCAGCGTTTGATGGGCACAGTGGCAGCGTTTGATGGGCACAGTGGCTGCTTTTAGGTGGGGCACAGTGGCTACGTTTGATGGGCACAGTAGCTGCTTTTGATGGGCACAGTGGCTGTGTTTGATGGGCACAATGGCTGCGTTTGATGGGCACAGTGGCTGCGTTTGATGGGCACAGTGGCAGCGTCAAATGGGCACAACAGTGGCTGTGTCTGATGGGCACAGTGGCTGTGTTTGATGGGCACAGTGGCAGTTTTTGATGGGCACAGTGGCAGCTTTTGATGGGCAGAGTGGCAGTTTTTGATGGGCACAGTGGCAGCTTTTGATGGGCACAGTGGCAGCTTTTGATGGGCAGAGTGGCAGTTTTTGATGGGCACAGTGGCAGCTTTTGATGGGCAGAATGGCAGTTTTTGATGGGCACAGTGGCAGTTTTTGATGGGCACAGTGGCAGCTTTTGATGGGCAGAATGGCAGTTTTTGATGGGCACAGTGGCAGCTTTTGATGGGCACAGTGGCAGCTTTTGATGGGCAGAGTGGCAGCTTTTGATGGGCACAGTGGCAGTTTTTGATGGGCACAGTGGCAGCTTTTGATGGGCAGAGTGGCAGCTTTTGATGGGCAGAGTGGCAGCTTTTGATGGGCACAGTGGCAGCTTTTGATGGGCACAGTGGCAGTTTTTGATGGGCACAGTGGCAGCTTTTGATGGGCACAGTGGCAGCTTTTGATGGGCAGAGTGGCAGCTTTAATGGGCAGAGTGGCAGCTTTTGATGGGCTGTGGGCACAATAGTAGCTGTGTTTGATGGGCAGCACAGACTACTTACTTCCAACTTCCTTGACCGACCTGGACGCCTGGTGCAGACAGTGCAGGGACAGGGAGGCAGGCAGCCACAGATGTGCTCTCTCCGGGAGGATTTCTTCCTGTTCCTCTTCTCTTCTCTCTTCTTCAGACCAGCCAGCACAAGTCCGCTGCAGCCGCTCCGGCTCCGCTCCCTCTTCTTAGCCACGCTCACGCTGTCTGAAGATGGCTGAGGTGGGCGGACCTCCGAGCTTCTTTACTAGCCGTGGAGGCGGCGTGCAAGGAATGCTGGGGCGGCCACGGCGCGCTCTGAATGCTGGGGCGGCGTCCCTGAATGACGTCACTCTGCTTCACAGCTAGACGCCAGCCAAGCGGCCAGCGATTCTAGCTCGGCGCCCCTCTTATGAAAAGAAATAACAGCGCTGGGGTGCGGTGCACCCCGTGCACCCCGGCCAGGATCGTCCCTGCGTGCAATTACCAATTGTACTGTAATTTTTGGCATCTTCCAATTTGGCATTTTCTGTTGAATTTTTGCTGACTAACATAATCATTCTTTGGGTAACACATAGGAAGACCTGCTGAACGACTCAATACTGGCTTAAAGCCTCTCTCAGCACTTGTTCTAAAAACACCATTTACATTTTTTTTATAAATACATTTGTACAAACATCATTTTGTACATATAGCTGAGAATGTTCTGTTACCAAATCTACCTGTACAGGAAGTCCCCGAGTTACGAACATCCAACTTGCGAACGACTCCTACTTACAAACGGGAGGCTGCGTGGCCACTTTTCAACGGCGGGCACATTCGACTGAACCTTTTCCACAGCGGGCACATTCGACTGAACCTTTTCCACAGCGGGCACATTCCACGGAATATCACACAGTGGTGTAGTGGTAGCACTCTCGCCTAGCAGTAAGAAGGGTCGCTGGTTCAAATCCCAACCACGACACTACCTGCTTGGAGTTTGCATGTTCTCCCTGTGCCTGCGTGGGTTTCCTCCAGGTACTCTGGTTTCCTCCCACACTCCAAAGACATGCTGGTCAGAGACTGCAGGCATAGTACAAGAGATGGTGAGAGACTGCAGACTTAGTACAAGAGATGGTCAGAGACTGCAGACATAGTACAAGAGATGGTCAGAGACTGCAGACATGATACAAGAGATGGTCAGACACTGCAGACATGATACAAGAGATGGTCAGAGACTGCAGACATCATACATAAGATGGTCAGAGACTGCAAACATGATACAAGAAATAGTCAGGGACTGCAAACATGATACAAGAAATAGTCAGGGACTGCAAACATGATACAAGAAATAGTCAGGGACTGCAAACATGCTACAGAAGATGGTCAGAGGCTGCAGTTATGATACAAGAGATGGTCAGAGACTGTAGACATAACACAAGAGATGGTCAGAGACTGCAAACATAGTACAAGAGATGGTCAGAGACTGCAGACATACTACAGAAGATGGTCAAAGACTGCAAACATGATAAAAGAGGAAGACCTGCTGAACGACTCTTAATACTGGCTTAATACTGGCTTAAAGCCTCTCTCAGCACTTGTTCTAAAAACACCATTTACATTTTTTTTATGAATACATTTGTACAAACATCATTTTGTACATATAGCTGAGAATGTTCTGTTACCAAATCTACCTGTACAGGAAGTCCCCGAGTTACGAACATCCAACTTGCGAACGACTCCTACTTACGAACGGGAGGCTGCGTGGCCACTTTTCAACGGCGGGCACATTCGACTGAACCTTTTCCACAGCGGGCACATTCGACTGAACCTTTTCCACAGCGGGCACATTCCACGGAATATCACACAGTGGTGTAGTGGTAGCACTCTCGCCTAGCAGTAAGAAGGGTGGCTGGTTCAAATCCCAACCACGACACTACCTGCTTGGAGTTTGCATGTTCTCCCTGTGCCTGCGTGGGTTTCCTCCAGGTACTCTGGTTTCCTCCCACACTCCAAAGACATGCTGGTAGGTTAATTGGATCCTGTCTAAAAAATTGTCCCTAGTATGTATGAATGTGAGTTAGGGACCTTAGATTGTAAGCTCCTTGAGGGTAGGGACTGATGTGAATGTACAATGTATATGTAAAGCGTTGCGTAAATTGACAGCGCTATATAAGTACCTGAAATAAATAAATAAAATATCGGAAAACGATGTATCTGCGGATGCGCGCCCACTTTTCCACAGCGGGCACATTCGACGGAACATTGGAAAACAACGTATCTGCAATTTTGCGCATGCTGTTCTGACTTTCGAACATATTTGACTTAAGAACAAACCTACAGTCTCTAGCACGTTCGTAACTCGGGAACTGCCTGATAATACCACTAATGCCGTGTACACGTGTACAAAGCATTGTTTTTCTATGCTATTCTTTTATATTTTATATTCTATCCTAATCTTTTCTATTGGAATTCGATTTCATTCTATACGAATTTCAAATTTCGCAAAATGGTTATATATAGTTTACTTTTTCAAATTCAGTTAATGTTTTTTCGAGTGTGGTAGAATTTTTTCAAATCTGACAGTTTTTTTCGAATGTGGTCGAATTTTTTCAAATTTTACAGTTTTTTTCGAATGTGGTTGAATTTTTTCGAATGCAGTAGAATTTTTTCGAATTCGAATACGAGACGAAACGAATTCCGAAAACGAATGTAACGAATGCAACGAATTTAACTAAACGAATTTAGTTAAATAACGAATCGAAACGAAACGAAACTAAACAATTTTTTTCATCCTGCACATGTCTACGCCTGTATAGATTTAAATTGTAAAGATTTAAAAAATGGGCAATATTTGTCATATAATTCTCCTGAATTAATTCTCTCTAGAAGAAGTTTTAGTAATAGATCAGGTGTCCGTAATATGATCTTACTAGATCTCACAATCTTTTCTGTTACCTTGACTGCAAAATAAGCACTTAACAATTGCTTAATATGGGTATCAAAGATCTTTTCCATATTTGTCAAACCTCTGGAGAAAAAGCCTATTATTTTCTGATGACCTTCTTTTAATTGAGACAAAGTCACTGAGATTGAATTCTCAGATACATCAGTTTGCAATACAAAGGGAATAAACAGACAGATTTTTATAGTATTCAAGGAAGGAACATTTTGCAGATCCCTTTTGAACATTTCAAAGGCATCTGTCTGGGTTTGACCCCATTGATCAAACACAACATCTTTTTGTCCCATAAAATCAAATAATGGTTTGACTTTATCATCACATTTCTGTAAAAACTCTTTGCAACAATTTACTTTGCTCAAAAATTGATATAATGCCTTGTAAGATGTTGGAATTGGAACAGCAGAAATGTTTCTAACTTTTTCCTGTGATAACTGTCTCTGTCCATGACTAATTTGCATATAAAGGATGTATAAAGGATATTTGCATGTTACCTGACTTTTCATCAACTGAACTGACTCTGTGTTCAGTTTTAGCCCCCCTGTTTGTAAAAGAGTAAATAACTCAGACAAAAGAGTGACATGTTCCTTTTATACTCAGTGTAGACAACAAAAACTTGTCCACATGCTGGAAAATACATTCTGGTCTAGAGAATTTTGATAATACTTTCTTTAACCACTTAAGGACCAGGCCTCTTTTTTAGATGTGTTATTTACAAGTTAAAAACATTTTTTTTTTGCTAGAAAATTACTTAGAACCCCCAAACATTATACATTTTTTTCTAACACCCTAGAGAATAAAATGGCGGTCGTTGCAATACTTTCTGTCACACCGTATTTGCGCAGCGGTCTTACAAGCGCACTTTTTTTGGAAAAAAATACACTTTTTTTAATTAAAAAATAAGACAACAATAAAGTTAGCCCATATTTTTATATATTGTGAAAGATAATGTTACGCCGAGTAAATTGATACCCAACATGTCACGCTTCAAAATTGCGCCCACTCGTGGCATGGCGACAAACTTTTACCCTTAAAAATCTCCATAGGCGACGTTTAAAAAATGCTACAGGTTGCATGTTTTGAGTTACAGAGGAGGTCTAGGGCTAGAATTATTGCTCTCGCTCTGCCTCACATGTGTGGTTTGAACACCATTTTCATATGCGTTCACTTCTGCATGCGAGCTTGGCGGTATGGGGCACATTTAAAAAAAAAAATGTTCTTATTTATTTTACCTTTTATTTTTTATTTTTACACTGTTTTAAAAAAAAAATGTGTCACTTTTATTCCTATTACAAGGAATGTAAACATACCTTGTAATAGAAAAAAATTGTAACAAGACCTCTTAAATATGAGATCTGGGGTCAAAAAGACATCAGATCTCATATTTACACTAAAATGCAATAAAAAAAAATAATAAATAATTGTCATTTAAAAAAATGATTAAAAAAAATGGGCCTTTAAGAGCTATGGGTGGAAGTGACATTTTGACGACGCTATCGCCCTGCAATGTCATGGAATGCAATGCAATGTCTCTCGTCTCCATGCACAGCCACTGAGAGGACCATATCGCCTCCGCCGCTGCCGACGGCTTCGGTAAGCGACGGAGGGCACCGGAGCGAGGCGGGAGGGGGGTCTTCTCCTGCCGCTGATAAAAGTGATCTCGCCGCAGAGACCACTTTTCTCTTGTACAGTGGCGTCTCCAGCTTTCATATTTAGGGGGGTCACATGGAGGGACAGGGACAAAAGTAGGGGGGCAACTATAAAATGCAATTATATATATATATATATATATATATATATATATATATATATATATATATATCCCGGGGCCCTTTACTACAATCCCACAGCGGGCCCTTTCACATGTTCTGCAGTGAGCTCCCTTCCTACTGTTTTGGGGCCCCCCAGGGTGGCAGAAGACAAGAGATATATGTCACCAGCATACCAAGAAAATATAAGGGTCCAAAGCAGTGGGAGAACTATCAGGGTTGCAAAGGTTGTCTTGCCACCGGGCCCTAGTGTTCTGCCACTGTGGGGTTCCCCAGCCTCCTCTTGCTGTCCTGCCCCTGCTATTGACAGTGCTGGTCTGGCATCTCTTGGAATTTACAGGCTGGTTCTCCTGTCCTAAGGACGGGAGAAATCAGTCTGTTTTTTCAGTAACTGAGAGTCCTGGTGGAGTCCTTCCTGCAACTCGCTCTTCTCCCTGCCAATGAGCATGCAGGGGAAGGAGCAGATCAGGTGGCCGTGGTTGTGTGAGCGCTCGCATTATACAGTGTCAGTGAGCAGAGGGAGGGGGGTGGAATCACCTGCAGGAGCTGACTGGGGACGCTCTCCCTCTCAATAGAGACTGTGTTACTCCAGCAGCGGCCCGAGTAAGATGCAGCGCATCCACTACGAATGCAAACAGACATTGCCTTTTTGTAAAAAAAAAAAAAAAAAAAAAAAGATTTTTTTTTAAATTGGGGGGGGGGGGGGGGGCGGGGCACATGGTGCTGCACAGCATAATGTTGGGGGGGTCAGGGCCCCCTCTGCCCCCCCCCAGTGATGCCATTGATCTTGCAGCGGACCGCCGGCCGAACACGAGGATACCAGGGTTATGGCAGCTAGCTGCTGCCATAACAACGATATCCGTCCTCAAAGTGAGGACGTATATCGGCGTTCGGCGGTCCGAAAGTGGTTAAACACTTGTGTACTATACCGTCACTAGTGTCCAATCCTGGAATTATTCTAGTGAATGCATAGGTTTCTTTATTAAAGCTGAAGGCAAGTTTATATTGACAGCTTTTAGCTAATGATTTGTCATATTGATTGAACATTAACATTAACAGTCAGTGTATTGATCTGTTTGACTTCCGAGGCATAAGGCAAATCAATCAACCTATTGTTTGGACAAAGATGAATAAATTGCTCAGAAATGTCCTCAATTCCTAATTCCAAAGTTTTTCTTTGTGAATCTAATTTATATTTTTAAACATTCTTTCTGTACATGGCCACATTTCTGTATCTCACCACCTCTGGGTGTGGCCATACACGTGGCAACTCTCTGATCGCCATTTTCCTTTTGTCTATCAAGACTCTGAAATACTTCATGATCCTGGTCATCAATCTCTATAGACCGCATATCTGGTACAAGAGACTTCTATTTAGAGTCTGCACTATAAATAATCTCTAAACTCTTACTTGACTGTGCTTTAGAATTTACACAAATCATTTTTACATTATTCTGTAATTTAGACAACTGAATATCTTTTATTTGAATTGCACTTTGCAAATCATTTATTCGCTCAGGACAATTAACACATACACTGTTATCCTGCTATCCTGAGTCTTTGTTTTCCCTTTTGTACCAACAACATTCCTTTTAGGAACTCCAAATATCATTGTGTCATAAACTTTAACCAACTTTATCAAATTCCTAATTTGTTTGCTGACTCTCTTAAAAGTAAATTCTTATTTTTGTATCTTAATATTAGCCTGTAAGCATTCATTGAACATGTAACAACATAATTCATCATCTTTAACACATTTTTAAAGATTTTTGAACTCTAATTTACTCTCACTAGATAATTCATCAATAAAATTCATTACTTACCAAATTTAGAACAAACTTCCTTCATGTAACACGCATTACCTCTCTTGGTGGTAAATTACATCATCAAGAAACAGAGTTTTCTTGCACGTGCGCAAACGTCTCATCTATTTTGATGATTCTATGATTTCAAGTTCATTCAATGATGCCGAAAGTTCATTTGCTGTTTGTATTTCTCCTGGAAGCTTGACTGCATAGTCGTTTGTCTTGCTTATATTCCCTCTCGACAAGCGGAAGGAGAGATAATTGAAAAATGTTCGATATTCAGACAAAATAACGGTATTAATATTGATATTCAATCATTCATATTGACGAGAAAAGTTCCAAGAAAGTCTGCTCAGTTCTTGTGTAAAAACTCAAACATTTATTTAATAATAGAAATAGCAAAATATTACAAGAACAATATCAAAATATAGAATGTAAAAATAACTATAATAATGTATTATATTCTTAAAATTAAGATTGAATCAGATGTGTTTCTTTGTGTGTGTGTGTGTGTGTGTGTGAAGCTGATCTGCTTTCTTCAATGTCTCGTGTCTCTCCAAATCTCTTGTTCAAAAGCTTTTACTCCACAAATCAAACACATGAAATCAGCCCCCACCTTCCTTTTTGTTTTTTTTTTTGTTTTTTTTACCACATCAGAGAATAGAGTCTTGGAAGCTTATTCAGCTTGACGTTCATTTACAGACCTCTTAAAATCACATCATTGTGGCAAAGTTTTCTTATCAATGCTCTCTCCCCCCCCCCTCCCTTCCCCTCTACATATTTCCTGAGCTTTGAACTGGGATTACGCAGGATCATAAATTAGACATTAGTTCACTACCAATTGATATGGACCTATAGAGTCGCGATGCGGGTACCAAATAATAAGTTGAGGGTCGATAATAACAGAGACTAAGGGGCTTCCCACGCCCGCTCCTCCGGCCAATTTCAATAATATCCAGTTTAATACACATATATATATATATGTACATACATACATACATACATACACACATATACATATATATATACATATACATACATATATACACATACATACACATACACACACATATACATATATATACACACATACACATACATATACACATACACACACATACACATACACTCAATTCCATCACTCTTTCCCCTTGCATTCTCATCCCTCCCGCCCAACATCCCACTCCCCTATATAGAGTATTCAGGGTTAGGCTTTCAACCCATTTAGTTAAACACAACTTCTATTAACTATTATTTGTCAGAAAGAGACAAGCATGCATCAAGTTATGTACTGGTAGACCAGATCCCTGGCTGCCTAGGGCTTTTATTATTAAATCCCACTCTGTTATATTCTTCACTTCCTATTAAGAGCCTCCTACCTTCTCCAGCCATGGTCTCCACATTTTATCAAACTCCTTAAGATTGCCTCTCCTAATATACTCTGTTTTTTCCTTACAAAGGGTTTCCTTTAATATAACAATCCAATCTCTTACTGTGGGGGGTTCCTTTGATTGCCATCTTAATGCGATTGTTTTCCTTGCTTGGAATAGACCTCTTAGAATTGCCAGTGTAGTACTCTTCCTCTCCCCCTGTATCTGTCTATACCCCAAGATGCATTCTTTAGCCTCTTTCTCCAGTACGATCCCAAATACATCTCTCAAACTATCAATCACCCCCTCCCAGTAGCGAAACAACTTGGGACATTTCCACATCATGTGAATGAGGTTGCCCGCCCCCCGGCATCTAGGACATCTATCATCAGATCTTCTTCCAAACTTAAAGAGACGTTTAGGTGTATAATAAGCTCTGTTTAACAACATCAAGTGTGATATCTTCTGTGGGGGGGAGACTGATATCAACGATCCCATCTCTAAGATTCTTTTCCACTGAGTCTGTGTTATAACCCCCACGTCCTCTTCCCACCTAACTTTTACATCATTGAGTAGGTCTTCACTATTGGCTTCTTTACTCAGTTGGTTATAAATCTTGGATATTAACCCCTTAGTCGGGGCTACCTGCAATATACTATGAAGTAGGGGCATTTCATTCCATACTAAACTATAGTTCCTAAATTGAACTTTAAGAGCGTGTTCTAGCTGAAGGTACGTATAAAAGGAGCCCGGCGACAGGTTGAATTCGCTTTCCAACACTGAAAATTTCTTCAGAGTATTACCACTATACAATTGTCTCAACTTTTTAATACCTCGATCTTCCCATTCTCTTACTTTTCCTATCTTATGGATTTCCTGCAAATTTCGATTATTCCAAATGGGAGTATATTCATTACACCCCTTGTATCTCATCTGGTTCTTGACAGTTTTCCATACTTTAGTTAACATTATAATTGTTGGATAGGTGTCGTGAAATGAGTTTATTTCTAGGGCTTCTATTAATGTATTATGTGAGGCGCCCATTAGTACGATTCTACCATTTGGGGTACCCCCTTCAGGGGCTCCGCACCCCAATAACTGCTGTAGTTGGGAAGATAAAAAATACCGCTGAGGATGAGGGAGAGCATAACCACCCTCCTGTAGCGGGAGTTGAAGTACCCGTAGACGTATTCTGGCTTGTTTCCCTTTCCATATCAGTTCCCTGAACAGGCTCTCGATTTTGTTGAACCATTTCTTGCATATCCACACAGGAGAATTATGTAAAACATACAGCAATTGTGGCAGCCAAATCATTTTTATCAAACTGCATCTTCCTGCTACTGATAAAGGAAAACGTTTCCATATCCCTATCTTTTGTTTGAATTTCGACAAGAGTGGGAGAAGATTTTTACTAATGTATTGGTTAGGATCCCTAGTTATGACGATTCCCAGGTATTTCAATGCGTCCACTATTACCAACTGGTGCATTTCTTGCACTGTTATCAAATCGATGGAGTCTATGGGTAATAACTCAGACTTTTCCCAATTTATCTCGAGTCCTGAAAAGCTGCCGAACAACTCCACCATTCTCATTGCCATTAACAGTGATTTGCTCGTATCCCCCCAAAAAAGCAAGATATCGTCCGCGTACAGCGCGATTTTATCCTCACCCGTCCCTCTCTGGAAGCCGACTATCTCCGAACTCGCTCTTATAGAAATAGCCAGGGGTTCCATCACCAAAGCAAAGAGCAGGGGGGATAGTCAACACCCCTGTCTGGTACCCCTTTCTAGTTCAAACCAATCTGATAGGTCGTTATTAACTTTTAGTCTTGCCTTGGGTCTATCATAAAGCATTTTAATCCATGCAATAAAAACGGGGCCAAAGCCAAATTTCTCCAACACTCTCCAGATGTAAACCCATTCCACACTATCAAATGCTTTAGTCACGTCTAACGTCAATATCGCTCTTGAGCCTTCATTATCCGTTGGGGACTGTAAGTTTAAGAAGGCCCTTCTAATATTCGAGCTTGTGGATCTGTTGGCAATAAAACCCGCTTGGTCTATATGGACCAGCTTAGAGATAACTTTATTTAGTCTAGATGCCAAAACCTTAGCTAAGATCTTGGCATCAGAGCACAAAAGAGATATTGGCCTATAGGCGGACACATCAAGGGGATCCTTCCCCTCTTTCTGAATTACAATGATAGTTGCCTCCAACATTGATGCTGGCAAGTGGCCCCCCCTAGACGCCCCTCCCAGGGCTTTTAATAGCTCTGGAATTAATACTTCGCCATACTCTTTATAGGCCTCAATTGGGAGGCCATCAGGACCAGGGGATTTTTGATTTGCCATACTGGCTATTGCTTGCTGGAGTTCTACAAGTGTAATTGGCTCTTCCAATAAGTCCCTTTCAGCTTGCGAGATGGTCGGTATAGCCAGGCCCTCCAAAAACTTCTCCATCACCCCGTCCATACCTTTTTTCTGAGTGGAATAAAGATTTCTATAATAGTCCCTGAATACTTGCACTATCTTTGAAGTCTCTGCTAATATATCTCCACCTGGGGACCTAACAGCAAGAACAGTCGACGTGGCAGTATTGGACTTTACCAACTGTGCCAGCAGCTTTCCCACTCTTTCTCCCTCAACCCAAGAGACCTGTCGCTGTAGGAGGCACCTGGTCTCCGCTTTCTGCATGACAACTACCTTGTAGTCATGCTGTTTGTCTTGCCATGTTTTTTCCCTCTCAGGAGTCGGATCCATTATATAATTGCTTTCTGCCTCAACCACCTCTTTCTGAATTTTTTCTTCCCCGTTCGTAGCCTCTTTATTATATTTGGCCACCTGCTGGATTAATACCCCCCTAAGGAAGGCCTTCAGGGCGTCCCACAGCACTATAGGTGGCACTGTACCCTCGTTGATTACTATGAAATCTCTCAATTTAGGGAGAACCCCATTCGTTTCTTTGATTAATTCGAACCAGTACGGGTTAATTTTCCACTCCTTCCGGAATTTGTTCCCTCCTAATTTCAATGTCACCACAACGGGAGAGTGATCTGATATACCTCTTGGGAAATATGAAATTCTATCAGTGATCTGTAATGCACTATTATTTCCCAGAACCAGGTCTATTCTAGATAGCACGGAGTGTGAGGCAGAATAGCATGAATATTGCAAGGCTTCCGGGTTCCTCACCCTCCACAGGTCTACTAGCCCCACTTCATCCAGGAATTGCCGCAGGCGGCTCTTCACATTAGGGTCAATTAGAGGCCGTACAGGAAATCTATCCAGCCTTTTATCAAGTATCTCATTGAAATCACCCACTACTATGACCGGCACCCCTTCTTTATCTAGCAGGAATTCGTTCAATCTAAACATTACGTCCAAATTAAAGGGAGGAGGAATATATATATTTGCCACTACAAATATACTACAATCAATTGAACAATGAAGAAAAATATAACGCCCCAATTCATCAATACAGGACTGCCTGCAGGAAAAGTTCACCCCCGTTTTCACCATAATGCTCACCCCCCTACTATAGGAGGAGTGAACCGCGTGGAATTGACAGTGATATTTCTTTGACTTTAATTGGTGAAGTGAATTTTTAGTTAAATGAGTTTCCTGCAGGCAGATCAGTTCCGCGCCACAACTCTCCATTGTGGACAGAACTGCCAACTTCTTGCGCGGAGTGCCTAATCCCCTGACATTCCAGGATCCTATTTTTAACATTTTAGCCTGCATCTAAATACCAGAGGAAGACAGGTACTAATCTAAGAGGTATGTCCGAGAGAAAAAAAAAAAAATAAGAAAAAATGACCAAATTCATTAAGAATATAATACCTTAACACCCCTCTACAATGCAATATTTTGACACGTGAATTCCAATCACTTCTCCTGCTAAAGACCATAGTGACTTTAAATAATGTGGGCAACTCAATACCACTCTTCTATATAATGTTTTAAATCGGGCAATCCCTGACCCCTCCATTCCAAAATCAAAATTAATTTTAAGTAGTGTGACCAACATAACCAGTGTACGTTTCAAATATTTTCCTATAATCCTGAGTTTGTGTATACACCTAGATCCACCAACGTTGATCCTCTTCAGTGTTCTAATATTCCTACCTGTAAGTGTTTTTAAACCAACCTTCCCTATTATCAGTGTCTCTGCAATACTTATAGTGTATCCCTCCTCCCCACTCCCATCCCAAATCCCCTCACTTAACCGAGAAACCCTCCCAACCCCCCTCCCCCCCTCCCTCCACCCCTCCCCCCTCCCCTCCCACCGCCTAACCAGGTAAACCCCTGGGGTTTTTAAAGTGACCAGATCCCATCCTACCAGTTCCACACATTTACGCACATACCTCATTCCCACTCACCTCATACAACCGCTGTGCTTTACTACCCCCTCCCACCTCCCCCTCTCCTAAACAAAATATCTAAAATTTTTCCTTGTTTTCCTCTAGCCATTTCTCCACCCCAGCTGGGGAGTCAAAAATCTGAGTCCCCCCCAGAGCTGTTACGCGTAGCCTTGCAGGGTAAAGGAGGGCATATGTCAACTTATATTTTTGTAGAATGCGTTTGGGCTGTATTAACTCCGCTCTGCGCCTCTGCAGCTCTGGTGAAAAGTCAGAATAAAACGATATTTAACAACGTTAAAAAAGACATTTCCCGCTTCTCTTGTTTTTTGCAGCAACCTCACTTTGTCCTTATAATTAAGAAACTTCATTATTAGTGGTCTAGGATATCCTCCTGCTGGTGGGGCCCTAAAAGGGACTCTGTGTGCTCTTACAATTGAAAACATTAATGAGAAAGATTCTCTTCCAAAAAGTTCAACTAGCCACTTTTCCAAAAACTCAGTGGGGCTAGGACCCTCACTTTTTTCAGGCAAGCCCACCAGCCTTACATTGTCCCTTCGGCTCCTATTCTCCATTTCCTCCATTTTGGAAGCCTGCATGGCTATCTGTTCCTTCATCTTTTTCATATCCTTTAAAAGTGGGGAGATATCATCTTCTAGCTGACTGACCCTTCCTTCCAGGACCGTAGTTCTTTCTGCTGTTTTCTGTAAGTCCTGTCTAACCAACACCAGATCCTCCTTTACTCCCTTCATCTGTTCACAGAGCTCTTTAAGTGAGTTGCTGCACACATTCACTGCTAGAAATACGTCCGTTATGGTTGGCTCTTTCACTGGGGGCAATATCGGCATGGTTGGATCAATTATTGCGTCTACCGCCGCATTTTGATCGTTAGGCCCCTGCCCCTTGTTACTATGTATTTTAGATGGCACAGCTGGCAGTGTAGCAGTAGATGGCTGGGTTAAGACCTGAGTCTGGCCCTGACTTCTTCTGTCCAATGCGCCCCCTTGTTGTGATTTAGTCTGCGACCCTTTCTTTGGTGGGGTCGAGGCGGGAGCATGCGCAAATTGCTCCAATTTTGCTGCTGCTGCTGCCGCAAATGTTTGTTGTGTACCTTTGTCCTTGGCTGAGCGTAAGTTCTGCATCCTATGTACTTTAACAAGAACCTTTACAGTTACACCTTAATAGCACCTTAATAGCAGTATTTCAGAGAAATTAATTGAGGGGGGTTAAAATACCTCCCCAGTTGTCACCTGATGCGGCTCAAGGGCAGCCTTAAAATATTTATTAGGATGCAGCTTATACCTTTATGCCCTTAAAAAAAAAGACAGCAGCATAGGCAGGATTAAATAAATGAGCAGCTTGAACAATAAGCCTTCAACCTAAGAGCCTGTGTTTAAAAAGCTCAGTAATAATATTCTGCAAAAAAAAAAAAAAAGGAGGATCTACTCAGCAGCAGTGTGTATCTCTCAACAGTCCCAGCAATACAAGTCCCAAACTACAAAAAACTACAAAACAACCCAATACTTATCCTTCCTGGATAGTCCTGGATTGACTGCAGCTCTCTACCCAATAGGAAGTAGATGAGTGAAGGACTCAGTCAGCAGCCAGCAGCCTGTACTTGTCTCTCTCCTGTCGCTTCCCAGGTGTCTCTCAGCAGCGTGTGTTGTGTGTCGTCACTCCCAGCCAGTGGCGTAGCGTGGGTTGTCAGCACCCGGGGCAAGGCAAGTAATTTGCGCCCCCCCCCCCAACCTGCGGACTTTTAGCTATCCCTGAGTCCCTTCAAATACAATAGTACTGACCTACCTGATTCCTATACTGACCACTACACTGAGAACTACACTGTCCACTACACTACATTGTCCACTACACTGACCACTATACTATACTGACCACTACACTGACCACCATACTACACTACACTGTCCACTATACTACACTACACTTGACCACTATACTACACTGTCCACTATACTACATTATACTGACCACCATACTACACTGACCACCATACTACACTGACCACCATACTACACTACACTGTCCACTATACTACACTACACTGACCACTATACTACACTGTCCACTATACTACACTACACTTGACCACCATACTACACTATACTGACCACCATACTACACTGTCCACTATACTGACCACCATACTACACTGTCCACTATACTGACCACTATACTACACTGTCCACTATACTACATTATACTGACCACCATACTACACTGACCACTATACTACACTGACCACCATACTACACTGTCCACCATACTACACTATACTGACCACTATACTACACTGTCCTCCATACTACACTGTCCACCATACTACACTGACCACTACACTACACTGACCACTACACTACACTGACCACCATACTACACTGTCCACCATACTACACTGACCACCATACTACACTGTCCACCATACTACACTGTCCACCATACTACACTACACTGTCCACTACACTAACCACTACACTGACCACTATACTACACTGTCCACCATACTACACTGTCCACCATACTACACTGTCCACCATACTACACTGACCACCATACTACACTGTCCACCATACTACACTGTCCACCATACTACACTGACCACCATACTACACTGTCCACCATACTACACTGACCACCATACTACACTGACCACCATACTACACTACACTGACCACTATACTACACTGACCACCACACTAACCACTATACTGACCACCATACTACACTGACCACTACACTAACCACTACACTACACTACACTGACCACCATACTACACTGTCCACCATACTACACTGACCACCATACTACACTGACCACCATACTACACTGTCCACTACACTATACTACACTATACTGTCCACCATACTACACTGTCCACCATACTACACTGTCCACTACACTGACCACTATACTACACTGACCACTATACTACACTGACCACCATACTACACTGTCCACTATACTACACTGACCACCATACTACACTGACCACCATACTACACTGACCACCATACTACACTGTCCACTACACTAACCACTACACTGTCCACTATATCACACTATACTGACCACCATACTACACTGTCCACTATACTACACTATACTGACCACCATACTACACTGTCCACTATACTACACTATACTGACCACCATACTACACTGACCACCATACTACACTGTCCACTATACTACACTGACCACCATACTACACTGTCCACTACACTACACTGTCCACTACACTACACTGTCCACTACACTATACTACACTATACTGTCCACCATACTACACTGTCCACCATACTACACTGTCCACTACACTAACCACTACACTACACTGACCACCATACTACACTGACCACTATACTACACTGACCACTATACTACACTGACCACCATACTACACTGTCCACTATACTACACTACACTGACCTCCATACTAAACTGCACTATACTGACCACTATGCTAACCACTATACTACACTAACCACTATACTCAGGCCCAGATTAAGAGCATCATGGGCCTGGTGCTAAGGATGTTGGTGGGCCTTTTTATGAAAATAAATAAAATGAAAACGCAAACAATTTTTTGTGAAATTTAAATTAAAGAGAGAGAGGGGGTGAGAGAGAGAGGGGGAGAGAGAGAGAGAGAGAGAGAGAGAGAGAGAGAGAAAGAGGGCACCGGGGCAGGGTGGGCACAGCATAGCACATGACATGGTGGGAAGTGCACATGACATGGTGAGCGCTGCACATTACACGGTGGGCACTGCATATTACATGGTGGGATCACTGTATGGCACAGCACATGACATGGTGGACACTGCAAATTACATAGCGGGCATTGCAAGGCACAGCCATGACATGGTGGGCACTGCACATTACATGGTGGGCAATGCAAGGCACAGCACATGACATGGTGGGCACTGCAAGGCACAGCATGACATAGTGGGCACTGCACATCACATGAAGGGCAATGCAATGCACAGCACATGACATGGTCAGCACAGCGCATTACATGGTGGGCACTGCAATGTACAGCAAATGACATACTGGACACATCACATTACATGGGGGGCACTGCAAGGCACATGACATGACATGGTGGGCACAGCACATTACATGGGGGGCACTGCAAGGCACATGACATGACATGGTGGGCACAGCGCATTACATGGGGACACTGCAAGGCACATGACATGGTGGGCACAGCACATTACATAGTGGGCACTGCAATGCACATGACATGGGGGGCACAGCACATTACATAGTGGGCACTGCAATGCACATGACATGGTGGGCACAGCACATTACATAGGGGCACTGCAATGCACATGACAGGACATGGTGGGCACAGCACATTACATGGGGGGCACTGCAATGCACATGACATGGTGGGCACAGCACATTACATAGTGGGCACTGCAATGCACATGACATGGTGGGCACAGCACATTACATAGGGGCACTGCAATGCACATGACAGGACATGGTGGGCACAGCACATTACATGGGGGGCACTGCAAGGCACATGACATGACATGGTGGGCACAGAACATTACATGGGCACACTGCAAGGCACATGACATGACATGGTGGGCACAGCACATTACATGGGGACACTGCAAGGCACATGACAGGACATGGTGGGCACAGCACATTACATGGGGGGCACTGCAATGCACATGACATGGTGGGCACAGCACATTACATAGTGGGCACTGCAATGCACATGACATGGTGGGCACAGCACATTACATAGGGGCACTGCAATGCACATGACAGGACATGGTGGGCACAGCACATTACATGGGGGGCACTGCAATGCACATGACATGGTGGGCACAGCACATTACATAGTGGGCACTGCAAGGCACATGACATGACATGGTGGGCACAGCACATTACATGGGGGGCACTGCAAGGCACATGACATGACATGCGGGGCACTGCAATGCACATGACATGGTGGGCACAGCACTTTACATAGTGGGCACTGCAAGGCACATGACATGACATGGTGGGCACAGCACATTACATGGGGGGCACTGCAAGGTACATGACATGACATGCGGGGCACTGCAATGCACATGACATGGTGGGCACAGCACTTTACATAGTGGGCACTGCAATGCACATGACAGGACATGGTGGGCACAGCACATTACATGGGGGGGCACTGCAAGGCACATGACAGGACATACTGGACACAGCACATTACATGGGGGGCACTGCAAGGCACATGACATGACATGGTGGGCACAGCACATTACATGGGGGGCACTGCAAGGCACATAACATGACATGGTGGGCACAGCACATTACATGGGAGGCACTGCAAGGCACATGACATGGTGGGCACAGAACATTACATGGGGGGCACTGCAAGGCACATGACATGACATGGTGGGCACAGCACATTACATGGGGGGCACTGCAAGGCACATGACATGGTGGGCACTGCACATTACATGGGGGGCACTGCAAGGCACATGACATGACATGGTGGGCACAGCACATTACATGGGGGGCACTGCAAGGCACATGACATGACATGCGGGGCACTGCAATGCACATGACATGGTGGGCACAGCACTTTACATAGTGGGCACTGCAAGGCACATGACATGACATGGTGGGCACAGCACATTACATGGGGGGCACTGCAAGGCACATGACATGACATGCGGGGCACTGCAATGCACATGACATGGTGGGCACAGCACATTACATGGGGGGCACTGCAAGGCACATGACAGGACATACTGGACACAGCACATTACATGGGGGGCACTGCAAGGCACATGACATGACATGGTGGGCACAGCACATTACATGGGGGGCACTGCAAGGCACATGACATGGTGGGCACAGCACATTACATGGGGGGCACTGCAAGGCACATGACATGGTGGGCACAGAACATTACATGGGGGGCACTGCAAGGCACATGACATGACATGGTGGGCACAGCACATTACATGGGGGGCACTGCAAGGCACATGACATGGTGGGCACTGCACATTACATGGGGGGCACTGCAAGGCACATGACATGACATGGTGGGCACAGCACATTACATGGGAGGCACTGCAAGGCACATGACATGACATGGTGGGCACAGCACATTACATGGGAGGCACTGCAAGGCACATGACATGACATGCGGGGCACTGCAATGCACATGACATGGTGGGCACAGCACTTTACATAGTGGGCACTGCAATGCACATGACATGACATGCGGGGCACTGCAATGCACAGGACATGGTGGGCACAGCACATTACATGGGGGGCACTGCAATGCACATGACACAGTGGGCACTGGGCACAAGAGAGCACATTACATGGGGGAAGCAGCGGTCTGTCCCCTAGCACAATAATTACACAACATCCCCCTAACAAATGTACTGACCTTATCATAACAGCATGGGAGATGTCCTTCCTCCCGGGCTCCTGCTGGTTAGAACATCAGCGCCCCTCCCCCAGACATGGAGTATCTGTGTGAGTGAACAGATCCTGTGATAGGAGTCAGGCATCGGCAGAGACAGGACTTGGCTGCACTCACTTGTCTCCTCCATGTGTGCACAGAGGGCTCCTCTTCCTTCAGGAAGGCACACAGGAATTGACAAGCCACTGCCATGGGCCTATATTGAGGGAGGGGCCTGGAGCCTATGTTAATCCGGCCCTAACTATACTGTCCACTACACTGCCCCCCATAGTGACACTACACTGACCTCCATACTATACTACACTACACTGTCCTGCCTATAGTCTCTCTCGCCCCCCTCCCTCCCCCTCCCAGTAACATGACTCGTCTCACTTACCTTCTTATCCTGGCTGCATCGATCCGGATGAGGAGGAGAACACAGCGGCGGCTCTTTCTTCTCTCCCCTGCGCTCTGCTTGCTGCCATGTTCAGTATCCAGCGCCCTGTGATTGGGTGTATGGGGGTCATGTGCGGAGGCGGGGCGCCTCACATGACCCCCATACACCCAATCACAGGGCGCCGGACACTTAACATGGCGGCCGGTGTCTTGCCGAGAATGTTCCCTCGGCGGATAAGTTCCCCCCCCTGTACTGCGCAGGCGCATACTACTCTCAGCCGCCGGAGATAGCCGAAGCTCAAATGCTTCAATCAGCTGTACACGGCGCCTGCGCTCTGGGTCCAGGTTCCTTCCCCACCATCCAAGTGGACCTGGAGGGGGAATCTAAAAGTGCCGAGCGCAGCGAGGCCGTGCCCGAAGCATGGCGAGCGAAGCGAGCCCGCGAGGGGCCCTCTTGCAGGCGCCGTGTACAGCTGATTTTTAGCTGTTTTGCTTCGGCTATTTCCGCCGATGCCTACTGCGCAGGCGCAGTAAAGGGGGGGAACTTATACGCCGAGCGGAACTTTCTCGGCAGAACACCGGAGCCCGGGGACACAAAATTAGAAATTAGGAGGAGGCAGCCAGTGACACACACTGGCGCCCCCCTAAATATTGCGCCGGGGGTTACGGCACCCCCTGCACCCCCCACGCTACGCCACTGCTCCCAGCTGCCCCTCAGACCCCCCCACGGCTCTCTTCGCTCTCTCAGCTGACCAGGAAGGAGAGAGGGTGTGTGAGGATGCACCGAGCGGAATGGATGGATCCAGGAGAAGAAAAAAAAAACAAAAAAAAAAAACAGGGAGAGCAAACTCCGGCTCAACACTCCTCACTCCACCCCCCGCACAACACAGCACAGTTCAGCTCAACTCGGCTCAATCTCCTCCACGGCAGGCAGGCTTATAATGCTCTTTAGACATCTCTAGGCATCAGGCTCATGAAGGGAGCAATTGGTAGGTGAGGGAGAGGTGCGCACAGCGTTCGCCTTCTCACACCATGCCGCTACTCAGCACACACACCTGTGCATCCGGTCACACCCCCCCCTCAGAGAGAGCCCCCACCTTCCTAAAAAAGGTTTGGTTTGTGTTATAGTTCCACAGACGCCAGATGTTGAAATCCAACACCATCTCTATTCACAACATTCCATGGGGATGGGCAAGAACAGTGTGTGAATCCATTTAACATATACAATATAAGTTTCCTTTAACTTTGTAAATCAAATACTACATATATCAGTATGTATATTATATGTATATAAATATTATATTTATTGAAACCCCAATGTTCTTATTATTATACTAATCAAGAAATATTGTAGTATAAAGAAATTCTGATCTTAACTAAAACATATACTTCTTGGGGGCGTGGCCGGGATGGCGGGCTGAGCAGACGTTTTTACTAAGCTCTCCTTGAGTGTGATCCGTTTAAAAATTCGCACCTAGTGACTGAGTGGTGTGAGAGGATCCTGTTATCCCTGGATGCCTTTCAAATCCTCTGGGAGTCAGAAGAGGGGTAAGTGGCTGAGATTCCCCTGTGTGAATCGGCAGAAGCCACTCCTGTCCCCTGTGCCCTGAGATCTCCTGCGCGCCTCTCCAACATGGCGTCGCAGAATGACCACGAGGAGGGATCTGTCCCAGCGCCTCCGGGCAATGCCCGGAGGTTATGGCAGGTATCACCTCATGCCAAACTGCCTAACACCCAAGATAGAGGAGGTCCAGATGGACGTGGGTTTGATTCGCCAGGACTTGGATAAGATCCGCTCCCGGGTAGCTGAAACTTAATGGCTTGTGGGAGAGGTGGAGGATACTGTGACTGACCATGCGGCATCCATCCGGGCCCTGCAAACAAAGGTTAGGGCCCTGGAGTATAGAGCGGAGGAAGCCGAGAATCGGAGCCGCCGGAATAATCTCAGGATTGTGGGACTCCCGAAGGGGGTTGGGGGTCGGTCCCCTGCTCTATTTACCGAAGATCTCCTGTGCTCCCTGCTGCCGGCAGCCAAGCTCTCCCCATATTTTGCTGTTGAGTGGGCCCATCATGTCCCACCCAAGCCCGGACCTGAAGGGGTACCACCCCGCACCTTCATACTCCGGTTGCTCAAGTTTAGGGACCGGGATGAGCTACTAAGAGCTGCCCGAGCTGCGGGTGAACTGCCTTACTGCAATGTCAAACTCCTGATGTTTCCGGACTACACGATGGAGACCCAGAGACAGCACCGGTCCTTTGACAGTTTCAAAGCCGCCCTGCGATCCAAAGGACTCAAGTATAGTATCCTGTTCCCAGTAAAACTGCGGGTTGCGGATGGTGAGACCGTACGTTTCTTTACTAATCCTAAGGATGCCTCTGCCTGGCTGGAAGCGCTACCTCCTTAGCACCACTGGTCCCAGAAGTCTACGGTCGGTCATTTTGTGTTGCTGTTACTGGTAAGCATGACTTTACCCCTTGTTGAGCTGTGCCCTGGCTTCCCCTATCTCTTATGCTCTGTTGCTGGGATGGTGGGGAGCGGGAGACTGTGATGCTACCCTCCATGCTGCTTTGGGCTCTCCAGCTCCTTGGGACATGTGCTCACTAATGATCTTACACAGATGACTGCAAGTTCTAATCCTCCTTAGTTTTGCTCCTCTTGGATTTTTTTCCCTTTTTGTCTCCCTTGGTTCTGTTTTTTTTTGTCCTCTTGGCTGTTCGATCCTCCCTTAGATGCTCAGGCCAGGGCAACTGGGATGCAGACTCCTTTACAATGGGTGGAAGAATTTGTTTACTTAAGGATCAGGGTGATGAGGGACTTGCAGACCTTTCAGCATCTTAACCTCCAACCAATAGTAGCTCGACATAAGGATCATTGCTCCCGATGGGCCAATTTGCCCCTAAATCTTTTGGGGCACATTAACATTCTAAAGATGATCTATCTACCTAAGTTTAATTATGTCTTCAGAAATTGCCCCGTATGGATATCCCCGTCCTTCTTCAGAGACATAGATGGCTGCATTGGCTCTTTCCTGTGGCGAGGGACCTCCCCTCGACTGGCCAGGCCAACCCTTCAGCTTCCTGTAAGCTGTGGTGGACTTGCCCTGCCTAACCTATTGGTGTATTACTGGGCAGCTATGCTTGTTACGGTAATATGGTGGTTTGAACGGTCAAGGGCCAATGCAGCGGTCTGCCTAGAGGCGGCCATAGTGGGATCTCTTACGGAACTTGGTAATTTGGTGTACAGGGGCCCCTCGGCATACCCCTCCCTCCCGACCTCGACTGGGGCCACCTTGCGGGTGTGGGGAGTGGCCATGCGACGATTCCTGTGTCCTAATAGGTGGTCCCCCTATTGTCCCCTGTGGGGTATCCTTTCTCTCCCTCACTTCAGGACAATCCCAGATCCACAACTTTGGGCCCACTTTGGCATCAAGTTGTTGCGAGATATACTACAGACCGGCTCCCTTCTTTCATTTCGTTACCTCGTGGACAAATATGGTCTCCCTGCATGGATGGCATTCAGATATCACCAACTGCGCCATGCATCCAGAGCACAATTCCCATCACCCCCCAGCCTTAAGGCGGACCCTAGTGAGGAGTTGCTGGTGCAGGGATCCCTCAGTAAACCTCTTTCTGCACTGTACCTGGCTATCCTTCAGACGGACTCGCCTAAAATGGATGCCCTGTGGGATAAATGGAAAGCAGATTTACCTAACTTGGATATAGAGACCTGGGAGGAATGTTTTGCAAATAGCTCTAAATTGGTGATATCCTCTAGGGACAAACTGATACAAACTAAATTCTTACATAGGGTGTACTATACGTCTCAGAGACTGCACAGAATCTATCCGCTGTGTTCTCCGAATTGCCCGCGCTGTCACTCACCTGAAGCCCCTTATTTCCACATGTTTTGGACCTGCCCCAGGCTGACACGTTACTGGGCTGCGGTGGGGGAGTATATTAATGTTCGCCTTCAGATGGACTCTCCTTTGACGGGCAAACTTGTACTGTTGGGCGTACAGGACGATGAGCAAAGGCCTAGATACACTAAGATACTGATCTCGCTTCTGCTCTTCTATGTCAAAAAGGAGATCTTGTTAAAATGGACCTCCCATTTGCCCCCCCACAGTAAGCGGGTGGGAAAACTCAGTTAATGCTGTTCTGCCTATGTATAAGCTGACCTATATGAGTAGAGGATGCCCCCTGAAGTATGAGCGGATTTGGCAGCCATGGACTGATCCCATTTAGACCATCTGTCGATAGACGCTTATTGTCTACAGACATGTCAACTTTGGGGTACTTTTAAGAAGCCTTCCCTTCCCCCTCCCCCCTCCCTCTCTCCCATGGTCCCCCTGATTAACGGATGACTATTCTGTAGGAGTGTGGCACCTGTTAACTTGTGACAATATGTTCTATTTCCTATGTTCCTCACATGTATATTAGTACACAACTGCTATAGCTCTTGTCGAGAGTTCTCTGTATCATATGTTTTCTTTTTTCAATAAGGACCAACCTTGTTGTTAAAAAACATATACTTCTTAAAAAATGTGAATCCTTCCTTCTCACAGATGGGGGAAGGTAAACTAATTATCACCATATGTGAGCTCTTCAAAGAAATGCTTATGAGCTTATACAATATATATATTTCCACAAGTATAAAAGTCTATATAATTTCACTTTTTCCAAAACTAAAAGATATAATTATATATATATTTCAACCCAATTGTTCTGTAAGATCTAATCCATTCATTCATTTGATAATATTTTTAAATAGATGTATATGTATATGTAACACAGTGGGTCTTCTGTCTGGACCATATGCTGGGAAAATCCATGTCCCGTGTGTATTTAGACTGGGTTCCTGGTATGGCCTCCAAAGGACCTGACATGGAACCACAGGATATGAGCCACTTACAACTTAGTTGTGAAGAAAATGTTAGCCCCCTGACTAGTAGACCAGGAGTGTGTGTGAGTTGGAGTCATGGGTCAGGTTTAGTGTCATATCTTATTAAAAAGAAACTCAGAAGACTGAGATAGTACCTGAGCAGTATTCTCTTAGGATATATTCTGTCTCTCTGTTGATGCTACTGTGTCTGATATAACTTTGACTAACCTCTGCTCAAAGGGTCTGATGTCTGCAAAGTCCCTCACCAGTATTGGCATCTTCTACCCAACTTCTTACATGTTCCGGTCTTGATTGGTCAGTGAAGGATGACGTAACTCTTATGCCGTGTACAGACGATCGGACATTCCAACAACAAAAGCGTGTATTTTTTTCCGACAAATGTTGTCGGAAATTCCGAACGTCAAAAATGCGGTTACGTACAACACGTACGACGAGCTGAGTAAAATGAAGTTCAATAGCCAGTGCATCTCTTCTGCTTGATTCCGAGCATCCGTAGACTTTTGTGCGTGGAAATTGTGTACACACGCTCGGAATTTCAGACAACAAGCTCACATCGAACACTTGCTGTCGGAAATTCCGATCGTGTGTACGCAGCATTACCAATCATGCTACATTGGCACCATGCCAAAAGTGTAAACTGAGCTGCGCGTGCCCAGCTCAGCGTACGTTTTGCACAGCACTGCAAAATTGCAGGAAGTTTTATTTTATTTGCAGCCTTTGCAGCCATTGTGCTACCTGCTGGGTGTTTGGTGTGCTCCTGTACCTTTAAGAAGGGGTGGGCTCCCCTTCAGTCCACCTGCTCTCATTTATCCATCAGAATGCATGTGCCTCCACTGTGGGGACATTCATATTTTAGTGTTAGGGTGCCGTGACGAGGCTCTGTGGCTTACGCATGCGTTTGAAAATGCGTGCGGACTAAACCCCTGTTTTAACGCATACTGTTAGACAGGTTAATTGGTTGTCTGCGAGCTGGTGGTAAGTAGGCTTGGATTTTTTCCTGGGCATTCCCCAGGCTTTGTTGATATAGGTTTATTATATTGCAGGAAAGACATAGCACTCTGCTAGTAAGTTTTTTTTTTTTTTAGAGTTTAGATCCGCTTTAAGCTTCCTGTCAGTTCTTACCTTCAACTCTTCATTTATGACAAATCCTGGCTAGCAAGTGGTTAGCGTCTTCCTTTTCTGTAATATAACACACATCTTGTACCCAAGCACGGGCTGCCTTTTAAGCCTTGACTAGAAGTGAGAACACTTGCTCTTTCCTGTTCTACTACATCCCTTGTGGTTACAATAGGTGCTAGCCTCACTGAGATATTATGTAATGTTAAAACGTACGAAACAAAAAAAAAATTATTTTCTACAGAATTATCTTCTCAAAAGTTCCAATAATATTAATAAAAATAATAACACTATTATATGTATGTGTATAAATGCAACTTTATGTAAATGTAGGGACCTTGCCTTAAAGTGACATTAAACCCTCAGTTTTTTAGCCACTTTCTGCACCTGATTTAATAATTCACTGAGGAGGCAGCTTTTTTAACTTGTAATAGGGCGTACACACGGTCGGACTTTGTTCGGACATTCCGATAACAAAATCCTAGGATTTTTTCCGACCGATGTTGGCTCAAACTTGTTTTGCCTACACACGGTCGCACAAAGTTGTCGGAATTTCCGATCGCCAACCACGCAGTCACGTACACCACGTACGACGAGACTAGAAAAGGTCGGTTCAGAACCAAGCGCGGCACCCTTTGGGCTCCTTTTGCTAATCTCGTGTTAGTAAAAGTTTGGTGAGAGACGATTCGCGCTTTTTCAGACTCGTGGCTTTCAGATCGTTTTCTGCCGTTCAGTTTGTGCTTGTGGGTTTGTATCTGCTCTTCAGTGCGTGCAAGCAAGTTCCGCGTGACTTTAGGTAGTCATTGTATTCTTGTTCGTTCATTACTGTTTTTCAGGTCGCTCTTCACAGGCCTTGCTGTTCTTCGGTGCGTTCTGTTACTTCGTTCTGAGCAGCTGACCGTTTTCTAGCCATGTTTCGTATGCGTACTCCTCGTAGAGTTCATGCTGTGCGGGGGCTTGGTGTTGGGGTCCTGACCTTGACACAAGTCCAGTCCATGAACAGGGTGGGGAGGAGTTCATGGACCAAGAATTGGTTGCTTCAGCGTGACCAGTTGTCTCATATGCCTTTGCTCCGTGAGATCCGTGAGAATAATCCTGATGATTTCAGGAACTTTCTCAGGATGACGGACCCCGTGTTTCACCGTTTGTTGGCTTCGCTGACCCCCTATATCAGCAGGCAGGATACCTGCATGAGGCAAGCCATCACTCCGGAGCAGAGGTTGGTCGCTACCTTGCGGTATTTGGCCACAGGGAGAAGCCTGCAGGACTTGAAGTTCTCGACAGGCATCTCCCCCCAGGCTCTGGGGATCATTATCCCAGAGACCTGTTCTGCCATCATCCAGGTCCTGCAGAAGGAGTATATGAAGGTAAGATTTTTATCCTTTAATATCACATTTTATTGTATTGAATGTTTGATAATATATTGTATTTCTTTCCTCATTCCCTAATTACCATGATTGTAATATGCTGTGAATGTCCCCTTTGTCCTCATGCATGCTGGATTTTTATGTAATTATTATTTTATGTCCTTCATACATATTGCCCTTCAATAACCTCCCCAGCATGGTGTCTCCTGCCCTATATTCACCTCATGTAGTCACTTAACAATGTATTTTATCAGCTCCATAGTAGTGCTTTACCCCAAACACCCCCTAAAATGTTTGGAAATGTTATTTTAGCTTTAAATTCAGGCAGAGTGCCAAAGGCTTTTTTTTGTGGTGTCCCCAAATCATTTTTAGTAACCCTCCCTCCCCCAACTGCTAAGTCAGCTGATCCCAATTCTCTATCCTCAATCATCTATCTGCTGACTTTGCCAAACCCATACACACTATACCCACCTCTTTACTGGTCAGATTTATGGATGAATTCCCCAAAGCATGTAGTGCAAGGGCCTGCCTGTATACTTTCCAATGGTACTGTTTAAAGTTTTTGTATCCTATTGTTATCTTGATAGGTAATAGCAGAATGTCCAAATGTCCTCAAATGTGTACAGTGTGTATTTATATCTTTGTATTCAGACACTTCTTACCTGTCCAGTGGTCTGCCAATAGTGTAACTAAGGAGGGGCTGTTCCAAGTAATACCCATTATTTAGGCATTCATCTCTCAATGAAGTGAAGAGGGTTACCTGTCCAAGATTTCCACACACCCCCTATAATGTTAGAAATGGCCCATGAGAGGGGGGGGAGGGGAAATATGATAGGTGTACCTTATACTTTGGTGTTGTTAAATTCCCCTTAATAAATGCTATCTGGAGGTTGCCCCATAATGTTTGTGTCTAATCTGCTTGCCATGTTTCAGAGTAAAAATAGTAATGTTTATTGTTTTTTCCTCAACAGTTTCCTTCCACGCCACAGGAATGGCAGACTGTGGCCTCCCACTTTGCCGAGCGGTGGGACTTTCCTAACTGCGGAGGGGCAATTGATGGGAAACACGTCCACATCGTCCCACCACCCAACTCGGGGTCGTACTATTATAATTACAAGGGGTTTAATAGTATAGTGATGTTGGCGGTGGTGTCGGCTAATTACGACTTCTTGTATGTGGACGTGGGGAAGAATGGCCAGATGTCCGATGGTGGAGTCATCGCCCAGACGGAGTTTTACAGGCGTCTCCAGAATGGCAGCTTGGACTTGCCAGCTCCAGAGGACAATGTGGAAGGACTCCCATTTGTGTTCGTTGCTGATGAAGCATTTGCGCTGGGGGACCACCTGATGCGGCCATTCCCAATGAGGACCCTCACCCCAGAACAGAGGGTTTTTAATTACCGGCTGGCCAGAGCCCGAAGAGTGGTGGAGAACACATTTGGAATCCTGGCCAGCCGGTTCCGCCTATTTCTGACACCTATCCATATGGCAGAGTATAAACTGAACCATATAATACTTGCGTGCTGTGTTCTCCATAACTTTTTATGGAAACATTCGGCCAACTATGCTGGCTCAGTTGGGCCTGAGGCCGGAATCCTACATCAAACCACACTGACGGCGCTTGAAAGTGGCCGTCCTGGCTTGCCCTCCCTGAGTGCCCGTGATGTCTGGTTACGCTACCTGGAGTTCTTTGCGGGTAGGGGGGCTATCAATATGCCAGACAATATGTGAAGCCTTTTTATAATAAACAAAATAAAAAAAAATTATTTGTGGACATTTACTGCTTGTGTTTGTTTTAGCTGACCCTGACATAAATGTTTTGAGTGCAGAAAATGTCGTGATTGGGTAACCTTATACAAAGCACTGTTGGCTGGTATTTCCTAAATGCAAAAACACATTTCACTACAAGTGCACTTGCAACTGCACTGAAACTGCACTTGTAGTGCAAAGAGGATTTGCCCTTAGGAAATAACCCCCATTTTTGCATAAAACAGCTATTACATCACCCCAAAACTGTTGTAGTGTTGAGACAATAATCCACACTAGGGATGAGCCGAACACCCCCCCGGTTCGGTTCGCACCAGAACCCGCGAACGGACCGAAAGTTCGCACGAACGTTAGAACCCCATTGACGTCTATGGGACTCGAACGTTCGAAATCAAAAGTGCTCATTTTAAAGGCTAATTTGCATGGTATTGTCCTAAACAGGGTTTGGGGACCCGGGTCCTACCCCAGGGGACATGTATCAATGCAAAAAAAACTTTTAAAAACGGCCGTTTTTTCGGGAGCAGTGATTTTAATGATGCTTAAAGTAAAAAAAAAAAGTGAAATATTCCTTTAAATATCGTACCTGGGGGGTGTCTATAGTATGCCTGTAAAGTGACGCGTGTTTCCCGTGTTTAGAACAGTCCCTGCACCAAATGTCATTTTTAAAGGAAAAAATCTCATTTAAAACTGCTTGCGGGTTTAATGTCATGTCGGGTCATGGCAATATGGATGAAAATCAGTGAGACAAACGGCATGGGTACCCCCCAGTCCATTACCAGGCCCTTTGGGTCTTGTATGGATATTAAGGGGAACCCCGCACCCAAATTAAAATAAGGAAAGGTGTGGGGCCACCAGGCCCTATATACTCTGAACAGCAGTATACAGGCGGTGCAAACAAGACAGGGACTGTAGGTTTGTTGTTAAGTAGAATCTGTTTGTAATTTTGAACATTTTTAACGTGTTTAGCTCCAGCCAAAAAATCTTTTCTAAGCTTTTTGGAAAACATAGGGAAGGGTTATCACCCCTGTGACATTTGTTTTGCTGTCTTTCCTCCTCTTCAGAAGATTTCACCTCACTTTTTTGTCCCAATGAAAAATGTTTTTTGAAAATTTGGGTTTTTTTGTGGAACAAGGATTGGAAAGCATCAGTGGAAAGGAGAAATTGTTTTCCCATATTAACTCTTACAGGAGAGAATTTCCCTTCCTAGGGGTAGATTTCATCTCACTTCCTGTTGTCTCCTTCCGTTTGCAAGTAGGAGTCGTTTGTAAGTTAGATGTTTGAAAGTAGGGTCCTGCCCTATATACTCAGCAGAAATTTGGGCCTTAGGTGTTGCTGTGGCCACAACACTGTAAGCCCTCACAGGGCCCTGCTGTGAAATATTAGATCAAGAATTGTAATTACATGCCCCTGTTGAACAGGAGCTGAAAAATTAGGCCTTAGGCACTGGTGCTGGTGCCACAACACTGCAACCCCTCACAGACACTCTAGTTGGAACGCAGGAACGAGCCCTGCTGCAAAGTATTGCATCAAAAATTGTAATTACACGCCCCTGTTAGACAGGGGCAGAAAAATTGGGCCTTAGGCACTGGTGCTGGTGCCACAACACTGCAACCCCTCACAGACACTCTAGTTGGAATGCAGGAACGAGCCCTGCTGCAAAGTATTACATCAAAAATTGTAATTACACGCCCCTGTTAAACAGGGGCAGAAAAATTGGGCCTTAGGCACTGGTGCTGGTGCCACAACACTGCAACCCCTCACAGACACTCTAGTTGGAACGCAGGAACGAGCCCTGCTGCAAAGTATTGCATCAAAAATTGTAATTACACGCCCCTGTTAGACAGGGGCAGAAAAATTGGGCCTTAGGCACTGGTGCTGGTGCCACAACACTGCAACCCCTCACAGACACCCTAGTTGGAATGCAGGAACGAGCCCTGCTGCAAAGTATTACATCAAAAATTGTAATTACACGCCCCTGTTAAACAGGGGCTGAAAAATTGTGCCTTAGGCACTGGTGGTGGCGCCCAGAACCAAAAATGTTCTTACAAGCTATCAGCGTGATGATTGAGGAGGAAGAGGATAATTACTCAGGGATAGTCACTCAGCATCAGCATAGGCAGTCTTTGAAGGGATCTGAGATTTCAAAAAAAATTATTCGGTTACATCAGCATCAGGTGCTTGGTAGCTGGTGGTGATCCAAGACTCATTCATTTTTATGAAGGTCAGCCGATCGACCGAGTCGGTGGACAGACGCACCCTGTGATCGGTTACCACGCCTCCAGCAGCACTGAATGTGCGTTCCGAAAGAACGCTGGATGCAGGACAGGCCAGTAGCTCAATTGCATACTGTGCAAGCTCTGGCCAGTGATCCATCCTCAAGACCCAGTAACCCAGAGGATTTTCGGTGGGAAAGATGTCCAAGTCTGATCTTGCCCCTAGGTATTCCTGCACCATGTAAAACAGACGCTCGCGATGGTTGCTGGAACCGATCATACCTTGGGGCTGCGGACCAAAAAATTGTCTGAATGCATCGGTCAGACGGCCACCTTCTCCACCGCTCCTTCTTTGACTGACCGAAGCCTCAGCAACACGTTGTCCAGAAACAGGAGTTTGTAACCTCCCAGTCTCTGGGAACGCATTGCACAGACCTTTCTGCAAGGCCTCCCGAAGATGTTTAATCCTCTGCTCCCTCTGCGATGGCAAGATAAGGTCCGCAACCTTACCCTTGTAACGTGGATCAAGGAGGGTTGCCAGCCAGTATTGGTCCTTCTCCTTGATACCACGAATACGAGGATCCTTACGCAGGCTTTGCAGGATCAGGGAGGCCATGCAGCGTAGGTTTGCTGAGGCATTCGGTCCGGAGTCCTCTGGGTCACTAAGGACAACAACGTCCGCAGCCACCTCCTCCCAGCCACGTACAAGTCCATGTGTTCCTTGGGACTGATCCCTTAAAGACTGCTGCTGATGCTGAGTGCCAGGCTCCACCTCCATACTGACACAATCTTCCTCCTCCTCCTCCTCCTCCTCGTCCTCTTCCTGTGTGATCGGCGGGCACGCAGGAACACTGTCTGGATAAAGGGGGCCTTGAGAGCTAAGGAAGTCCTCCTCTTCCTGCCTCTGTTCTGCCTCAAGTGCCCTGTCCATTATTCCACGCAGCGTGTGCTCCAACAGGTGGACAAGGGGGACAGTGTCACTGATGCATGCACTGTCAGTGCTCACCATCCTCGTGGCCTCCTCGAATGGTGACAGGACAGTGCATGCATCCCTGATCATTGCCCACTGGCGTGGGGAAAAAAAAACAAGCTCCCCTGACCCTGTCCTGGTGCCATAGTCGCACAGGTACTCATTGATGGCCCTCTGCTGCGTGTGCAGCCGCTGCAGCATGGCCAACGTTGAGTTCCACCTGGTGGGCATGTCACAGATTAGGCGGTTCTTGGGCAGGTTAAACTCCTTTTGGAGGTCCGTCAGCCGAGCACTGGCATTATATGACCGGCGGAAATGCACACAGACTTTCCTGGCCTGCCTCAGGACATCCTGTAAGCCCGGGTACCTGCCCAAGAACCGCTGCACCACCAAGTTAAGGACGTGAGCCAAACAGGGCACATGGGTCATTTGTCCCTGTCAGAGGGCAGAGAGGAGGTTGGTGCCATTGTCGCAAACCACCATTCCTGCTTTAAGTTGGCGTGGCGTCAACCACCTCTGAACCTGCCCCTGCAGAGCTGACAGAACCTCTGCCCCAGTGTGGCTCCTGTCCCCCAAGCACACCAGCTCAAGCACCGCATGGCATCTTTTGGCCTGCGTACTTGCGTAGCCCCTTGAACGCCTACGGAGCACCGCTGGTTCCGAGGAAGAGGCCATGGAGGAAGAAGAAGAGGAGGGGGTGGAGGAGAGAGGTGTGTCACAATCAGCATTTTGGAGGCGTGGTGGCGGAACAACCTCCAACACTACTGCACCTTGTCCTGCATCCTTCCCAGCTGCCAGCAGAGTCACCCAATGCGCCGTGAAACTTAGGTAACGTCCCTGTCCATGCCTGCTGGACCATGAGTCAGCGGTAATATGCACCTTACCGCTGACCGCCCTGTCCAGCGAGGCATGGACATTGCCTTCCACATGCCGGTAGAGAGCCGGAATCGCCTTCCGTGAGAAAAAGTGGCGTTTGGGTACCTGCCACTGAGGAACCGCACATTCCACAAACTCACGGAAGGGGGCAGAGTCTACCAACTGAAAAGGCAGCAGTTGAAGTGCTAGCAATTTTGCCAAGCTAGCATTCAACCGCTGGGCATGTGGATGGCTGGGAGCAAACTTCTTTCGGCGGTGCAGCAGCTGGGGCAGGGAAATTTGCCTGGTACAATCTGACGTCGGTGTACCAAAAGCAGATTGCCCACAAGTACTTGGCTGTGACACACCTAATTCTACACCTTCATTCCTCTCACTGCAGGTCTCAGAGAGGACTGAAGGTCTAGTGGGGTTGGAAATCTCAGCTGATGAGGAGCAAGGAGAGATCCTCTTTGTTCTTTGGTGTGGGTCTTTTAGATACGCTTGCCAACGAACTGCATGGCAGGTCAACATATGTCTGGTCAAGCATGTGGTACCCAAGCGGGAGATGTTTTGGCCACGCGAGATACGCTTGAGACATATGTTGCAAATAGCAGCGGTGCGATCTGATGCACTCGTCTCAAAAAAGGCCCACACCAAAGAACTTTTTGAATAACGCGCAGAGACTGCAGCGCCCTGCACATGTGGAGCTTTGGGGTGTGATGCAGTCAATGTGCTGCCCTTAGGCTGGCCCCTGGAGGGCATCCTGCCTCGTTGGTGATGTGCCGCCTCCTCCTCCTCCTCCTCCTCCTCCTCTCTCCTATCAGGCACCCACGTTGAGTCAGTGACCTCATCATCCCCTCCCTCCTCATCACTGGAGCAAACCTGGCAGTATGCTGCAGCAGAGGGAGCATGACTGCCAGATTGCTGTCCTTCTTGGGCACCCCCTCTGTCCGTGCTCATGTTACTGCCTTCATCGAGCTCAGTATCATCATCAGAGCCTTCCAAACGCTGGGCATCCTCCTGGAGCATGTACCCAACACTGTGGTCAAACAGTTCGAGGGAATCCTCATGAGGACATGGTGGAGCTAGGGAAGGAGTCACTGATGACATTGAGCTGAGGGAAGAGGCCGCTGCTTTGCCAGACAAAGCACCCTGGGCATGGGTGAGAGAGGATGAGGAGGATGAGGACGGCTTGGTCATCCACTCGACCAAGTCTTCCGCATGTTGCGGCTCAACACGGCCAGCTGCCGAAAAAAAGGCCAAGCGTGTCCCATGGCCACGTGCTGATGAGGATGCACCGTCTCCACGACCAGCACTAGACACAGAGCCTGCTTGCCCTCTCTTATTGGCTTGTGACTGTCTGCCTCTCCTTCTTGGCCTTCCAGACATACTAATGGCCTGTAGCTGCACTAAGCTGGGATAGAACACCTGTAATTTTCTTCAGGTAGCTTTATATACTGTAACCAGACAAGCCTGCCTGTCAGTAGGAAGATAACAGGAACGGATCTAGCTGAACACTGTGAGCAGGACGCACTGTACTAAATGTAAATAGTCTAGCTGCCTGACCGTGGTACTAATAGGATCAAATAGAACACCTGTAATTTTCTTCAGGTAGCTTTATATACTGTAACCAGACAAGCCTGCCTGTCAGTAGGAAGATAACAGGAACGGATCTAGCTGAACACTGTGAGCAGGACGCACTGTACTAAATGTAAATAGTCTAGCTGCCTGACCGTGGTACTAATAGGATCAAATAGAACACCTGTAATTTTCTTCAGGTAGCTTTATATACTGTAACCAGACAAGCCTGCCTGTCAGTAGGAAGTTAACAGGAACGGATCTAGCTGAACACTGTGAGCAGGACGCACTGCACTAAATGTAAATAGTCTAGAAGATAACAGGAACGGATCTAGCTGAACACTGTGAGCAGGACGCACTGCACTAAATGTAAATAGTCTAGAAGATAACAGGAACGGATCTAGCTGAACACTGTGAGCAGGACGCACTGCACTAAATGTAAATAGCAGGAACGGATCTAGCTGAACACTGTGAGCAGGACGCACTGCACTAAATGTAAATAGCAGGAACGGATCTAGCTGAACACTGTGAGCAGGACGCACTGCACTAAATGTAAATAGCAGGAACGGATCTAGCTGAACACTGTGAGCAGGACGCACTGCACTAAATGTAAATAGTCTAGAAGATAACAGGAACTGATCTAGCTGAACACTGTGAGCAGGACGCACTGCACTAAATGTAAATAGCAGGAACGGATCTAGCTGAACACTGTGAGCTGGACGCACTGCACTAAATGTAAATAGCAGGAACGGATCTAGCTGAACACTGTGAGCAGGACGCACTGCACTAAATGTAAATAGCAGGAACGGATCTAGCTGAACACTGTGAGCAGGACGCACTGCACTAAATGTAAATAGCAGGAACGGATCTAGCTGAACACTGTGAGCAGGACGCACTGCACTAAATGTAAATAGTCTAGAAGATAACAGGAACGGATCTAGCTGAACACTGTGAGCAGGACGCACTGCACTAAATGTAAATAGTCTAGATAGAAGATAACAGGAACGGATCTAGCTAAACTGAATACAGTGTATATATATATATATGCAACACCTGGGATGCATATATATACACAATACACTGTAAGTGCAGCTAACTGACTGACTGTTCTGCCTAATCTATCTAACTCAAATCAAATGACACTGTCTCTCTCTCTCTCTATCTCTCAGCACACCGGAACACACACTACACAGGGCCGCCGTGCAGGCGGCCTTATATAGTGTGGGGTGTGTACTAAATCCCCTGAGCCATAATTGGCCAAAGCCACCCTGGCTTTGGCCAATTACAGCTCTCTCTACTGACGGCGCTGTGATTGGCCAAGCATGCGGGTCATAGTGCATGCTTGGCCAATCATCAGCCAGCAATGCACTGCGATGCCGCAGTGAATTATGGGCCGTGACGCGCCACACGAATTTGGCGCGAACGGCCCATATCGTTCGCAATTCGACGAACGATCGAACAGCCGATGTTCGAGTCGAACATGGGTTCGACTCGAACACGAAGCTCATCCCTAATCCACACATTCTTGAGTAAGCCACTTTTTTATACCTGCACAATCACATGTGCATTTACCAAAGGTTTTTAAAACAAACCAACATGTTTGTTGTATAACGATTTTTGCAGTAGCATTAGCAAAATTCGGAATGTCCATTTCAGATAAAACAGGCCTATGTAAAACCAACAAGAAAGCCAAAAAACTTGAACTTACAAAGTTTACATTAGGTAAAACCTGAAGGCTATATCAGACATCAGTATTTAGGAACTGGGTTTGATATAGCTTTCAGATGGGGGGAAATCACCCCTGGAAAAGCCAAATTTGGAAGATGCACACAAATTTACCAATGTCAACATGTGCTATCTGCCATCAGGGGGGATCAAGGGACGTGTTTTGGGGGAGCAAGCCCTTCCTCAACGCGACTTTATAATTCAGGAAGGGGTTGCACCCCCAAAACGCATCCATTGATCTCCCGTGATGGCAGATAGCACATGTTGGCACACTGTGTGCATCCTCCAAATTTGGCTTTTCAGAACATTGCAAAAAAATTTAAAAGATTGGACCACAATCCAAAAAGTGATTTTGTGGGGTTTTAAATTCGCCCCAAAACATCAATGATGTTATTATTTTTTTTAATAACATCATTGATTTTTTGCTGGATGTTTTGCAGTTCGGCATTACACCCCATGATCTCTCCGATCAAGATCTGGGCACTTTCTGATGTGAAACGTTCTCTATCCCTCACATCACGATCACCTAAAAAGAGAGAAAGAAAAAAAAAACAGGTCTCAAAAATCTGCCACCATCCATCTCTTTTACCTGAGCCTGTGGTCGCAGACACTCACCTGTTGTGGTGCCAATCTCCACCACATCTTCTTCCTCCACCTGCTCAGCTTGGGTTTGGGGTATTTCACCTTCTTCCATAGGTGGGGGGTCTGTGGTCTCCTCGGATGAGGGGTGTCCTCCGAGTCTTTTCTCCCCTATGTAAAACAAAAATGGTATAATTAGCACACAGATACTTGATGGCAGAACTATAAATAGGAAACATTGCTTGGAAGTGGGGTACAATTGTCTATTTTAGCCGAGTTCCAAGATGTATATTTTTTATTGCCCTTTGTCAAGCTGCAATACTTTACCTGTTTAGTACAAGCTTCACAGATGTAGCCCCCCCTATAGTATACACTGGAGCACCTGTGTGGCCCCCCTAATAAAAATGGTGTTCTGGGGTCCCACACTAGTGCTCCAGTGTCCAGATGTGAAAACAGCTGCTCAGTGTCCTCTCCTTACACACAATCTAGTTGGCATTTCATTTTAGTAACAAACCCATCTACACAAACAAATATTTGGCATCCAAGTAGGCCCAAAAAAAATGTGGGAAAATACATATGGCCTAAACAATGGTGTTTTAGAGGCCGAAAGAAAAATGTTTGATACGAACAAATAATGGGCCCATGAACATTAAAGTTGCCCTTTTAAACGTTACAATTAATAAAAGCATATGTAGCAGCACGAACGCAATAAAGACAGAAAGAATAGGAACACAGCACAACTACTTACTTTTTTGCAGCACTCTCCGGATCTTTCGGTACTGCTCTGGCTCTCTTAACTTCAGGTTCGACCACCGCTTCCTGAGCTGATCTTTCGATCTTCGTACCCCGAAATTCCTGTGAAGGCTTTTGATCACTTTCGCCGTGATCTTAGCCTTTCTGATGTTGGGGTTGGGGTAAGGCCCATACTTCCCGTCATAGTCGGACTTCCTCATGATGTCGACTATCTCCAACATCTCCCCAAAGGACATATTTGTGGCCTTAAAACATCTCATTCTTGATCGGGACGTCTCCGGTTCCGGGCTTTCCTCCTCCTCCTCCTCGTTGCTATAATTAGCACACACCTGCTCTAACTCCGCCATCATGCTCTTCACCCACTGCGCCGAATGAAAAGGGGCGGGGAATAGACTAGAAAGAACGTCAGGGGCGGGCGGAGTTACACGCATGCGCAGTGTGTATAAAGCGTAACACGCGTGCGTATTACGTACGATCTGTGAGCGGAGGAAGGAGCATTGGACGCGCCGATCGTAAGAACGAAGGTAAGAGACAAACTTGTGCCTATACTGCTTCTAGATTGAGGCCTATATTGTAACAAGATTAGGAGAGTTTTGTCTGACATTAGGCTTTGTCTTGTGTTGTGTCTTGCAGTGAACATGGATATGCTACTCAAAGATAATGACTTCATGTCAGTATTCCTAGAGATGCTAAGGGAGCTGCCCTGTCTGTGGGAGATTAAACACCCCCTTTTCAAGAACCAAGCAAAGAGGAAGGCAGCACTGGAGCAGTTGTGTGAAATTGTGAAGCAGGTGATCCCCACGGCAGACATCATCTATTTAAAGATATTAATTGGTTGCCTGAGGAGCACATATCTAAGGGAGCGCAAGAAGGTCCTGGATTCACAGAGATCCGGAGCAGCAGATGACATCTATGTCCCCAGGATGTTGTACTACGACAGGCTGCACTTTCTGGCAGGCCAGACTGAACCCAGGCCATCCCTCTCCAGTCTTCCTTCCACGCTTCCTTCCCCCCCGGCTGAGGCTTCTGACGCCCAACCTGGGCCTTCCAGGCCACATGTGGAGGAGCCCAGATTGAGCCAGGTATAGCATTCCTCTAAATATTTCTGCTTGTCCAATCAATGATGTTAACTAGATGTTAGTTGGGAGTACTAATTTATGATTGTGATTGATGATGCAAAACATTACAACCATGTCCCTTTTTCATACACAGGGAAGTCTCAGCCAGGAGGTGGCCGGGCCGAGCTGGCTGGCTGATCTGCAGGTCCCTCCACCCCTCCTGAAAAGAGAAAGTGGCAGTACGAGGAGTGCCCTAGAGGAGGCTGCTATAGGATTCTTTTGGAGGGCTACAGAGGTCCTGGGAGCACCCCACACCATGGAGGAGAACATTGCTGCCTTCATTGCATATAAAATGCAGAGGATGGAGGAGGGCCAACAAGTCATGTGTGAGGCCCTCATATTGGAGGCTCTTGAAAAAGGTCCTCCCAGTCCTCCTCCTCCAGGTCCTACTCCTCCTCCTGCCACATCTCCAACTGCACAGCCACAGCCCGGAAGGAAGCGTGGAAGGAAGACCAGACAGTGATTGGCCTGGGTTCAGTCTGGTCGGCCAAAAGATGCAGCCTCTTGTGGTACCACAGCCTGGGGACACACATGTCATCTGCTGCTATCCGGATCTCTGCGAATTCTGGACCAGACTGCCCTCCCTTACATATGGACTCCTCAGGCCACCAATTTTGATGTTGAAGAATTGATGTCTGCCGTGGGGGTCCCAGGCTTCGCTAATTTCTCCTGTTGATCCAGTGTTGCCTTCCTCTTTGTTTGGTTCTGATCCCTTAATAAAGGATTTTTGTTTTGAATTATACTCTCCTATATGTTTTACTTCAAAAATGATGGTTTGTTTGTGAGGATTCAGGTACATTTCAAATATACAATGTGAAATGAACAAGGGACACCAACACCAAACAATCTCCTGGAGATTAAATAATACAAGATATCAATGGTGTTGGGGTAACTTGACACACAAAACACACACAAAAATATTCTGGAGGAAAAATAAAAATAACATTGAACAAAGATCAGCTTTGGAAAAAATCCAAACATTAAAGAAAAAAAAAGGCTGAAAATCCAAAAAAAAAAAAAATAATAATAATATAAAACTGTCAGATGTGACAACTAATAACAATATATTCAGGGAATCCCACTAAAAAAAACACAAATAAAATTTGTGAGAAGTGTGTGTGAATATGAGCAGCAAAACTACTTAATTCTTGTCACATTATAAAGAAGAAGAGAGTGCGCTGTATTAAACCATTTTTAACATTGCAGCGTGACGAAAGTGCTGTATCCATTGCGAACGCTAAGTTTAGCAGAATGAGCTGTCCCGTGTCGGAATTTCTTCTGAGCATGCGTGGCACTTTGTGCGTCGGAACAGGCCACACACGGTCGGAATTGACGCGATCGGATTTTGTTGTCGGAAAATTTTATCTCCTGCTGTCCAACTTTGTGTGTCGGAAAATCCGATGGAAAATGTCCGATGGAGCCCACACACGGTCGGAATTTCCGACAACACACTCCGATCGGACATTTTCCATCGGAAAATCCGACCGTGTGTACGGGGCATTAGACTTGCCTACATTCCAGTTGGTGCCTGATCACTGCCCCAGGTTCCCTTTTTCAGGGTGTTTTCTTTCACTTGCAGCATCCTATGGAGTTACCATTGCATGCAGGGACTAGAGATGTGTCTCTCTACACTGTTGTATCAATAGAAATGCAGCTCTGTAGCCTAGCATGGCATAGCACTCCCCTGCTTCTCCTCTCCTCTCCATTCTCTAGACCAGGGGTCTCCAAACTTGGGGACTGGGGCCAGTTGGAGTAAACAATGCCCTATCATTGACACCAATGCCCTATCATTGGTGTCAGTGGGAGAAATAGTGCCCCATTGTTGGTGTCAGTGGGAGGAATAGTGCCCCATTGTTGGTGTCAGTGGGAGAAATAGTGGCGCATTGTTGGTGTGAATGGAAGGAATTGTGCCCCCGTCATTGGGGTCAATGGAAGGAATTTTGCCCTTTTGATGGTGTCCGTGAGAGAAATATTGCCCCATTGTTGGTGTCAGTGGATAGAATAGTACCCCAAGGGCTGGATAAAAGCAAGCAAATGGCCACATCCAGCCCCAGGGCCACAGTTTGGAGACTGCTGCTGTAGACTAACAGACTGACTCCAGACTGCAGTTCATTGTTAGCTCTTTCAGGAAGTTCAGGAAAGCAGCACCAAGAAGCTGGAGCAAAGAGTATTAAAACCCAAACATGAGCACCACTAAAAGCTTCACTCTAAGGTTAACCCAGTGGTTCACTCCCCCCTGCAGGTACAGCTCCCCAAGGGCTCGTCTTACCCGATCATCAACTTAAAAGGCTTCAGCTTTGCCTCTTCCCAGATCACACCCACTAACACGTTTCACCCACTTATTGACTTAATTATAGAGGATAAGGCCTATGAGCGGGTGAAATGCATTAGACGGAGTGACTCTGGAGGAGGCAGAGCTGAAGGCTCTCTGTCATATTTGGAACTGGGCAGCTTTTGGTGTGTGCTTCCATCCTTCATTCCTTTCAGGCAGCATTGAAAGTAGTAACAATTTTAAGAAATGGTTTATTGTGCTCAGTATGTTAAACTGAAATACACTGAGGGTTTATTACTACTTTAACATACTCTTTTTGTGTTTGCTGGATACAGCTAGGCTGTATCAAGCCTAAGGTTTTTTTTACATTTTCTGTGTTCTGTTGGTGTTCTCAATCTCATTCATTGCTTCTACTTGCTATTGTTGTGGAGGTTCCAATAGTCAGAGTGAGAAGAACCAATAACAGAATTATGAATATCAATTCTCCCCAGTCAATCACCGACAGGTCAGTCTATATTTATTATTGCCTTTCATCCACACATAGTTGCATAGCTCCCAACCGTCCCTGATTTCGAGGGACTGTCCCTGATTTGGAACAAAGTCCCTCTGTCCCTCTTTATGCCCCTCATTTGTCCCTCATTTTGGTCTGATCTTTATAGTTGTATATAAAATGTACCATTTATCTTTCAAAAAGTGTTTCCCAGTGCTAAACCTAAATTTCAAAACCCATTATAAAGGAATAGTAATAGTAAAAAAAAGCACTTGTGGGTTTAACTAATCATTTTTTTTGTAAAAAACTCCTTTAAGGGGGCAGGGCAAGAGGTGTGTCCTATGCCTACATTCTTTTGCTAATAAGTGTCCCTCGTTCCCATCTCAGAAAGTTGGGAGGTATGTAGTTGCAATTATCAAATACTATCCACTCTGTTCCCAATTATTCCTATAGATATTAACACTAAAAAATAGGTCCTTTAAATAAAACCTAGAGGGAGATATGTGTACAACCTAGGATCTGACGTACGTTGACAATTTTATCTATATTTTTTATTATCTATCTTCTATTTTAATTTCTGTTTTAATTTGAGTTTCATCAGTTGCTATTACCAAATATGATTATGTTGATTATGATTATTATACTATGATGATTATGATCATTATCCTATAACTCTCGACATATGAATTTTAGGGTTCTCTACAAGTATCATAATATATATACATTTTCACTTTGTTGCATTTTTGCTTTTATGCCTCATTTATTTTATATATATATATATATATATATATATATATATATATATATATATATATATATATATATATATATATGTATATATATATATATATATAAAAGATTAGCGGCTTTAATCACATCCTCCATTCAAATGGATAGGAAGCGTGCTAGATCCCCCTCCCCCACTTCAGACAGTGGGGAACAGTGGGCACGGGATGAGGTGTTACCCTCAGGTGATCAGGAGGAAAGACAAACCAATGACTCCTCTGCAGAGGAAACAATGGTAGATGAACCTTTTTCAGCCTCACAATCTGAGAAATTGCTCATACAATCTCTTACGGAGATGGTTCGTTCTACTTTCATGCTACCCCTAACGGAGTCTGCTGAAAGTTCGGTTTCTTCCTTGGGTTCCTTAAAACCTTCACAGCCTTCGCATGCGTCTCCTGTCCATGCATTACTATAACAGCTTATTTAAGCTGAATGGGATCACCCGGTTAAGCAATTTCTCCCTCCGAAGCGATTTGCAGTTCTCTGTCCCATGGAGGAGAAATTCACCAAAAAATGGAAAGTACCAGCAATCGATGCTGCGATTTCCAGTGTGAATAAAAGCCTAACTTGTCCAATAGACAACGCGCAAATGCTTAAGGATCCAACAGATAAAAGGTTGGAATTCCTGTTAAGATCTGCTTTTTCCTTGGCAGGTGCCATTACTCAGCCTGCAGTCGCTGCAATAGGCATCTGTCAATCCTTAAAGGACCAATTTAGACAGGCCCTTAAAAGAGGTTCCTGCACAACAAGCCTGGGAATTGGCTGAACTACCAAAAGCATTATGCTTTGCCATAGATGCCATTAAAGATTCTATTCACCAGGCATCCCGCCTTACGCTTATGCTAGTACATATGCGTAGAATCCTGTGGTTAAAAAAAAATGGTCAGCCGAAGCACCATGTAAAAACCTATATAAAGAAATATTTAGCGCTGACACATAAACAACAAAACAAAATAAATAATGAAATGCAAGCTGGCACTCAAGGTCAACTCAAATAATTTGGTAAAAAGCAGGAGTAGTTATGTGCTGCCCTTGTGGGGTTAGAAATTTTTTTTTTCTATTAGTGGACAATTCCACTATATATTACCTGGTGTACATAACTCCTATAGATCTAGAGTATTATTCTTAGAAACTATATTTATGAGCGAAAAAAACCAAAACAAAAAAAAAACCTATATGTACCAAAATAAAGTGAGTGTTTTAGATCTGGAATCTGTGACTGGTACTTGGTTACTAATAATCACATTGTAATAAAAGTGAAATATCAACATGAAATTATTTCCACAAAGTGCATTTGTGCTAAACCAGTGCTATAAATGTCATAAAGTGACTGCTGCTAAATCATACAGAATCATACAAAATGTCCAGTGCTATGAATTCCATAAAGTGACTGGTGCTAGATCATACAAAATCATACTAAATATCCAATATAAAAGGTGACTGATGTGTTTTTAACCAGTAATCTTGGATAGGAAAAGTTCCATTATTGAAAAAAAAAAGTTCTTTTTGGAGTATTTTAGGATATTCAATCTCTGAGAAACAGATTTCTGTGGGAAAACTTCTTATCCAGGTGCTGGCTTTTTAATTAGTGCCGTATCTGCATGCTCTGATACTGCTTGCACTCACCGGATTTTCTTTCCCCTGCAGGGTGCAGGCAGTCACAGTATCTGCCACTGTGTAGCAATCATAGATGTCTCCAAACTTTACTTTCCGTGTTGTATTACATATAAAAGAAAGGAGGGATACCCATAGCGTAAAACCGTATAGGAACTTTTATTAAAGCTTAATAACACTGTGGTACTCACATTTTCAATGATAAAAACGAGCATGAAAAAGATATCAAAATCGCTTTGCTAGAGGTGCTGCAAGACGTCCATAAGCCCGCCCACAAATTTGAGAATGTCTAGCTCTCGACAAGCAGACTTATATGGGGTAAGATTAATCACATTCAAACATACGTGGGTAGGCAGGTTGGCCAAGGGCGCCTGAAAATTTGCATGTGGGGCTCCCGGCTGGGTAATGTGTGGGTCCAGTGTGCTTTGTTTCGTAAATATCTGTAACTGTGTGGTCGGTGGTAAATTGAACTGTACATTATGTGAAGGGAATTGTCTAAAGACATAGGAAGTGAAGGACCAGATATAGTAGAATCTGCCAATGAAGTGTTGTCAGTAGGAGGAGGTTGTGAGGAGCTAGTAGTTTGTGATTGAGTGTTCAAAATTTGTAAAGCTTGCATATCTGTGGCACCTATATAATTGGTCTGTGACTGGTTCTCAACACCATTAACAAGAGTGTTGCCTGATTGTTGATTCTGGTACATCGGTGTCATATTATGAAACCATAGTTCCGCTTACGTGCACCCTGGTTGCTGTGTGGAAGTGTAGTATTCCCTTTTCTGGAAAGTGGCTGTGAAGAGAAAGTAGAGGAGTCAGATTCTGGGGGGGGCGTTGCCACGGCATGAGCGTGTGAGGACGCTTGTTAGAGTAGCTCCGTGAACCCACCGCAGATATCGCACCCACAGCAGCTCTCCTGGGGAGATTTCAACACTGAACCATGCCATCCAGATGGCGGACGTCCCCCCAGGGCCCAACGGACCTCTCAACGGACCTCTCATGGACCAGTACTTTTCAGAGCCTTGCCGCTCTGCAGCAGGGACTTCCAAGATGTCGCCATCTGTACAGGCCACACGTGCAGCTTCTCCTATCCCCTTTCCACAGCTTCTATCTCCCTTGCTCCCTCCCCCCGCCTCACCCTCCAGCCCAATACCTCCATCAGCAGCAGGAGATGACATGGGGGACAAGGATTTGCAGGCCCTTATTCTCTCCCTCCCCACTAAAGCTGATTTGGAGCTATTTTCCTACAGGGTTGAGAAGGCCTTTAGGCAGGACATTGAGGCACTGCAGGCTGATACAGCACACATTGGGGGCAGAGTGGAGGATTTGGAGTCACAATGGGAAGCAGTTATAGCTGCCCTGCAAGCACTTCATGAACGCTGCAAAACACAGGACCGACGGATTAACTCTTTAATAGATCAGATCGATGACTTTGAGAATAAAAGTCGCAGAGTTAACATCTGCATTAGAGGCATTCCAGAAGCTACTGGCCGGAGGGACATGGTTCCTTCCCTGCAAGACCTTTTCAAACAGATTCTTGTCCATAAAGCACTTGATCATATAGAAATAGACCGCACTCATAGAGCCCTCTGTCCACCTTCGGACGACTCAGACAAGCCAAGGAATATCATCTGCAAGCTACACAAATATTCCCTGAAGGAACGCATAATGTTTCACGTCAGAGGTGTCTGCCACGTGGACTTTGACGGCGCAAAATTGTCCTTTTTCCTGGATCTTTCCAGACGCACCATAATGCAACGCCGTGCCCTCAAGCCACTACTCGAGGCCCTTCAGGATGCAAAGCTGGTCTACAGATGGGGTTTCCCTTTTAATTTGTCGGTGACGAAAGATGACCTCCAAGTCATCTTGCGCAACAGAGATGAGCTTCCACAGTTCCTGCAACACCTCAGCTTACCTGCCATTGATTTTCTATATTGGAGGTCTTCACCGGAGATCCCGCTCCCTGCACACCTACAGCCTTGGCGCCCTACACATCGCAGGGGATGGAACAGGCGCAAGTCTAGAGAGGATCCCCCCTGGGCCATATCCCACTCTCCCCAGCATTCCCCCCTCAGAGGAGGTCTTGAAGGACTCGTTTGAACTGAATATCTAACTTGATATTGATTTTTACTACTGCTGTGGTAATTTGGGTTTGCACATCTTTGATGCTGCTATGATCCTAATGCTGAACGGGGGTTTTTCTCTCTGGCGGGCTCGCACCTGGTGCTGTGCCACTTCCCTCATATAGGTCAACTCCTAGGAGTTATGTCCCATATTTGGGACCCCATGCTACTCGCTGACCTCCACTCTTTTTTTGGCCAGATGGCCAAGTGGAGATTCACAACTAGTAGTGGTTGGATACTTTGGGATGCCCTTACGGCAAGGTCCCCCTTGAATGTATTGTATGTCTTGATGGTTCTTTGTTTTCTAGGTTTTTATGTTTGTTTTTTCTCAGAACTCCTTGATTCATGGATCAATCACTTGCAGGTCTATTCTCCCTCCTGACGGGGACTTGGGACACCTCCTCCACGACCTACGTATGGCTTCCCTGAAAGTGGTATCATATAATGTCCGTGGCTTGGGATCACCTCATAAACGCAGTAAGTTGTGGCTCGAAACCAAACGCTTGGAGGCACAGATTCTTTTATTACAGGAGACACACTTTCGCACTGACTCTGTACCCCTCCTTCCCACCCACCTGTATAATCAATGGTTTCTCAGCAACTCTCCTTGATCTAAGTCGAGTTGAGTTACTATAGCCATATATAAACCATACATAAACAATGCCCCTTTGTCCTGGTGGACCAATTAACTGACTCCAATGGAAGATACGTTTCAATTAAAAGCACCATCCTAAGCCGTAAATTCACTTTTGCAACCGTGTACGCACCGAATACTCAACAACTCACCTTCCTAGACTCCTTCTTTGACTCCCTCTCCAATTTTAGAGAGGACCAACTGATCTTGGGGGGAGATTTCAATGTCAGCCCAGACCCCCGGATGGACACATCCATGGGACGTTCCACCCACTCTTTCTCTTTCCTCAAACACTTCTGAAAATCCCTACTCCTACCATCTTGTCAATTGCTGGAGGATACTCCACCCCACTGACAAAGAATTCAGCTACTACTAAGCCACTCATACCGTATACACCCTCATAAATCTGTTACCGATGGATCAGTTCTCTTTGGAGACCCTATCTATTGGGATAAAATCTTAGGAACAAAGAACGCGGAGTTGAGATGTGTTTGCTTTAAGAGCATATTAAATAAGGGCATTAGCCAATGCATCCCATTGGGTAATAAATTTAAAAGAGCGAACAAAAGTCCTGGATGGCTTAACTCCAATGTAAAAATGCATATAAAAGCAAAGGAGAAGGCCTTCAAAAAATACAAGTTTGAGGGATCATAATCAGCATTCAGACTTTATAAAGACTGCAACAAGAAATGTAAGGGTGCGATAAGGACGGCTAAGATAAAACATGAAAGACACATAGCGGAGGAGAGCAAAAAAAATCCCAAGAAATTCTCTAAGTATGTCAACAGTAAAAAAGGGAGGACAGACCATATTGGCCCCATAAAGAATGAGGAAGGACATCTGATTACAAAGGATGGGTAGGTGGCAGAGGTATTGAATTTATTCTTCTCCTCAGTCTTCACGAGGGAATCGGGGGGCTTCAGTAACCAAAACTGCAGTGTTTATCCTCATGACACATCACAGGAAGCACCTCCATGGTTAACAGAAGACAGAATTAAAATTAGACTTGGGAAACTTAACATTAATAAGGCACCGGGACCAGATGGCTTGCACCCAAGGGTCCTTAGGGAACTCAGTTAAGTAATTGCCAGACCATTGTTCCTAATTTTTACTGACAGTCTACTGACTGGAATGGTACCAGCTGATTGGAGAAAACCCAATGTAGCACCAATATTTAAAAAGGGCCCAAAATACATCCCTGGGAATTACAGACCAGTTAGCCTAACATCAACAGTATGTAAACTCTTGGAGGGGATTATAAGGGACTATATACAAGATTTTAGTATTGAGAATGGTATCAGAAGTAATCAGCATGGATTCATGAAGAATCATTCTTGCTAAACCAATCTATTAACCTTCTATGAGGAGGTGAGTTGCCATCTAGATAAAGGAAGGCCTGTAGACGTGGTGTATCTGGATTTTGCAAAAGCATTTGACACAGTTCCCCATAAACATTTACTGTACAAAATAAGGTCCGTTGGCATGGACCATAGGATGAGTACATGGATTGAAAACTGGCTACAATAGAATAAAATATAATGTAACAGCGCTCAGTCCATGTATATATAGGGATAATGTACATGCATATAAACACGCATGTGTGTGTAAAATCAATCAAAGGAAAATCACTTGGTAAGGACAAGCAGACAAGTGGAGGCTGTGACCAGTAAAAATTAATACATGGAGGTAATGTCACATAAAAGATAGTCCAATACTGTATAAAAAACCAAAGTAAAGTCTATGGATGTGAATCATCGGTGTAGTTGATAGATATAAGAGTCAAGTGGGTCTCTGTGTATCCAATACCCAGGGCAGCTTTCTGTTGAGCGAAGTCAGCTCTCCATTAAAGACATGAAAAAATCCAAAAAGAAAAGCGCCTCTTAAGTATCAGGATTTATTGTAATAAAAGAATCACATTAAAGCACTTACATATAAAAAGATGAATATAGACTTCCAAGAAGAACTGTTCCCATTGTCGCCACATCCAGGTGTGTATAAGAATGGATAAAGACCGGATGGATGGCCGCGGACCTCCGCTCGGAGACGCCGGCTGTTGTGCGGTGGGCGAATGAACACTTCCGCGTTCCAACAGGGTCACGTGGTCGGTGACGTCCAACGGACAGTTCTAGTATCTGGGATCCACTACGCGTTTCTGAGCATGCGCGAAGCTCACAACGGGCATGCGCGCTCCTTTCTCAAGTGTACACTTGAGAAAGGAGCGCGCATGCCCGTTGTGAGCTTCGTGCATGCTCAGAAGCTCACAACGGGCATGCGCGCTCCTTTCTCAAGTGTACACTACGCGAAGCTCACAACGGGCATGCGCGCTCCTTTCTCAAGTGTACACTTGAGAAAGGAGCGCGCATGCCCGTTGTGAGCTTCGTGCATGCTCAGAAACGCGTAGTGGATCCCAGATACTAGAACTGTCCGTTGGACGTCACCGACCACGTGACCCTGTTGGAACGCGGAAGTGTTCATTCGCCCACCGCACAACAGCCGGCGTCTCCGAGCGGAGGTCCGCGGCCATCCGTCCGGTCTTTATCCATTCTTATACACACCTGGATGTGGCGACAATGGGAACAGTTCTTCTTGGAAGTCTATATTCATCTTTTTATATGTAAGTGCTTTAATGTGATTCTTTTATTACAATAAATCCTGATACTTAAGAGGCGCTTTTCTTTTTGGATTTTTTCATGAAAACTGGCTACAAGTGCGAGTTCAGAGGGTGGTGATAAATCGGGAGTACTCGGAATGGTCAGGGATAAACAGTTCAACCTCTGTATTTGCGGACGATACTAAGCTAAGCAATGCAATAACTTCTCCTCAGGATGTGGAAACCTTGGCAAATGAGGTTCAATGTAGAAAAATGTAAAGTAATGCATTTGAGTGGCAAAAATATGAATGCAATCTATACACTGGGGGGAGAACCTCTTGGGGGAATCTAGGATGGAAAAGGACTGGGGGGTCCTAATGATAGGCTCAGCAATGGCATGCAATGCCAAGCAGCTGCTAACAAAGCAAACAGAATATTGGCATGCATTAAAAAGGGGAATAATTCCAGAGATAAAACAATAATTCTCCCGCTCTACAAGACTCTGGTCCGGCCGCACCTAGAGTATGCTGTCCAGTTCTGGGCACCAGTCCTCAGGAAGGATGTACCGGAAATGTAGCGAGTACAAAGAAGGGCAACAAAGCTAATAAAGGGTCTGGAGGATCTTAGTTATGAGGAAAGGGTGCAAGCACTTAACTTATTCTCTCTGGAGAAGAGATGCTTGAGAGGGGATATGATTTCAATTTACAAATACCATACTGGTGACCCCACAATAGGGATAAAAAATTTTCACAGAAGGGAGTTTAACAAGACTCATGGCCACTCATTAACATTAGAAGAAAAGAGGTTTAACCTTAAACTACGTAGAGGGTTCCTTACTGTAAGAGCGGCAAGGATGTGGAATTCCCTTCCACAGGCGTTGGTCTCAGTGGGGAGCATCGATAGTTTCAAGAAACTATTAGATAAGCACCTGAACGTCCACAACATACAGTTATATACAATGTAATACTGACATATAATCACACACATAGGTTGGACTTGATGGACTTGTGTCTTTTTTCAACCTCGCCTACTATGTAACTATGTAACAATGTAGTGCATCGATCGGTTCTATAACCCTCTCAGACCACGCCCTGGTATCCCTCTCTATACATCCGTTGTCCTCTGACGCCAGGTCCTGGACCTGGAGATTGAACGAGAACATCTTGGATGATGTAGTGGCGTCGAAGCACATATCAGAATCTATTTCCCTGTACTTTGCCGAGAACTCAACGGAGGATGTAGGGCTGGCGTCCATATGGGAAGGGCATAAGGCGGTGATCAGGGGGCAGTTCATATCCCAGGGCGCGAGGCTGAAAAAAGCACAAGGGGAATCTCCAGACCCTCATAAAAAAGATCCAATCTGCGGAACTCAAACATAAACGTTGCCTGACTCCAGAGCTGGCAGCAGAACTCCAATCCCTTCGCTTAGAGCTTGCCAACATGCTCGGTGCCCGAATACGGATTTCTCGCAAATTTTACGAGTACGGCATCGCCTACTAGCACATTATATGAGAGACTTACCTTAGAACTAACCCTCCAGCACCGCACTGTCACCGCTGAGACGGCTGACATCTTATCCCCGTCTTCCTTCTGGGTTCGCGGCCTCTAGTTACATGAGAGGCCGGGGGCATGATGACATCACTGTGCGTGGGAGCCGCCAATTACGGCATTGGCCTATGAAAGGTCCAGTGCTGTAAGCCGGACCTTCAGAGCGCATGCGCCAGTGATGTCACCACCTGCATGCACTCCGAATATCTCCTAAACTGTGCAAGTTTATGAGATATTCACAGTACCTACAGGTACGCCTTATTATAGGCTGACCTGTGGGTACAAGTAGTGTAACAGAGTTTACTACCACTCTAAGCTGGTCATAATTTAAAAAAAAAACTAAGACAATAAATTCCTCTCCCCACTGGGGAAAAAGTTTTCCAACTTGTCCATTTGACAGAAGTCAATCTAAGGATCGACTTCTGTCAAACAGGGGCAGCCACACACTAATCGGAATTTGGTTTCATTTTGATTTGTCTATGGCCAACCTTACTGCTAGTAATACAGGATCTCCCAAAATGAGACCACGTGGATACATGAACTTTCTTCTTTGTATCCATCTGGCCTCAACATAGAGATAGATTTAAATTGTTTCATATCAGATTTCTAATTGGTGAGGTTGTTAGATTTATTTTGGTCTCTGCCAGTTCTTTTAACCTTTTTTATATATTGAGTGAATTTCTAGTTTCACCACTAGAGGGGGTGCATTAGTCAATATGTAGGTTCTCCTATCATTCAGTCATTTGATTGATCTACCACTAGAGGGTGTCTAATATTCGTACCTAAAATTTAAGGAATAAAGGAACTTTTGGTATACATGTTCATCGTATACTATATATCTATACTTTTTGCAATTATGTGTCATTTATATATTTGTAGTTTTAATATTTTTATATGCATTCCTTGATCATTTTTATTGTCTTGTTTTAATGTTGTGAAGAGAATTTTTTTTTTAATCATGTAATGTGGATCGATCATTTCATCTGATTATCTCCAACGCACATGGCCTGTTTCCAGAGTAATTGCGATTAGGCCAATCAGTGCGGGGTGGGATGTTACATCAAGACGTTGTTTTGACCAAATAGAATCCATGATTGGGGTATAGTAAAATGGTGGATAGTGATGCTGACAAGCGAAATGAGACTGCGCGTCCACCACACTAGATGTTATTTCAGGTTTCTGATCTGGTTTGAACATTCGCCCGTTTGGTACGCACGCCAACTCAGACTGAGGGGTGGGCAGGGTAATCGAACAGGCTGCTTGTGTTGGTGCTAACTACAGCGCCTTTAAATGTGAGTGTCAAATTTATATATTTTTTAATCCTTGTTTTGACTTTTAATAAATAGATATCACACTATCCTGGATTATTATCTCTCCCTGGGTCTCCATTATTGATGTTAACCACTTCAGCCCCAAGCCTCTTTTTTACATTTGTTGTTTACAATTTAAAATCTGTTTTTTTTTTGTTTTTTTTTTTGCTAGAACATTATATATATTTTTTTCAGACATCCTAGAGAATAAAATGGCGGTCCTTGCAAAATTTCCTGTCACACTGTATTTGCGCAGCGGTCTTACAAATGCAATTTGTTTGAATTAAAAAATAAGATGACGGTAAAGTTAGCCCATTTTTTTTTCTATATTGTGAAAGATAATGTTACGCCGAGTAAATTGATATCCAACATGTCACGCTTCAAAATTGCGCTCGCTTGTGGAATGGCAACAAACTTTTACCCTTAATCGCTTCCCGACCAGCCGCCGCAGTTTTACTACGGCAGAATGCCACAGGCAGACGAATCAAACGTTATGTTACGTCGGGCGCGCGACCGTGCCCCCTATGTGGCCACAATGATCGGATTCGATCCAGAGCCGATCAATCCCCAGGCCAGGGCCAATGAAATCTGGGCTGGACCTGGTGATCGCTCCTGGGAAATGAGATCCTTCCCCTGTCTGTGTAACTATGAACACTGACAGGGGAAGTGATGTCATCTCTCTTCGTGTCGGTCTTTTCTGTTCCAGACCGAGGAGAGAGAGAGAGAGAGCATCTCAGAGTAAGTGCACAACACTGCACTGACACCAGGTCACGTAGGCACACATTTCACCCCCCTGATCACCCCCTCCCCCAGTTAACCCCTTCACCACCTGTCACTGTGTCACCCAGTGCAGCATTCAGATTTTTTTTGATTGCTGTACTGGTGTCATTAGTCACACTAATCAGTGTTAGGGTAACTAGTACTAGGCTCAGATAGGTCTAGGGAACCCCCCTAACCCCCCTTAATAAAGGTTTAACCCCTTGATTACCCCCTTTTACCAGGGATCACTGTATAAGTGTCACGGGTGACACAGGTTAGCTAGATATTTTTTTATAGCGTCAGGGCACCCGCCATATATTACCCACTTAAAGACCAGCCTCGTTTTGGATTTTAGGTGTTTACATGTTTAAAACAGGTTTTTTTGCTAGAAAATTACTTAGAACCCCCAAACATTATATATTGTTTTTTTTCTAACACCCTAGAGAATAAAATGGCGGTCATTGCAATACTTTTTTTGCACCGTATTTGCGCAGCGGTCTTATAAGCGCACTTTTTTTGGAAAAAAATCACTTTTTTGAATAAAAAAATAAGACAACAGTAAAGTTAGCCCAATTTTTTTTTATATTGTGAAAGATAATGTTATGCCAAGTAAATTGATACCCAACATATCACGCTTCAAAATTGCGCCCGCTCGTGGAATAGCGTCAAACTTTTACCCTTAAAAATCTCCATAGGCGAAGTTTAAAAAAATTCTACAGGTTGCATGTTTGGAGTTACAGAGGAGGTCTAGGGCTAGAATTATTGCTCTCGCAATACCGGTCGCGGCGATACCTCACATGTGTGGTTTGACCACCGTTTTCATATGCGGGCGCTACTCACGTATGCGTTCGCTTCTGTGCGCGAGCTCGTCGGGACAGGGCGCTTTAAATTTTTTTTTTTTTTTATTATTTATTTTACTTTATTTTATTTATTTTTTCACTGTTTTAAAAAAAAAAAAAATTTGGATCACTTTTATTCCTATTACAAGGAATGTAAACATCCCTTGTAATAGAAAAAAGCATGACAGGTCCTCTTAAATATGAGATCTGGGGTCAAAAAGTCCTCAGATCTCATATTTAGACTAAAATGCAAAAAAAAAAAAAAAAAAAAGTCGTTTAAAAAAAATGACACAAAAAAAATTGTGCCTTTAAGAGAAGTGGGCGGAGCCGTCGTAATGACGTCGCTCCGGCCGTCACATGGTATAGAGACGGGTGGGGGCCATCTTGGCCTCACTCGTCTCAGTACCTCGGCGGTGACAGGTCCCGATCTCCTCCGCCGCTACCGACGGCTCCGGTAAGCGGCGGAGGGTGCGGGAGAGCGGCGGGAGGGGGGGTGGCACCTCTCCCGCCGCCGATAACGGTGATCTCGCGGCGAACCTGCCGCTGAGACCACCATTATCATGTACAGAACCGCTCGCTGTAAAGATGGATATCTCGGTTGTGGCAGCAGCCGCTGCCGTTACCGAGATATCCATCTTTAAAAAAATGACGTATATATACAGTGAGCGGTCGTGAAGTGGTTAACCAATAAAGGTTTAACCCCCTAATCACCCAGCGTGTGATCAAAGTTAGGTTTTAGCATCAGATAGGGTCTGCGTCGCCCCAGGCAGAATTAGATCAGTGCAAGTAGCGCTAATACCCACGCACGCACCATACACTTCCCTTAGTAGTATAGTGTCTGAACGGATCGATATCTGATCCGATCAGATCTATACTAGCGTCCCCAGCAGTTTAGGGTTCCCAAAAATGCAGTGTTAACGGGATCAGCCCAGATTCCTGCTAGCACCTGAGTTTAGCCCCTCCACCTGGCCCAGCCCAGCCCACCCAAGTACAGTATCAATCAATCACTGTCACTTACAAAAACACAAAACACATAAATGCAGTGTTCGCAGAGTCAGGCCTGATCCCTGCGAACGCTAACAGTCTTTTTGGTAGCGTTTGAATCAGTCGCTGACAGTCAGGTGCTTTTTTTCTTGTGAGTCTAACTAGTTGTACCAGTAAATTTAGAGACCAAAATGTCAAATTGAAGGTACAGTAGTGAAGAGGCCTACACGTTTCTGAGCATTATAGATAGTGAAGTCACTCATCTGTCAAATTCAGGCTCAGAATATGAACCTGTAGACAGCAGCAGCACCCTGACAGATAGCTCTGACAACGGAGTTGTGGTCCCTGCTAAGGTCAGGCGTACCAGACCCCAAACTTCTTCTGGTGTCGTTGAGGTGCAAGAACCGCAGGTCCCTCGTATGGAGCAGAGATCCAGTACTAGCGCTGCTCATCCTTCTGGTGAACTGGCAAGCATCAGCGGCCTAGTACATCCTGGTCGTACATCCAGCACTGCAGTATCACTTGGTGACATGGTGAGTCCCATAAGTGCAGTTCAAGCTGGCGAGGTGGCAAGCACGAGTAGTGTCCCGCTGCCACCAAGAAGACCCAATTCACCATATGCCCATGTTCTCTGCCTCCATGGCCAGGGCACGATACGAGCAGATCTTGCGGTTCATGCATTTCAACAATAATGAACTCCGTCGTCCTCGGAGTGACCCTGAATTTGATCAGCTCTACAAAAACCTCGTAAACCACTTCAACTAACGTTTTGCAGCCTTGTTTACTCCCCATCAAGTTGTCTGCATTGATGAGTCCCTGATTACGTTTTCTGGCTGCTTGTCATTCAAACAGTATCTTTCCAGCAAGCGTGCCAGATACGGGGTCAAGATGTATAAGCTCTGTGACAGGGCCACAGGCTATACATATAGTTTTATGGTTTACGAGGGAAAAGATAGTCACGTAGAGCCGGGAAACTGCCCTGACTACATAGGAAGCGCTGGTGAGATGTGTGGGACTTGGTATCGCCCTTATTCGGAAAGGGGTACTACTTGTATGTGGACAATTATTACACGAGTGAGCCACTTTTTAGTCACCTTTTTGATTATGGAATTGGCGCATGTGGCACCGTGCGATCTAATCGTCGTGACTTCACCCAGCGGCTTGTAGAATCCCGACTTAGATGGGGGGAGAGAGCCTGCTTGAAGTGTAATGATTTGTTAGCAGTGAAGTGGAGGGATAACAAGAATGCTTTTGTTCTGTCCTCCCTTCATGCAGACACGGCAGTCCAAATTCCTACGGTGACTGGTGTTGTGGAGAAACCCCTCTGTGTCCACGAATATAACCTTAATATGGGAGGGGTGGACCTCAACGACCAGTTGTTGGCACCATACCTAATTGCCATAAGGCCAGACGCTGTTTATTTATTTCAAGTGGCTTTGCTGAACGCTTTTGTGCTATACAAAGCTTCAGAACGGACTGGATCCTTCCTTAAATTCCAGGAAGAGATCGTCAGAGCCCTTCTGTTTCCAGACGGTGCTCTTGCCCAACTTCCCAATCCAAATGCAGTGAGCCGGCTGCATGAGAGGCATTTTCCTTTTGTCCTCCCTGGTACCCCTACCCAAAGGAACCCCCAAAAAAGATGTCGTGTCTGCAGCAAATGCGGATTTAGGCATGACACCCGCTTTTATTGTCCCTCCTGTCCTGACCAACCTGGTCTCTGCATTGGTGACTGTTTCAAACTCTACCACACACTAGTGGAGTTTTAGCGTAGGGTACAGCACCACACAGTCCTAGGCACACTAACACAGGGTCACGGGGTCTCGAAAGATGTAATGACCATCACATTTTGAGAGACCCTAATCTGCAACGTTCAGTTTACATTTTTTTTACAGTTTTTATAAAAGTAAAAAAAACAAACAAAACACACAAAAACACAAAAAACAATATAAAATAAAAAATCCAAAAATAGTTGTGGTTGTATTTTTCTTCTCTCTCTCTATTGTTCTCTCTCTTATGTTCGCTCTCTACTGTCCGCTCTACTGTTCGCTCACTATTGTTCTATATCTATCGTTCTCTCTCTGTTTTATTTTTACTATGTTTTATTGTATTTGCTTTGCAGGTATGGTATGTTATACTGTAATGTTTGTTTTATTGTTAACCATCATTTGCTTAGCAGGTAAGCCATTCAGCTGCAGCACGGGTTTATTTATCTTGACAGCAACAGTAGTTTGTCACCGCTGCACGTTTGTGCGCAATTTTAAAGCATGTCGTGTTTGGTATCCATGTACTCGGCATAAGATCATCTTTTTTATTTCATCAAACATTTGAGCAATATTGTGTGTTTTAGTGCATTAGAATTAAAAAAGTGTGTTTTTTCAAAAAAAATTGCGTTTGAAAAATCGATGCGCAAATATTGTGTGGAAAAAAAAAATTGCAACACCCACCATTTTAATCTGTAGGGCCTTTGCTTTAAAAAAATATATAATTTTTGGGGGTTCAAAGTAATTCTTGTCATTTCATGGCCTCCAAAACTGTGATAGGTAGTGAGGAAGTGAAGTCACCATTTTACGCCCTTAGAAAGCCTGAAGGCGGTGATTGGTTTTCGGTGTCCTGTACACGGTAGTGGCGGCTGGTGCTCAAAATTTTTGGGGGGGGGTGCAAAAAATCTGAAAAATTCTGAAAAAGCCCCCATCAATTGCAGCCTCAGTGTGCTCATCAAACGCAGCCACTGTGCCCATCAAACGCAGCCACTGTGCCAAATGCAGCCACTGTGCCCATCAATTGACGCCACTATGCCCATAAATTGCCGCCACTGTGCCCATCTTATGCAGCCTCACTGTGCCCGATCCAGTAGTGTATTTAGGTTTTGTGCTGCCCTAGGCCTGACTAAACTTGCGCACCCCCTAATTTAAATATGACCCACCCCTTCCTGTCAAGGCCACACCCCTTGCTGTTTAAGACCCACCCTAAAATTTTCGCGTGTGGACACTAGTTCTGAGGGCTTGGTGGGGGGAGGGGACAATGTATTCCCTTAATTTGCATAGATTTCCTCTCACTTCCTATTTGGCTATGGGGCAGGAAGTGAAGGGAAATCTCTGCAATGGGACAGGGATGGTAAAAAATAAACGGTGCAAGCTGGCGGGGACTCTCTCTGTGCTGCCCCCCTGCAAAGTGCTGCCCTAGGCCTGGGCCTTGTCGGCCTAGGCCAGGATACAGCATTGGCCCGATCTAATGCAGCCTCACTGTGCCCAATCTAATGCAGCCTCATACACAACTATATGTGCACAGGCATGTTTTTTCAAAATGTAAAATTTTATATGTTAAAAAAAAAAAAGAAATAAAAAAAATACACATGCACATGTAAACTCATACAGCAAAGCAACCCTTACTGCTCATATTTAGCACTGCCTGTGTGTGACAGTCACTGTGTATAAAAATCTCCTCCTTGATTACTGCTGTTTGCCCTTAAACCAAACATGGAACAAAACTAGTACAATGCGTGTAGTGTAGCCAGGTTGAGCTATAATCAATCCCTTTCTCCAGAGCTCTTTATTCACATTGGTTTTTCTCCCTGCTCTATCCTTCACCCACATAATTTCTTTTTATATACAGCAAACAGTGAAGCTGATCGGTCTCTGGTCCTACCTGCATACGCCGTCCTCTGTATGATGTGTCAGTCCGCTCCTCTCCTGCCTCATCCTCACTTTAACAAAGCAGCGCAAAGCAGCGATCGACGCAAGGCGGCTTAAAAACCCCGCAAATTAAGCGCCACGTCTGCAATCTTGTGATTGCATTGACGTAGCGCTTCCCATAGTGCACTGTGTCTGGCGCCTGAACACAGTGCACTTAAAGAACATTTTTTTCTTTCTTTTTTTTAAAGGGGACTTTTTAATTTCTTTTTTTGTCACTGCTGGGTGGGGGTCCGTTGGGTCCCAGTGAATTGCATCCTTGATCCATGGTTAAAGATTTCTTGCACCAGAGGTCATAAATGTCCATTCCTGTTCCAGGGTCAGAGTTGAGTTTTTGAACAAATGGTTACACAGGATGACCAAAAATGATCCTCTCCCCAGCAAGCATGCAAGCGCGCTCCTCCCCAATCCTTCTCCACCCGGAAAGGACAAGTATCGCTGCCCCAGAGCCGTTCTGAAAGTCTGGAAGCGCTGGGAGCCACCAGCGTCAGCCGGACTACCAGCTGCCTCTCCACCTGCGAGCGGACCGCCTTCCCATAGTGACTGGATGAACCTCCTTAATATTTCAATGCACTGACAAAGCTAGATCTTGTGAGTTACCAATTGTCTACTTTGAAATAACTGTTTTTACATTGCTGCACTTAGATTGGCGCTGTTCTCCTTTGTGTCTTGTTTCCTGCAGATCCCCTTCTAGGCTGTTACGAGCCAGCAGCAAATTTTTCAGCAAGCATGCTGCAATCCTAAACAGGTTTGGGCAGGAATTACCCCCACAGGTCCTGCTGGTTAACCACTTCAATACCGGGCATTTTCACCCCCTTCCTTGCCAGACCAATTTTTAGTTTTCAGCGCTGTCACACTTTAAATGACAATTGCGCAGACGTGCGACGCTGTACCCAAACAAAATTGACGCCCCTTTTTCCCACAAATAGAGCTTTCTTTTGGTGGTATTTGATCACCTCTGCGGTTTTTATTTTTTGTGCTATAAACAAAAGAAGAGCGACAATTTTGAAAAAAAAACAATATTTTTTACTTTTTGCTATAATAAATATCCCGATTTTTAAAAAAAAAACAAATTTTTTCCTCAGTTTAGGCCGATACGTATTTTTCTACATATTTTTGGCAAAAAAAATCGTAATAAGTGTATATTGATTGGTTTGCGCAAAAATTACAGCGTCTACAAAAAACGGGATGGATTTATGGCATTTCTAAAAATGCTTTATTTATTTATTTTTTTAACCAGTAATGGCGGCGATCTGCGATTTTTTTCGTGACTGCGACATTATGGTGGACACATCGGACACTTTTGACACATTTTTTGGGACCATTGTCATTTATACAGCGATCAGTGCTATAAAATTGCACTGATTACTGTGTAAATGTGACAGGCAGGGAAGGGGTTAACCACTAGGGGGAGAGGAGGGGTTAAATATGTTTCCTAGGAGTGATTCTAACTGTAGGGGGAGGGGACTCACAAGGGGAGGAGACCGATCTGTGTTCCTCTGTACTGGGAACACAGATCGCTCTCCTCTCACCATGACAGGACGTGGATCTGTATGTTTACACACGGATCCACGGTCCTGCTTGGTTAACGGGCAATCCCGGGTGCCCGGCCGACATCGCGGCCGCTGGGCACACGCACCGGGTCCCGAGAAACGCGGCGGGCGCACGCCCCCTAGACGGCCGGGAAGCCCAGGCCGTCATATGACGCCCGCCCAGGATGGGAGATCCCATCTGCGGACGTCATTTAAAATTGGGCAGGTATTGAAGTGGTTAATGTGCTGATGAAAACAATGATCCCAATAACCTGTACGGAGTTTGCATGTTCTCCCTGTGCTTGCATTTGTTTCCTCCGGGTACTCTGGTTTCCTCCCATACTTCAAAGACATGTTGAAAGGTTAATTGCCTCTTGTCTAAATTTGCCCTATAATGTTTATGTATGAATGTGAGATAAGACATGGTAAGCTCCTTGAGGGCAGGGATTGATGTGAATGTGCAGCAAATACCGTATGTAAATAGTTGTGTAGATTGTTGGCGATATATAAATACCTGTAATAAATAAATACTAAAATCTCAGGCATTTGTCCAGTTCTTTTATTGGTTTTACAATCTTTATCTGCCTTAATAGAGATCCATTTGCAACTTACTCCAGAAGGCATACAGTATTTTAGTTTATATAAAAGCTCCATAGATATCAATTTTTATCAGTTCCAACAATTTGGCAATTTTGTCCTATCAACACTAAAATTATGTTTCCAGTATAAGAAGGCACCCAGGAAGGGCAAACATTGACTGCTGGCTGTGGCCAAAGGGCTGTAGGTGGAGCACCATTCATAGTCAACAGAGGAGTACGATGACCTTCAAGTTAATGGAAAGGAAACAGGTGAACCTTCACCAGCTTTGTAAACCTTATGGACTTTGTACCCGCTCAATAGTGTAAATCGGACCCAGTCTTTCACTCTCCAACCAACAGTACAAGATCTGTCTCTTATCATACCATTCTGTCAGATCTCTCTTCTCTATCTATAGCGTTTCCTCAACTAGGAAGAGATAAAATAAAAAAATTAAAAGTGAATTAGTAAAGAAAAATATTAAATCAGAATTACAATAGAATGCAATAAATATATATAAATACATTACATCTTAGGCTGCATTCACACCTGAGCGTTTTCAGCTCATAAAATGCTCATAAAACGCCCGAAAGACACCCAACAAGCAAAATCTCATTCATTTCAATGGCACCTGTTCACATCTGAGCATTTTGTCACCTGAAGCAAAATGCCTGAAAAACGCCCTAAGCTCAAAAAAGAACATGAGCTTCTTTGGGGTAGATTACAGGTGTTTTTCTGCCTTTTACATTGGTGAACTGAACAAAATCGCGGCAAAAAGCAGTAAAACCGCGCGACTTTGAAACGCTCAGGTGTGAATGCAGCCTTAGCGTACTGCTAGGGTGATAAATACATTATTTCAGAAAACAATGAATATCAGATGTCACGTGACAGCATTTGTGTTTATACAGAGCCAAGGAAAAAAAAGGAAAGGGGGACAAATTGGGGTCAATTAACAAAAACCTATTTCCCCAAGAATTGTTTCCAGATTTATTCAAACATTTTTATTTTCAATTTGCTAAATGTTTTGTGCCTCAAATTTACTTTATGTGTAAGGGTATAGATTTGTGATGCATTTTGTATGTAAAAGTCAATTTACAAAGCTTATCACACTGGATTCTGCTCACCCCAGACCCCCCCCCAAGGGAAGCAGCACCCGGGTAACCTGCTCCTGGATTCTGTGTGGTTTAACCCGTCTCTTGTGTTACGGTGACAGTTTTATCAATCAGAAATCATGTTCCCACAAAGGCTGCTAAAAAAAGAAAGGCATAAAAAACCTGACTGATAAAGAAGCGGACCCTCCGAATGCGAGCTTGCCTTGCCACACCCCCTGACCTTCTGCCCCGACACGTGGACATGCTGACAGCTTGCCTGGCTAACCCCTCCTCTGGACTGGAGCCTCGGACACCACCAGAGTGGCCGGATCACAAGGGATTCATGCCCAACAAGATGAAAAGGGACGCCTGGGGCTACTAATTGTACTACATGTTATAATAGGAAAATACCGCGCTATATTAAACAAAGGATTTCTTTCAAATCATAACACAAAAAATAGAATGTTGTGAAAAACCATGCAAGCTATCAAATCAATGACTACAAATTTCTAGCAAAAGCAGCCGCTCTATGTGAGATACACACACCAACATAAATAATAACAAAAGTAGCAGCGCTGATATCCCAAGAGTGAGTATAGTATATAGAAATTGACTTTAAAAAATTATGACATAAAGAAAGTTAACATAAAAAGTGTATACCCATACATTAATAAACCAACACTGATACAGCATTAATAAAGTGAAATTAGTCCATAAATGTTGTGATAAAGCTTTAAGGATCAATTTGGATCTTCCAAGTGAAATGAATATCTGATAAAGCAAATAATTCCACCACCGCACCTCCGTGATAGCTCAGTAAGAAATGCGCGCTTACAATAAGGCAAGCCCAAAGGAACTTGCGACCTTAACCCGGTCGGGGCCTTTAACTGGATGGAAAAGTTGGACACCAATACTCCACTGCCTTTATCCAGAGAGGATGAGGAAAACACTGCTCCACAAAGCCACAGGGGATCGATCACACCACGGAGGGGTGTAATACAACTCCAGAATAAAGGGATGGTTCCCATTCAGAGGTTCACCAGGAGAAAAAAGGGAAACACCATAGCGTAATCCTGGTAACTACCGTTTATTTAGAAAGTTAAAACACACTTACAGTGTAGTAGAATCAAAGCAGCATAAAATCAGCCGGCCGGCTAAAGCAATCACCCGTCCTGCAGACGGTACATGCGGAACGTCAGCACGTCAGCTTCTCCATGTGTACATGTGTTTTGTGTTTTTTCTTACACGTCCTGTCCCATACAGCTTCCTCTCATGACCACTCCCCTTACTTCCTCCCATATATTCTCTGCATTAGTCCCATAGTAACTAGCTTGACAAAGGAGTGCAGCCGTCATGCCATTCACGGCTTGCTGACTCAGGAAACGCGTCACATGTGTGTGATGTCATCGCCCCTCGCCTGGATTGCTGTTTGCCTTCCAAGTCTCATTCTGGTATTCCTCCATCATTGCCGGCCGGTGGACACAGTGCATCTGAAAGACCAGTCTGATTACACATCCATGGCAGGAATGATCGACCTCACGGACCCCTCCAGTTAGATCTGGGACTCTCAAATGCCTTTTTAACTCAACACAAATGTGAGTGCAATCTCTGTTGCTGCTCTTTTTATTAAAATTGTTTTTAAGTCTGCACCCAGAGGCGCCTCCTTTCTTTGTTTCTACCATGTGTACAACTACTCAATATGGAGGATACAGCCCTTCCCAATTAACACAGTAATCCTTCACCAGAAATCACTATATGTTTTAAGGATAGCATGCCATATAGCACAAAGTGTCCCAAAGGCACATACCTCCCAAAGAATAGAGCCCCCACAAAAGCCAGGGCCCATGGTCAGTAGGCCACCCTGCACCCCCCCCCCCCCCCAAAAGCCCCTGTCCTGGTTGGGTCTGTCATAGTGGCCTACATCTGGTTTAAGGGTTTCAGTTGCATGAAGCCCTAGCTGTTCTTTAGTTGATAAAGACTACACTTCCTAACATAATTTTGCTTATCAATTCTTCATGATATGTTTTTGGACCCTTTCTCTGGGATAAAATGTAAGTTGCAATGTTTTTTTGTAAAATTATTTACAAAAAATGCTATAATCCTTTTTTGCACTGACATAGGTGGTGCCCCTTGGTAGATATAATGTTGTCCCTTGAAGAATTATTCTGTTGATTTATATGGGTTTAACAAGTCTGCAGGCTAAGGCAGAAAATAATTTCAGCCTACATGTAATGTAATATATGTGTAGAGAAGGCAGATACTTACCCAAATCACAAGGCCTACAATAGCTACAGCAAGGAAAACTACAATTATGATGGCATATATAGGCATCTCTTGATGGTTTGTTGTTTTTGCTGTAAAACAAGAGTACAACTGAGTTAAATATTACATGGATTATGATATGAAGGTTCAATAATATATATATATATATATATATATATATATATATATATATATATATATATATATATATATACATATATACAATTTAAAATTCTCTCTCTCTCTCTCTGGGGACAGAAAGTATTCGGACCCCTTTAAATTTTTCACTCTTTGTTATATTGCAGCCCAGCTGCAACATAACATAAACACAGAATTGTTGACGTTTTTTGCAGATTTATTAAAAAAGAAAAACTGAAATATCACATGGTCTGAGGTATTCAGACCCTTTGCTCATTATTTAGTAGAAGCACACTTTTGATCTAATACAGCCATGAGTCTTTTTGGGAAAGATGCAACAAGTTTTTCACACCTGGATTTGGGGATCCTCTGCCATTCCTCCTTGCAGAACCTCTCCAGTTCTGTCAGGTTGGATGGTAAACGTTGGTGGACAGACATTTTTAGGTCTCTCCAGAGATGCTCAATTGGGTTTAAGTCAGGGCTCTGACTGGGCCATTCAAGAATAGTCACGGAGTTGTTGTGAAGCCACTCCTTCGTTAGTTTAGCTGTGTGCTTATGGTCATTGTCTTGTTGGAAGGTAAACCTTCGGCCCAGTCTGAGGTCCTGAGCACTCTGGAGAAGGCATTCATCTTTCCCTCGATTGCAACCAGTCGTCCTGTCCCTGCAGCTGAAAAACACCCCCACAGCATGATGCTGCCACCACCATGCTTCACTGTTGGGACTGTATTGGACAGGTGATGAGCAGTGCCTGGTTTTCTCCACACATACCGCTTAGAATTAACGCCAAAAAGTTCTATCTTGGTCTCATCAGACCAGAGAATCTTATTTCTCACCATCTTGGAGTCCTTCAGGTGTTTTTTTAGCAAACTCCATGCGGGCTTTCATGTGTCTTGCACTGAGAAGAGGCTTCCGTCGGGGCACTTTGCCATATAGCCCCGACTGGTGGAGGGCCGCAGTAATGGTTGACTTTCTACAACTTTCTCCCATCTCCCGACTGCCTCTCTGGAGCTCAGCCACAGTGATCTTTGGGTTCTTTACCTCTCTCACCAAGGCTCTTCTCCCCCGATAGCTCAGTTTGGCCAGGCGGCCAGCTCTAGGAAGGGTTCTGGTCATTCCAAACGTCTTCCATTTAAGGATTATGGAGGCTACTGTGCTCTTAGGAACCTTAAGTGCAGCAGAATTTTTTTTGTAACCTTGGCCAGATCTGTGCCTTGCCACAATTCTGTCTCTGAGCTCTTCAGGCAGTTCCTGTGACCTCATGATTCTTATTTGCTGACATGCACTGTGAGCTGTAAGGTCTTATATAGACAGGTGTGTGGCTTTCCTAATCAAGTCCAATCAGTATAATCAAACACAGCTGGACTCAAATGAAGGTGTAGAACCATCTCAAGGATGATCAGAAGAAATGGACAGCACCTGAGTTAAATATATGAGTGTCACAGCAAAGGGTCTGAATACTTAGGACCATGTGATATTTCAGTTTTTCTTTTTTAATAAATCTGCAAAAATGTCAACAATTCTGTGTTTTTCTGTCAATATGGGGTGTTGTGTGTACATTAATGAGGAAAAAAATTAACTTAAATGATTTTAGCAAATAGCTGCAATATAACAAAGAGTGAAAAATTTAAGGGGGTCTGAATACTTTCCGTCCCCTCTGTGTGTGTGTGTATATATATATATATATATATATATATATATATATATATATATATACACACACACAGTTTCTCACAGAAGAGAGTACACCCCTCACATTTTTGAAAATATTTTATTCTATCTTTTCACGTGACAACACTGAAGAAATGACACTTTGCTACAATGTAAAGTAATGAGCGTACAGCTTGTATAACAGTGTAAATTTGCTGTCCTCTCAAAATAACTCAACACACACCCATTGATGTCTAAACTGCTGGCAACAAAAGTGAGTACACCCCTAAGTGAAAATGTCAAAATTGGGCTCAAATAGCAATTTTCCCTCTCCGGTGTCATGTCACTCGTTAGAGTAAAGCCCGGAGTGAGAGAAAATAAAATGAAACATAGTGCAGGGCCGGCATGACAGGTGAGAAGGGGAAGCAACTATGGGGTTAAGGATTGTAGGTGGAGAATGGGGGAGAGGTGGATTGGTTGGAGCAACAGGATGAGGAGGGGTTTGTGGTAGTTATTTAAGGGATGGGTAGGGTCTACTGGACAGCAGAGAAGGGACAGGTGACAAGCAGGCAGTTTCCCACCCTCCCTGTGTTTTGTTTTGTTTGTTTGCTTTATCTCTTTGCAGGTGCAATATGAGCAGAGGACGTCATGGCAGCTGATCGTGAGGTGGTGGTTGGTCTTTGACGGTGGCAGGAAATACGGTTGAGATGGTAGTGTGGGGGACTCATCGGTGGTATGTGCCCCTCTGGTGTGTTCCAGTTAATAAGGGTTGCACTGTGGGTGTGGGTTGTCTCTGAGCTGGTGTGTCACGGCTGGAGGCCTTTTATGGTAAAAGGTTCCGCAGCGTTACAAGTTGGAATTCTGGGTGCCGTCAAAAGACCAACAGGCTGAGAAGTTGTTTTTGTTAATAAAAAGGCTGCTATGGCCATTGAAATTCCAGTTCATGTGTGGTCTCATTAATTTAGTTAATAGCAAGGGGGTGGTGAGTACTTATGGTCGGGCAAACACAAAACAAGGTGGGACATCTTATCTACACTGGTCATGTTACAAGGTCTCAGATGTGAATGGGGAGCAGGTATGTTAAATTTGGTGTTATCCCGCTCACTCTCTTACTGGTCACTGGAAGTTCAACATGGCACCTCATGACAAAGAACTCTCTGAGGATCTGAAAAAAAGAATTGTTGCTCTACATAAAGATGGCCTAGGCTGTAAGAAGATTGCCAAGACCCTGAAACTGAGTTCCAGCACAGTGGTCAAGACGATACAGCGGTTTAACAGGACAGGTTCCACTCAGAACATGCCTCGTCATGGTCGACCAAAGAAGTTGAGTGCACGTGTTCAGCGTCATATCCAGAGTTTGTCTTCGGGAAATAGACATATGAGTGCTGCCAGCAGTGCTGCAGAGTTGAAGGGGGGGGGGGTCAGCCTTTCAGTGCTCAGACCATATGCCACACACTGCATCAAACTGGTCTGCATGGCTGTCATCCCAGAAGGAAGCCTCTTCTAAAGATGATGCACAAGAAAGCCCGCAAACAGTTTGTTGAAGACAAGCAGACTAAGCACATGTATTACTGGAACCATGTCCTGTGGTCTGATGAGACTAAGATAAACTTATTTGGTTCAAATGGTGTCAAGCATGTGTGGTGGCAACCAGGTGAGGAGTACAAAGACAAGTGTGTCTTACCTACACTCAAGCATGGTGGTGGGAGTGTCATGGTCTGGGGCTGCTTGAGTGCTGCCAGCACTGGGGAGCTACAGTTCATTGAGGGAACCATGAATGCCAACATGTACTGTGACATACTGAAGCAGAGCATGATCCCCTCACTTCGGAGACTGGGCCACAGGGCAGTATTCCAACATGATAAGGACCCCAAACACACCTCCAAGATGACAACTGCCTTGCTAAAGAAGCTGAGGGTAAAGGTGATGGACTGGCCAAGCATGTCTCCAGACCTAAATCCTATTGAGCATCTGTGGGGCATCCTCAAATAGAAGGTTGAGGAGCGCAAGGTCTCTAACATTCACCAGCTTCATGATGTCGCCATGGAGGAGGGGAAGAGGACTCCAGTGGCAACCTGTGAAGCTCTGGTGAACTCCATGCCCAAGAGGGTTAAGGCAGTGTTGGAAAATAATGATGGCCACACAAAATATGGACACTTTGGGCCCAATTTGAACATTTTCACTTAGGGGTGTACTCACTTTTGTTGTCAGCGGTTTAGACATTAATGGCTGTGTGTTGAGTTATTTTGACGGAACAGAAAATATACACTGTTATACAAGCTGTACATTCACTACTTTACATTGTAGCAAAGTGTCATTTCTTCAGTGTTGTCACATGAAAAGATATAATAAAATACTTACACAAAATGGGAACATGAACTGAAAGGAAAAATAAACATGAAAAGGAAGGCAACAGCCAGATGATAATGGTGACCACGGTGGCACATAAGAAAAACAGATACAGGGACAAAACATAAAATATATACAGCATGTTCTGTATCTACTCTTACCTGTAGATAGAATAGTGTACTCCACGCTCATGTTACTAACAGGGTTCATTACAGTCGCTGTGTATATTCCAGCAGCACTTCCAGGAAGAGTAAGAGTGCTGTTATCATCACTTAGGAAATGACCCTCGGGACATAGTCCTCCATTCTTACTCCAGATAATGTGGGTTGGTGAATCCCCTCATAGTGAACACTCAGAGATATGTTCTCTCCCCATGTTCCAGGAGTGATGGTAACATTTCTGATCTGATCTATAAAACAAGAGATGAAGATTTCAACATTCATGCTTTATGTTGGGTATGGCCAACAGGTATTCCACAATCTACTCAAAGAGCCAATAAATTATATCATAACCAGGGTGGATTTGATTTAAATCAACTCGATTTAAATCATAATTTTTTAAGAGCAACTGTCATCTCTGTCCCGCAGCAACTCCTCCTCCTCTGACCCGCAGTTGACTCACCGACATTCTGACTCACTTTAACGGGACGGCTGGTGATGCGGCAGTGACAACAAGGTGAGGGGCGTGGTGGCAGCAGGTGAGTGGATGACCGCTAACAGGCGCTGCCATGATGGATCTGAAATGACAGGTGCTCTTTAATCGTAAGGACTCATTCTTGCTAGTAGTTAGAATCTTTAATATTTGCAAACAAAATGAAGGTTTCGTATTTAGAATATTAAGCTGTCAGGTTAGTAAAACAGCAATATCGGAACCGATTCAATCATACAGTTTGTAGTGTACATACACTAGATTTGCAAAACACTGGGATAAAGGAATATTCCTGAACTTTGTGTGAATGCATAAATGCAGTGCATGTTATCTCAGCTTGCAGAGCTTGGATTCATTAAATGAGTTTACCAAAAATGTAAATATTGCAGAATATACAGCCTCATGCTACATAACTAAGCTTCATTTCATGCTGAATAAACTAAACTATTAACGTATCTTAAATAGAAAACTATCATTCGATCTCCGACTTATACGCACAACTGCTCTCACACACCATCTCATCCTCCCGTCCTATACTACCAAATGGGAGAGAGATCTTGACCTACGAACGCACGCAATGGACTGGGCTCAAATCTGGCAAGCTAACAAATCAGCCTCAAACATATTGGCCCTTGAAACTAACTATAAGGTACTCACCAGGTGGCATCTGGTCTCCGCCAGGATATCAAAATTCCCCCACTACCCTTCCAATTGCTTCAGAGGATGTAACTCCCCAGGAACGCATGTTTACATTTGGTGGGAATGCCCAAAAGCCCAAATCTGGTCAGTGAGTTTTCAAGATCGTCTCCACCATGTTCAATGTGACCCTGCTACCTGACCCAAACATAGCTCTCCTGAACAGCAAACCACAAACATTAACTCACCGCCAGTTTAAACTCCTGCTCTCTTCACTACTGCAGTGAAACAAACCATAGCGAAGGCATGGAAATCTACCTCTTTAACCATACTATCAGTTAAACAAAGAGTAACACAGCAGTGATTCATGCTAAAACTGAAGCAGTATATCTAGACAAAGTATCTAAATTTGAGAAACTTTGGAACCCCTGGATCAAGCACAGCCTTCCTCCAGGCTTTGACAGTTCGCTATTAAAGCTTTAAGGGTGCATGACACACTCTACACTATTACTCACCATTTACAGATGATTCTCTGAATCCCTGTCCCTCTCCGGAGAGACCCCCTCTCACTCTGCCATTCCCCCTACCCCCTCACATCTGCCCATCTCATCCCCCCCCCACCCACCTGTGGCACCCCATACTCTCCCACCATACCCACCCTTTGGCTACTTGGGTCACCTGCACTAAGGTGTTTGGAAACAGATGGTCATAAGACCAAAAGTAGTGAGCTACTTGCTACAAAGCCACCTGGGATAGACTGGTTCGAAAATCCATCCCCAAGGCTACGCCAAGCCACATAGCTGGAACTTGGCCTTGGGGATAAACATTTCCTCCCAACTATTCCTCACCAGGCAACTATACTGTGAAAACTCATCTCTTTTCTTCCCTTGTTTAAAAGCAAATCCACTGTCTATATTTTTTCATTGTTGATGGACTATGTTCTCCTCTCTTGAGGCACATGTTCAGGATTGTATGTTGTATTACCGAACAGATCCAATGATAGACACATGCCAATTTCTCTGTACTTAGGCAACACTGTACACAGAATTTGTAACCTCCGTTTTCTCACAACTGTCTTGGATCTGTCAGGAACTTTCTATTGTACCATCTAAGATACGTTCCATGACTTTGACCATTCCCAAACAATATGTGCTAATACAGGCACATCTGCCGTTTGAATAGGCGATGGGATTATTTCTCCTCTACGAACTGTTCACCAACCCCCTGATTTCTCGTAGAGGAACTTTGATCAGGTTCCCTAAAGCATCGAAAGTGGTCTACCTTCTTTCTGCATAAAGACAGACGTATTCTCCACACACACACCTGGAAGGCTACATCTACCATGCAGTTAGGCTGTTTGCAACCTTGTCAAATGTAAGTTGATTCTTTTTTTGCATACCTATATCTTTTCAAAGAAAATATACTACAGTATAAACAAATACATCCCAAATACAGCATTATAAGAACTCTTCCACCTCTCTTTATTTTTTCATTTGATCCCTTGAAACCTGCTGTCGCCCTCTCCTTGTACACCCCTGAGGACCATTACCCTATGAATACTGAAGAGTGATATCACTCTGACAACCTAAAGTCACAGGTCTAGGTGTACCAGTCACCAATTTGCAAAAGAACTTTGCTGTGAGCAAAAGGTTGTCCCTCTACCTATTCCCAAAGTAACTACTTAGTAGGGTTGCGACCAATCCTCATCCTACAGGGTAGATTGTTGGAAATGTGGACCTTTGGATTCAGAGTTGCATGTCTAGCTTTTGATGCCCAGACATGCCATCCCATTGCACTCCCTTTTCCTCAGTGCCAGAGTTAGTTAAATAGGACAATTAATTTAGCAGAGTTCCACAGCAGAGGGCTTACTATCCTTCAGGTCTTCCAGAACAATTAGATGAACTAGTTTCATATAAATGCATCCTACAGGCAAAAAATAAAAAAGGGGGGGGGGTATGCATACAAGTATTTTGCCCCTTTAAATTACTGCCAAGTTGGAAGATGGAGCATTAGTGAAAAGATAATAATACACTTACCTATGACTCTACATTCCTTATGCAAAACATTTACTCGATCTCCACTTTCCTTAGCGGCGAACAAGTCATAGAATCCGCTGTCACTTTTCTGCACATTTTGGATTATGCAACACCCAGTGTTTCTATTCACATTGATTCCATTTCGGAAATGCTGTTGTCTCCAGGTATTACAAACCACATACACAAGGTACTCGTCAGGCTTTTTTTATAAGATCATAAAAAACATCTTCTATACACGAAAATCCACACAAAGTAATCTCTGATGAAACCGCAGTATATTCAGGATTGGCAGCAACGTTTTTGTAGAGCAGAGCTGGAAAAACATTTTGCAGTCTGGTTTTATTTAGATACATAGTTATACAAAAAAAAGATAAGAAAAAAAATCCAGAAGGGATGAAAAACCATTTATAAAGCATTAAAGATATGAATAGTCTTTTATATATTGTGCGTTTACATCAGGGGTCGGTGAGACACTAATGCATTCCAATTTCAGAATTCCCCACACCGTACCTGTACTGAGGGGGGAGGCCCTGTGCCCCCACACATTGTAAAAGATGGGAAACATTGTTTGGTTCTCTAACTTTGCTGTGGCTGCGATCGTCAGCTTTTGTGATGGGGAAGAGATTGTGTGCAGTTCTGCTGGAGGGGGGTCCCTGTTTCCAGGAGGAGGTGGACTGTCATTGGCCACTGCTAAAGCTAATAACAGTCCTGCTAGCCCCGCCCACCATCTGGAGGAAGATGACTCGCTTGGTTGCCACTACCAATCTCAGAAAGATGGGATTTCACTGTGATTGAAAAAAAACACAATCAGGTGACAGTTTGTGGAATTACTGTTGAGCTTCTGGGAACTTTGTTAAGGTTATTCCTGAACCTTTGCATCACTTACTACTGAACCCCTGGCACTCTGTGTCCCTTTAAGCCACAGCCAGTATTCAGAGCAATGAAAATCACACCCAACTTTTGCTGCGGCTTAGAGCGCCACACTTTTTCTCAGCTGTGGGGGCCCAACTTATGATCCTGCGCACAGGCCCACTGCTTTCAGAAAATGCCCCTGACCTGAGCTCATCATTGCGCATCAATTCCAGATGCTTGTATGTGACATCACATACATCCCATACATCACATACAAGCACGTGGGCTGGATGTAAGAGGTGGATCAGGGGATGTGTCTCATCTCTGCTTCCTTTCACCACTCTGCACATAAAACATATCATAGATGAGAAGAGGGTACAGCGGTGGGGAAAATGAGCAGGAGGGGTACAGAGGTAGAGCAGATGTGCAGGGAGGTACAGTGGTGGAAGAGATGAGCAGGGGGTTCAGTGGTGGGACAGAAGAGCAGGGGGGGTAGAGCAGTGGGGCAGATGATGTGAAAGGAGGTGTATTGGTGGGGCAGATGAGCAGGGGGTTACAGTGGTGGGGCAGGAGAGCAGGGGGGTACAGAGGTGAGACAGATATGGGGCAGATGAGAAAGCAGGTTACAGTGGTGGGGCAGATGAGCAGATGGGTTCAGTGATAGGACAGATGAGAAGGTGATTCAGTAGTGAGACAGAAGAGCATGGGGATACAATGGAGGAGCAGATGTTCAGGAAGGTACAGTGGTGGGGCAGAGGAGAAAAGGGGTACATTGATGGGGCAGATGAGCAGGGGGGTTACAGTGGTAGGATAGAAGAGCAAGGGGGTACAGCGGTGGGGCAGATGTGCAGGAGGTACAGTGGTGGAAGGGATGAGAAGGGGGTCCAGCGGTGGGACAGAAAAGCAGGGGATTACAGTGGTGGGACATATGAGCAGGGGGGAATTCAGTGTTGGGCCAGATGAGAAGGGGGTTACAGTGGTGGGAAAGATGAGCAGGGGGAGTTCAGTGTTGGGGCAGAGGAGAAAGGCGGTACATTGGTGGGACAGATGACTAGGGGGTTACAGCGGTGGGGCAGAGGAGCAGGAGGGTACAGATGTGCAAAGGAAAAAGGAGATACACTGGTGGAACACATGAGCAGGGGTTTACAGTGTTGGGGCAGAAGAGCAGGGGGAACAGAGGTGGGCAGATAAGCAGATAAGTTCAGTGTGAGGACAAATGAGAAGATGGTTCAGCGGTGAGACAGAAGAGCATGGGGGTAATGCAGTGGAGCAGATGTGTATGGAGGTACAGCGGTGGGGCAGATGAGAAAGGGGAAACATTGGTGGGGTAGATGAGCAGGGGTTACAGTGGTGGGGCAGATGAGCAGGGGAGGCAGTGATTTGAGGCGTGGAGTTGCAGAAATTGGGGCTGATCTGAGGCGTGAGAGTTTAGGATGTTAATCCTTTTCATGATTGAGAATGTGAAGTTGACATTCTTTGTTATAAAATCAGCACTCTCAATTTCTTTGAAAACATTTTTTTGGGCACACTGTGCTCAAAAGGATGCCTACCCCTGGTTTACAATCACATGTACCTCTTATTATAAACAATCTATTCAATTGACTAGAACAGTTATTGTAGGAGATCATTCCACAAATTCACAACTCTTACCTTTAATACCCCTCTGTAACAAGACGGACTTATGCAGTTGTGTCTCTAATACATGTAGAATGTGTTGCTGTGTGAATTCACTTTTTCACTTTCCCCTCCTGGACTCAGAATGGACAAACTTTTACTAGTGGAACATATAGTTCTATAATACAGATTGCATTATACAGCTACTGTCCATTGTAATAGAAATAGTACATTTTCTGCCTTCAACCTCCTTGTAATTCTCCTCTTTGTTTTCCCTTCCTTAATAAATAACATGCTTATAAGGCACATGTACCACATCCATTCTCGCGATGTGTGGCTCACTCTGTTCGGCTCACCACACATGTTAACATCTGATTTTACAATATCCTTTAGATCTACCAACAAGTATGCAATGCAAGAGCCTGCTTGATTGGATAAAGTTTTAATGAGTAGTTTTGGTAAATCAAAAGAAGCTGATTGTAAGGTCCGGTTGTAACATGTACATACCAGCAAATAACTGATTCTGCTCTATTAGTAATTACGCTTTATTGTGCCTAATCATAACAGCATGCAGAATATACTATTGATGTCCTGTACTTTTCATATTGTTATAAATGAAAAATTAAAAAAAAAAAAAAAATTAATAATAATAATAATAATAATAAGTAACAGTTCTTTATGCAATTTATTGACATCTCCTATCGTCAATTACAATGTACTCACCGAGCAGAATGCAGTAGGAAAGTGGGATGGTGAGATCCATTTTAGATCTATGTATAGTAATGTATGATATTGATGGGACGGATTGATGTTCCCAGAAGAAGAATGAGCTTTTAAACCTTCACATGTGATCAGCTACACACTGGAACTCCTCCCCCCCTAGCGGTCAGCTCTAAAAATGTTTACTTTTACAAACCTAGAGGATGTGAAATGATTCTGCACATAGATAGGAGGTGAATAACTAAAAAAGAAAAAAAGTTAACAAAAAAGAGAGAACTGCTGCCTCTACCAATTACTACCACCAGGAGGAGCATATGATTTAACAAAAAAATAAAGTAGATATGGCATCGTTCAATACCCGTGTTAAAAGACTCCCAACTAAATAAATAAATTAGTGAATATGTAAGTATTGGTGCAATTGGCCAAAAGAAATGCACATATAATATGTTATCAAACTGTTGTAAACAAAGTAATTTCACAAAATCTGAAGCATTGAACATCTCCCTTTCGGACACATTACTAGAGCTGACCAAATCCAACTCATGCTTCAGATGGGACTCTAGATCCATTAAGTACATGGGCACGTGGTTGACACCACATATACAGTCCATTTACAAACATAACTTCCCCCCGCCTACTAAAAAGTTGCACAGCACAGCAATCATCAAAATGATAATTCTACCCAAAATCCTTTATCTAATGAGAACCCTTCCCATTAAAATCCCATTTCATTTTTTTAAATTACTCAATACAACCCTATTAAAGTTCCTTTGGAACCAACAAAAACCCAGATTAAAACTAGATAAACTGACCAATTCTAAAGAGATGGGGGAGATAGGACTTCCAAACTTTAAACACTACTACTAAGCTGTTCATTAATCCAGATTAATTGATTGGCACTGCCATGGTAGGGCAAAAACTGGGTTCCGCTGGAGGAATCACTAAACACGGCCCCGCTGAAATTCTCTCCCTGGACTCCAAGATCAAAGACCCCCGTTCATAATCAGACTCACCCACTTACAGACAATACCTTAAAGATCTTATGCGATATTTCTAACAGTAGGATCATTACTTCCCCCCTTAGCCCCCTCACACCTTTGAGAGACAATCCGGACTTTCCCCCAGGCATAAACACCTCAACATTCCAACCCACCCAAGGAGACGCATAACTACTAGCAGGTGACTGCTACGCTGACAGCAAATTTAAAGACCTATCTACACTAAAATGTGAGGGTAATCTACCCCAACTGAGATGGTGGTCATATCTCCAACTCAGAAGTTACTTAACCAAACAGAAACACACACAAGACTTCTACAGACCCATGACCAACCTGGAGTCAATATGTCGGGAGGGCTCCCCGCTACCTAAATCCACCTCAATTGCGTACTCTTGGCTGCAACGCACCAAGTCCTCGGGCATGGAAGGGCACAGGAGGAAATGGTCGGAGGAACTTCAGGAGGAGATCACGGACAAACAATGGAGGTACACGTGCATAATGGCATATAAAAGTACTATAAGTTCTAAGATGCAAGAAACAGGCTACAAGCTGCTAACAGGGGCGGATCCAGAGCCTACAAAATAATAAGCTGCGCTGAATAATATGATGCTCTGCATGAACCTTAATGAGTCATGCCAATACACTTATATCTAAAAAGTGTTCATTATCACCCGTGATATGTGCACAGAAAAATAAATAAAACATTTCATGATAAATGTATAAATATATAGGTCTGCTGCAACAGACACAAAAAAGTTATTCAAAAAAAAGTTATTCAAAAAAAAGAGTCCACTGAAATAAAAAAAAAAACTGCAGCAGAGGAGGAACGAACATATATCACACGGGATGACATCTCTTATTGAAAGTAAAAGGAAATTTCTCTGGCACTGACAGCTACCGCAATACCCGAGGCTGGGTAAAAGCCTAAAGCACGTTGGGTCCCTGTGACAGGGGACCTAGGGAGCTGGTAAGCGGCAGTATTATCTGTGGTGGAGGCACTTTTTTCAACATACCCTCACATTCATCACGTCCAGCATTGGAACTGCATGTCACCACTTATGTAAAATCTTTAATCCATCCTCTGGAAGAGCGTCTATTTCAGTGGACTCTTTTTTTTGAATAACTTTTTTTTTAATAACTTTTTTGTGTCTGTTGCAGCAGACCTATATATTTATACATTTATCATGAAATGTTTTATTTATTTTTCTGTGCACATATCACGGGTGATAGTGAACACTTTTTAGATATAAGTGTATTGGCATGACTCATTAAGGTTCATGCAGAGCATCATATTATTCAGCGCAGCTTATTATTTTGTATGTTATTTTGAATGCGTGTGTCTTGCATTTATTAGTTGCAGCTAATTCACAGTTATTTAGTTAAAGGTATATCACTACTCACAACAAGATATATATCACAATTTTTTTTTAATAGCATCACAATTTTTTTTATATAGCATCACTTTTTCCTTTTGGGATAGCGCAGTAAGGACACCTTTGGGATCCAGAGCCTAGTCTCGGGAGGGGCACTGCCAGAAAATACTTTTTTGGGGGTAAATTTAATGGGGAAATGGTTGGTGTTAGCGCTTCAATCATCACGGCACCATGGTTGTTAGGTGTCAGGATGATTGAAGCGCATTATTACTATTATTACATTGTTATAAAAAAAGAAATAGTTCAACTCACCATTATGCAGAATCAGTGGGTGCCCCGAGCGTGTCACTTGCCACTGTCACCTGCCACACGTTGCAGATTGCCACTTGCCATGTCGCCTGTCACTAGATGCAGATTGTCACTTGCCACGTCCCATGTCACACGTTGCAGATTGTCACTTGCCACACATTGCAGATTGTCACTTGCCACGTCCCATGCCACACGTTGCAGATTGTCACTTGCCACGTCCCATGCCACACGTTGCAGATTGTCACTTGCCACACGTTGCAGATTGTCACTTGCCACGTCCCATGCCACATGTTGCAGATTGTCACTTGCCACGTCCCATGCCACACATTGCAGATTGTCACTTGCCATGTCCCATGCCACACGTTGCAGATTGTCACTTGCCACATCCCATGCCACACATTGCGGATTGTTACTTGCCACGTCCCATGCCACTCGTTGCGGATTGTCACTTGCCACGTCCCATACCACACGTTGCAGATTGTTGTCTCTCCCCACCGGAGCTGCCTGCTGTCTCTCCCCAGTCCCCACCGGAGCCGCCTGCTGTCTCTCCCCAGTCCCCAGCAGAGCCGCCTGCTGTCTCTCCCCAGTCCCCACCGGAGCCGCCTGCTGTCTCTCCCCAGTCCCCACCGGAGCCGCCCGAGACCGGCTGTCTCTCCCCACCTCTGTCTTTCAGCCGCGGAGCCGCCCACCAGCTCTCTCACCCAGAGCGACGCCTGCCAGCACATTTACTGACCCACATTCTCGGAGGGGGCAATTGCCCCGTTGCCCCCCCCCCCCCCTGGATCCGCCCCTGGCTGCTAACACATTGGTACCATACACCTGACAAGCTGCATAAATGGGATGCCCACAAACCAGCAGTATGCTGGAGATGTCAGACAGATAGAGGCACGCTGCTACATATCTGGTGGCAATGCCCCTTGATCATACCTTTCTGGAGCAATGTCAAAAACTTAATTACAAAAATCACTGAGACCACTTTGAATCTAAATGCAGCTTGTTGTCTGTTACACATCAATCACTTCACTCTCAAAAAATACAAGAACTCACTGTCTAAACATCTAAACGCGGCAAAAACTTTGATACCACTGCATTGGAAATCTACTCGGGTGCCCTCCATCTCGGATTGGCTAAATAAAGTCAGAGATGTTTGCGAAATGGAGGATACCCTAGCATAAGACAATGGCAGAATAGAAAGATACCAGAAAGCCTGGCAGCCTAGGTTTACGTTCCGCTACTCTAAGGACCATGATGAGGCCAAATCCATATATTTTAAACTAATGCTACATGTGGACACTCCCCTTATATCTATCTGTAATTCCTTCCTATTCTTCTTTTCACCCTACTCACTACTCCTTGTTTCTTTTTGTTGATTATTGGCAAAGTGTAATGGTGAATTTAGCATTTTTAAGGTCAATCTTGGCATACTCAATTCACTCATCCTCTTTAGGATCTTTGACCAGTAATGCTGGTGATACCACAATCCTGTATATCATTCATAGATAATTCTCATTATATAGCTGATTATAACCTTTCATGAGTTTTCCACTCACTTAAAAGTTACTCAAGATAATTTCTAATCTACATGATTGCTGTACTGATACGTTGTATTCAATGTGCAGTTGTATATGCGATTTGCGTATTATGCATTTTCTTTCTCTTTTTCTTTATCTTCAATAAACCAAATGTATAAATAAACAAATAAATGTGAAAAAAAAATGTGTTGCACGATTACCCTGTAATTTCCTTTTTTGGGTGATTGATGCACATCCTGCTGATGGGAAGAGAATAAAAAATTCTGGACAGCCGCACTCCAAAAATTATTGCCTTTATTCAATAAGGTGTCATCCAAAATACAGGTCACAGCAAAGTGGAACAAAGCTTACGCGTTTCACACTACAAGGAGTGCTTAGTCATAGCTGCACAGCAAAGGAAATGATGTCATCTCTCCTCGGCTCTGTATTTTCCGTTCCGGCGCTGAGGAGAGAAGACATCAATGTGAGTGCACAAACACTACACACACAGTAGAACATGCCAGGCACACAAAACACCCCGATCCCCCCCCCCCGATCGCCCCCGATCACCCCCCAATCACCCCCCCCCCCCCCGTCACAAACTGACACCAAGCAGTTTTTTTTTTTTTTTCTGATTACTGCATGGTGTCAGTTTGTGACAGTTACTGTGGTGGGACAGTTACTGTTAGCCCCCTTTAGGTCTAGGGTACCCCCCTAACCCCCCCTAATAAAGTTTTAACCCCTTGATCACCCCCCATCACCAGTGTCACTAAGCGATCATTTTTCTGATCGCTGTATTAGTGTCGCTGGTGACGCTAGTTAGGGAGGTAAATATTTAGGTTTGCCGTCAGCGTTTTATAGCGACAGGGACCCCCATATGCTACCTAATAAAGGTTTTAACCCCTTGATTGCCCCCTAGTTAACCCTTTCACCACTGATCACCGTATAACTGTTACGGGTGACGCTGGTTAGTTTGTTTATTTTTTATAGTGTCAGGGCACCCGCCGTTTATTACCGAATAAAGGTTTAGCCCCCTGATCGCCCGGCGGTGATATGTGTCACCCCAGGCAGCGTCAGATTAGCGCCAGTACCGCTAACACCCACGCACGCAGCATACGCCTCCCTTAGTGGTACAGTATCTGAACGGATCAATATCTGATCCGATCAGATCTATACTAGCGTCCCCAGCAGTTTAGGGTTTCGAAAAATGCAGTGTTAGCGGGATCAGCCCAGATACCTGCTAGCACCTGCGTTTTGCCCCTCCGCCCGGCCCGGCCCACCCAAGTGCAGTATCGATTGATCACTGTCACTTACAAAACACTAAACGCATAACTGCAGCGTTCGCAGAGTCAGGCCTGATCCTTGCGATCGCTAACAGTTTTTTTGGTAGCATTTTGGTGAACTGGCAAGCACCAGCCCCAAGCAGCGTCAGGTTAGCGCCAGTACCGCTAACCGCTAACACTCACGCATGCACCGTACACCTCCCTTAGTGGTATAGTATCTGATCGGATCAATATCTGATCCGATCAGATCTATACTAGCGTCCCCAGCAGTTTAGGGTTCCCAAAAACGCAGTGTTAGTGGGATCAGCCCAGATACCTGCTAGCACCTGCGTTTTGCCCCTCCGCCCGGCCCAGCCCAGCCCACCCAAGTGCAGTATCGATCGATCACTGACACTTACAAAACACTAAACGTATAACTGCAGCGTTCGTAGAGTCAGGCCTGATCCCTGCAATCGCTAACAGTTATTTTGGTAGCGTTTTGGGGAACTGGCAAGCACCAGTGGCCTAGTACACCCCGGTCGTAGTCAAACCAGCACTGCAGTAACACTTGGTGATGTGGCGAGTCCCATAAGTGCAGTTCAAGCTGGTGAGGTGGCAAGCACAAGTAGTGTCCCGCTGCCACCAAAAAGACAAACACAGGCCCGTCATGCCCATAATGCCCTTCCTGCTGCATTCGCCAATCCTAATTGGGAACCCACCGCTTCTGCAGCGCCCGTACTTCCCCCATTCACATCCCCAACCAAATGCAGTCGGCTGCATGAGAGGCATTTCCTTTATGTCCTCCCGAGTACCCCTACCCAACGAACCCCCCCAAAAAAGATGTTGTGTCTGCAGCAAGCGCGGATATAGGCGTGACACCCGCTATTATTGTCCCTCCTGTCCTGACAATCCTGGTCTTTGCATTGGTGGATGTTTTGAACGCTACCATACACTAGTTGAGTATTAGCGTAGGGTACAGCATTGCACAGACTAGGCGCACTTTCACAGGGTCTCCCAAGATGCCAAGATGCCATCGCATTTTGAGAGACCCGAACCTGGAACTGGTTACAGTTATAAAAGTTAGTTACAAAAAAAGTGTAAAAAAAAAAAAATATAAAATTAAAAAAAATAGTTGTCGTTTTATTGTTCTCTCTCTCTCTTTTCTCTCTCTATTGTTCTGCTCTTTTTTACTGTATTCTATTCTGCAATGTTTTATTGTTATTATGTTTTATCATGTTTGTTTTCCAGGTATGCAATTTTTTATATGTTACCGTTTACTGTGTTTTATTGTTAACCATTTTTTTGTCTTCAGGTACGCCATTCACGACTTTGAGTGGTTATACCAGAATGATGCCTGCAGGTTTAGGTATCATCTTGGTATCATTCTTTTCAGCCAGCGGTCGGCTTTCATGTAAAAGCAATACTAGCAGCTAATTAGCCTCTAGACTGCTTTTACAAGCCGTGGGAGGGAATGCCCCCCCCCCCCCACCGTCTTCCGTGTTTTTCTCTGGCTCTCTTGTCTCAACAGGGAACCTGAGAATGCAGCCGGTGATTCAGCCAGCTGACCATAGAGCTGATCAGAGACCAGAGTGGCTCCAAACATCTCTATGGCCTAAGAAACCGGAAGCTACGAGCATTTCATGACTTAGATTTCGCCGGATGTAAACAGCGCCATTGGGAAATTGGGGAAGCATTTTATCACACCGATCTTGGTGTGGTCAGATGCTTTGAGGGCAGAGGAGAAATGTAGGGTCTAATAGACCCCAATTTTTTTCAAAAAAGAGTACCTGTCACCACCTATTGCTATCATAGGGGATATTTACATTCCCTGAGATAACAATAAAAATGATTAAAAAAAAAAAAAAGAAAGGAACAGTTTAAAAATAAGATAAAAAAGGAAAAAAAATAATAAAAAAAAAAAAAAAAGAAGCACCCCTGTCACCCCGTGCTCTCGCGCTAAGGCAAACGCAAGCGGCGGTCTGTCGTCAAACGTAAACAGCAATTGCACCATGCATGTGAGGTATCACCGCGAAGGTCAGATCGAGGGCAGTAATTTTTGCAGTAGACCTCCTCTGTAAATCTAAAGTGGTAACCTGTAAAGGCTTTTAAAGGCTTTTAAAAATGTATTTATTTTGTTGCCACTGCACGTTTGTGCGCAATTGTAAAGCATGTCATGTTTGGTATCCATGTACTCGGCCTAAGATCATCTTTTTTATTTAGTGTGTTTTAGTGCATTAAAATTTAAAAAAGTGTGTTTTTTACCCAAAAAATGCGTTTGAAAAATCGCTGCGCAAATATTGTGTGAAAAAAAAAAAATGAAACACCCACCATTTTAATCTGTAGGGCATTTGCTTTAAAAAAATATATAATGTTTGGGGGTTCAAAGTAATTTTTTTGCAAAAAAAAATAACTTTTTCATGTAAACAATAAGTGTCAGAAAGGGCTTTGTCTTCAAGTGGTTAGAAGAGTGGGTGATGTGTGACATAAGCTTCTAGATGTTGTGCATAAAATGCCAGGACAGTTCAAAACCCCCCAAAATGACCCCATTTTGGAAAGTAGACACCCCAAGCTATTTGCTGAGAAGCATGTCGAGTCCATGGAATATTTTATATTGTGACACAAGTTGCGGGAAAGAGACAATTTTTTTTTTTTTTTGCACAAAGTTGTCACTAAATGATATATTGCTCAAACATGCCAAGGGAATATGTTACACCCCAAAATACATTATGCTGCTTCTCCTGAGTACGGGGATACCACATGTGTGAGACTTTTTGGGAGCCTAGCCGCGTACGGGACCCCGAAAACCAAGCATCGCCTTCAGGCTTTCTAAGGGCGTGAATTTTTGATTTCACTCTTCACTGCCTATCACAGTTTCGGAGGCCATGGAATGCCCAGATGGCACAAAACCCCCCTAAATGACCCCATTTTGGAAAGTAGACACCCAAAGCTATTTGCTGAGAGGTATAGTGAGTATTTTGCAGGCAGTGATCGCTGTCATGTGAGTGGTAGCCCCTCCCTCCCACAGTTAGAATCACTCCCTAGGACACACTTAACCCCTTGATCGCCCCCTAGTGTTTAACCCCTTCCCTGACAGTGACATTTAAACAGAAATCAGTGCATTTTTATAGCACTGATCGCTGTATAAATGACAATGGTCCCAAAATAGAGTCAAAAGTGTCCGATGTGTCTGCCATAATGTCGCAGTCACAATAAAAATCGCAGATCGCCGCCATTACTAATAAAAGAAAATTAATAATAAAAATGCCATAAATCTATCCCCTATTTTGTAGACGCTATAACTTTTGCGCAAACCAATCAATATACGCTGATTGCGATTTTTTTACCAAAAATATGTAGAAGAATACATATCGGCCTAAACTGAGAAATAAATTAGTTTTTTTATATATTTTTTGGGGATATTTATTATAGCAAAAAGTAAAAAATATTGCTTTTTTTTCGAAATTGTCGCTTTTTGTTTGTTTATAGCGCAAAAAATAAAAACTGCAGAGGTGATCAAATACCACCAAAAGAAAGCTCTATTTGAGGGGAAAAAAGGACGTCAAATTTTGTTTTGGGTGCAACGTTTCATGATGGCGCAGTTGTCAGGGACGCAGTGCCTTATCGCAAAAAGTGCTCTGGTCAGGAAAGGGGTAAATCCTTCCAGGGCTGAAGTGGTTAAGAAAGGCCTGGATTCTTTCCTAAATGTACATAACTGGCTACTAACATTTATAGGTAAAGTTGACCCAGGGAAAATCCGATTGCCTCTCAGGGGATCAGGAAGGATTTTTTTCCCCTGCTGTAGCAAATTGGATCCTGCTTTGCTGGGTTTTTTCGCCTTCCTCTAGATCAACTGTGGGTATAGGATTGTGTATATGGGATTGTATGATTTTTTTTTTTTTTTTATTGGTTGAACTAGATGGACTTGTGTCCTTTTCTCAACCTGACTAACTATGTAACTATGTAATGTCAGAATGAGCCCTAACTAGTGCAAATGGATTTTTGATCTCAATAAAGCCACTCCTACTGGACTGAATTGCGACAGCATTTTTTTTTTTTATTTGACATGGTTTTATTTGTTATGATTTTTTTCTTAAACAGAAAATATAAATCGAATAGTTTTTTAATAATACTAATTTTCTTTTAGGCCCCTTTCACACTTTCACATTGCAAATTGTCCTTTGGCTTGGGACTGCAAAGTCACATGACAAAGTCGTACCCAATGATTTCTAATGAATACCGTTCATATCTGTGCAACTTCAAAGTAGACCCTGCACTACTTTGGTCTGACTTTGATGCAACTTGAGGTCCATAAACCTCTGGATTGCACAGGCATTGCTTCAAGTCGCATTGAAGTCGCGCAACTTTCAAGTCGTGCGTGTCAAAAGGGCCTTAGGGTCAGTTCACACCAAAATACGGTGCAGGAAAGGCGTTTTCTGTGCACGTTTCCCACACCGCAAGTGAATGCCCTGCCCTTTCAATCAGCATGTGGGTGCCAGTAAATTCTTAATGGAACCCCAAACGCATCTCATAAATGCAATGCGTTTGCAGCCACCCAATCGCATGGTACCACACTATCAATACGGTTTGGTGCGGAAAAAGTAGTGCATGCTACCCACATTCCAGTGCGTTTTGCAGCCTATTCAAATACATGGGCTGGCAAAACTGGACCGCACAGGAACGTGCATGTTCAGACGTGAAAGAGACACAAAAGGTGTATTTAGAAGAACTTAATCAAGTTAAAAATTTTAATAATACCTTTTTTTTTTTTTTTTTTTTTTTTTTTAAGTGGAGGGGATTTTATGTGAAAAAGGATACATTTATATTGAAGTACACCAAAGGTAAAAGCTGCAGTTTAGCTATGGATATTTTTGCATAATCACTTTTTTCCAGCATAAGTATGTATGTAAATTATTGTGTCTTGTGAGCTGCTCTGGGCCAACTAGCTCCCAACACCCTAACACAGTGATGGCGAACCTTGGCACCCCAGAGGTTTTGGAACTACATTTCCCATGATGCTCAACTACACTGCAGAGTGCATGAGCATCATGGGAAATGTAGTTCCTAAACATCTGGGGTGCCAAGGTTCACCATCACTGCCCTAACACACTCTCATATACACTCCCGGCCACTTTATTAGGTACACCTGTTCAACTGCTTGGTAACACAAATTGCTAATCAGCCAATCACATGGCAGCAACTCGGTGTATTTAGGCATCTAGATGTGGTGAGGACAACTTGCTGAAGTTCAAACTGAGCATCAGAATGGGGAAGAAAGAGGATTTAAGTGACTTTGAACGTGACATGGCTGTTGGTACCAGACGGGCTGGTCTGAGTGTTTCAAAAACTCCTCATCTACTGGGATTTTCACACACAACCATCTCTAGAGTTTACAGAGAATGGTCCGAAAAAGAGAAAATGTCCAGTGAGCGGGAGTTCTGTGGAGGAAAATGCCATGTTGAGGTCAGAGAAAAATGGGCAGATTGGTTTGAGATGATAGAAAGCCAACAGTAACTGAAATAACCACTCATTACCAAGGTATGCAGAATACTGACCAAGGTATGCAGAATACCATCTCTGAATACACAACACATTGTTGTGAATTCATGAAGAAATATATTTTATATTTCCTGGTAGAAACATGAGAGATGCTTAGGCCTCAAAAAGTAGATGAACTGTGATGTTGCAATAATTGAACTGTTGCCCTTTTGGAGACCTTTAGGACAAAATTGACGTTCTCATGTTTTACCAAGTTTTTCTACTACATCAAATATTGAAGACAAACAAATATTTCAAATATTTGGACAAACAAGTCATCCAGTGGGAATGTTCAAGGTCCATCTCAACACGTTAGAAAGAGTTGAATCTTGTGCCAGTCAAAAATGTTTTAAAAAGTATCTATATGGGTTATAAGTCATTTCAAACTATATATGATATTGTGGGTCACAAAGACGATCATAATTTTGGCATCTGCGGACCCAACAACTTTGGTATGAAGATAATATATATGAAAGTGTGATTTTATAAGTAGAAGTGTTTTAAGAAACTAATTAGTATTAGGAAAAACATTTAATTATGATTATAACTATATAAGACTGTAGCCTATGCTTAGATAAACAAATATTCAGTGGAGATACCAGAAGTTATACAGGTATCCATATAGATAATCATTTTTATGTAGTATTGATGAATATATATAACATGTGTCTTTCATAGGTAGACCAGTTTTTATAAAGATACATTTATAGATATATATATATATATATATATATATATATATATATATATATATATATATAACCAGTTATGTAAAAATGATTAATCAAGATTGTACTGAGTGTATTTTACATTAGACCGATTACCAGAATATTTAAAGGTATATACTTATCCTTACCATTATACACATTATGAAAATAGAACGTATTAACTTAAAAGGATGGACTCAAAACACATGTGAGACACCTGGTGGTTGAAGGTGGTATTATTTGAACTCACTAAATTTCCAGAGAAGGTTAATAATTAAGTCTCTTAAACCAGTAGAAAAGAGGCCACGTCCTTTTGGGCAGAGCCATTATAATTTTTATGGTCTTATTATCTGAAATGGTATTTAGAGGCAAGTAAGATGCCAAGAGAAAAAAAGAAGGGAGGAAGGAAGCTCAGGGATTCACCCTGAGGGGGGGACACTGGGAGATACACACACTCCTAGACTGACACTCATGCATGATAGGGTTGAAATAATGACTTAGAGTTCTACTTAAATTGTTTGTGCTTTTTCGCTTCTGTGTACGTATCAATTGTTCTACTTAAATTGTTTGTGCTTTTTCTCTTCTGTGTACGTATCAATTGTTCTACTTAAATTGTTTGTGCTTTTTCTCTTCTGTGTACGTATCAATCTGTATCTAGATGGAATTTGGAACTGCTGAATAATCATTACGTGTTCACTGATAAGAAACTCTTTGTACCTTAACCTCATTTGGTAATGCCGATAAGATTACTGCTTGTAGAGCTGCCTATAAAAGGCCTTTGAAAGAAGTAAAGGACGCAGTCCTCTTTTGCTCCGGACTGTGACACAGACATATCTGACTCCGTGTCATCATTCTTATAGAAGCAATAATTTGACGAAGCAATATAAACTTAAAGCAACTTGTTTAAGAGTTGCCCCTAACATTTTGGTGCCCGAAGAGGGACTCACCAAGTTGCTACAAGAGGTGGCTGAGCTACGCTGACGGAACGAAAGGACAGGCATTCCGGGAACCACAGATCGAAAACCTGCGCAGGTAAGAAAAAGCTTTATTTTTCTTATATTCTGTGCTCCCCTGATTTGTGCCTATCCGTTCTGTCAGTTATGGTTCTCCTGGTTTTAAAACACCAGCCTCTGTAGTGGTGAGTCTAGAATTACTGCATATTTTGGTTTATATTGCTGGAATTATTTGTTGTCTGTCTGTCTTGTTGAGCAAGTGAATGAACCTTGTCAAGGATGGTATGAATTAGAAGGGGATTGCCGAACTAAGCAACGGAATGCGCCCTTACCTCACATAAGTGAACTTGGGGGGTCTGCCGCTTATGCTTAACCTCACATCTAACTCATAAACCATAGACAGGTTGAAAGTATAAGCCCTGTCTGCTCCATAAAGCAGGGATAAGAGTGTATGAGAGGGATCCCATATACGGGGGGGGAATAAGGTCTCCACAAAGTCCGGAGATCTAGTCGGATACCTGGCCACTTAAAGGAATGCTTGAATATGTTGTAGCCGCATTCTTGTATATGTTGTAGCCGCATTCTGGTTTGTTATTGGGCTAGCATATAAAGTAATTATTTGTTATTGGGCTAGCATATAAAGTAATTCGATTTCAGAAATCTCATCTAGGAGAGGTTTTTAGTATTCTGGCACCCTAGGAGGAAGGCAACGAGGAATTAGTGTAATGCCCCGTACACACGGTCGGATTTTCCGATGGAAAATGTCCCATCGGAGCGTGTTGTCGGAAATTCCGGCCGTGTGTGGGCTCCATCGGACATTTTCCATCGGATTTTCTGACACACAAAGTTGGAGAGCAGGAGATAAAATTTTCCGACAACAAAATCCGTTGTCGGAAATTCTGATCGTGTGTACACAAATCCGATGGACAAAGTGCCACGCATGCTCAGAATAAATAAAGAGATGAAAGCTATTGGCCACTGCCCCGTTTATAGTCCCAACGTACGTGTTTTACGTCACTGCGTTCAGAACGATCGGATTTTCCGACAACTTTGTGTGACCGTGTGTATGCAAGACAAGTTTGAGCCAACATCCGTCGGAAAAAATCCTAGGATTTTGTTGTCGGAATGTCCGAACAAAGTCCGACCGTGTGTACGGGGCATAACTTGGTTAAGTGGTTTATATTGTACACTAAGTGTCCCACACGCTACCTAGGCAGGACTGTCAGAATGGGCCAGCAGAATACGAAACCCCGGCAGGGAATTGTGGCGCATTATACGGTGCCACAGATAATTAAAAACATCTGTGGGAAAGATGAAGCGCGGGACTTAAAGGATGTCTTTCGTAAATTTAAGGTGAAAGGAGCAGCGGGTTTAGACCCGGATGTATGGAGTGAAATAGTGAAAAAAAAATAGTGAAAAAAAGTGAAATAAAAAGGGACAGACAAGGAGAGGTGTTAGAGAAGCAATGGATGAGTCAGGTTCAATGCTTAATTAAGGTTTTAAATAGAGGAAAAGAAGAGGGGTGGAAATATAATCCAGATTGTGATGGTTGGGATATGAAAGACAGAAGAACAAAAAATGTTGAAATTTTAAATAATCTTAGTTCAACCATCCCACCCCCATATACTGACATAGAACGTAAACCACACAAGATATATCCAGTACTTGAGGGGAGAATGGGTACCACCTGATTCTTGTGTATTGCTACAATATGTGGATGATTTATTATTATGCTGCCCGGACAAGGAAACTTGTTTGGCTACCACCCTTAATTTGTTGCGATTTTTGGCAGAAAAGGGTTGTAAGGTTAATAAGAAAAAATTGCAAGTGTACCAGGAAAAAGTTATCTTTTTGGGACATTGTATATCACAGGGTACAAGGCATCTCACTGAGGAAAGGGTTCAAGTGATAAAGGGAATGTTACCCCCACGGAATTTCAAACAATTGCGTATGTTTTTAGGTATTGTGTCATATTGTAGACAATGGATACCACATGCTAGCGCTTTGATGCAGCCATTATACGATTGTTTGAAAATTGTACCGTATGTGCTTACAGAAGTAGCGTATGAGTCGTTTGTCACTTTGAAAAAGCTATTAATTTCTGCCCCGGCTATTGGTATTCCATATTACACTAAGAAATTTAATCTATATGTTGCAGAGATCACTGGACACGCCACAGGTGTTTTGACACAGGCACATGGAAAACAAAGACCAGTCGCTTACTTTTCAGCAGCACTAGATCCAGTGTCCAGAGGTTCACCGTCCTGTGTACGGGCGGTAGCTGCAGTGTCAATCATCATTGATAAATCATCAGAGATTGTCCTAGACAATCCAGTTGTAGTACACACCACACATGACATACATGCAATCTTGTCTCAAGTTCAGCCCAAACACATTTCAATGGCCAGACAACTGAGGTTACAGTGTACTTTACTCTTACCTCCAAATGTCACTTTTCAGCGCTGTACAACTTTAAATTTGGCCACCTTTTTGCCTCTTCAGTCACCAGATTTGGCAAGGGGGAATAATAGTGCTAATAAAGAAGGAGATGAGGAAACTGACACCCTTCTGTTTAAAGAGATAGATCAGCACGATTGTTTTCAGCTCATGGAACAGGAGACAATGGGATTCCCACATGTTACAGATACACCGATTTTAAATGCTGAGCACACTTTGTACATAGATGGCAGTAGGTTCGCTGATGACAAGGGTAAATATCACACAGGGTATGCTGTAGTAACTGATACACAGGTGATTGAAGCACAGCCCTTACCAGCCCACATGTCAGCACAGGAAGCAGAATTAAAAGCTTTAGAACAAGCCCTAGAATACTTAAAAGGACAAGAAGGGAATATTTACACTGACTCTGCCTACGCTTATGGTGTAGCGCACAATTATGGCCATGGAGGGCTAGAGGTTATCTGACAGCAGCAGGTACACCTGTAAAACATGGAGAAGGGATTAAGAGAGTCCTGAACAATCTTCAAAAGGTTAAACGAGTGGCCATCATGAAGATAGCGGCACACACGAGAGCAAAAACAATTGAGGCAAAAGGAAATGCATTTGCAGATTTGACTGCAAAACAGGCAGCTCTAGGGGAAGGAAGCCCTGAGACCTTAGCAGCAATAGAGGTGAGTATCCCAGAACCAACATGGCAGCAGCTGAGCAAATTACAGGAGCAAGCAGGGGAGAGTGAGAAAGATAAGTGGGCCAGGATGGGAGCAGCACCAGACCTTGACAATGTATGGAGGGAAGGAGGCAAAGTATGCCTACCTGCCTCTCTGTACATGGCAGCGGCAGTTCACTTACCCACACATGTCAGTTCCAATTCCATGTATAGGATTGTGAACCAAGGATGGCTCGCCCCTGGATTCAGTAGTACTGCGAGAAACTACTGTGCAGCCTGCCAAATCTGTCTCCTGAATAACCCAGGACAGAGAGTAAAAACCCCACGAAAACACCAGGTCCGGGCCCAATACCCCTTCCAGAGACTGCAAATTGACTACATACAAATGCCTAAGAGCGGCCCCTTTGAATTTGTCCTCGTGTGTATCAATTTAGTTTCAGGTTGGCCTGAAAGCTATCCAGTAAAATCAGCTACAGCTAAAGCCACAGCTAAGAAACTGATCACTGAGTTAATACCTAGGTTTGGTCTTCCTGAAACCATAGAATCAGATAGGGGTACACACTTTACAGGAGAAATCATGCAGAATGCGATGACCATGTTAGGGGTTCAACAAAGTTTCCACACCCCTTACAACCCACAGAGTTCAGGATCAGTGGAAAGAGTAAATGGGACAATAAAGTTGAAAATACAAAAAGCCATGCAAGAGTTAAACAAGCCATGGCCAGAATGCTTGCCTTTGGCTTTGTTCTCCATAAGATACACTCCAACAGGGAAAACAGGATTGTCCCCATATGAAATACTTTTTGGGAATGCACCTAGATTAGGTCTATACTTTCCACAGAGTATGCAATTGCAATGTGATAGTTTGACTGCATATGTAATACAATTACAACAACGTCTAACTAAGATCCACAAAAGTGTGTATTCTTCTCTTCCAGACCCTAACTCTATAACAGGTACCCATACGCTGCTACCAGGGGATTATGTATATGTAGAGAAACACACCAGAAAGACATTGGAACCCAGGTTTGAAGGTCCTTATCAAGTACTCTTAACCACAGCCACTTCAGTAAAGCTGGAGGGAAAGCCAACCTGGATACACGCATCACACTGCAAGAAACAACCTGAGAAAACGTCATCATGAAATCTCTACTTTTCTATAGTCTGTTTAAACTTGCCTTTGTACAAGTGTATGCCTGGACTCCTGGTATTAATGTAATTGAGGTAGAGGAAACAGCCGATTTACAATGGGTTATAGACGATCCTAATGTAGCGAATGTTTCAGGATATACAATGGACGAGTACATAGTAGTGGGTAATTTCACAGTCAAAGGACATAGGAAGCCGTTGCACATTGATGAAAACATAGGATGGATAAGGGCAGACCCATCATCAAAGGTAGATATAACGTTTCAATTAAACACTAGTATGGGTTTCACATACAGATGGAGGAAGAAGTAGTTCCCACATTTGAATCATCAATGCTAACACCCGTGCCCCACACTTGTATCAATGTATCAGTATCACAACAAAAGACAAAAGTTAAATTCAATGTAACTTTCCCTGAAATTCCAAAATGTAGGTACAGACGAGCATGGTATGACACTTTACTGGCACTGTCAGGTACAGGGATGGGAATTTTAAACTCGGTCGAAATAGAAGAAATGAACAACAGATGGAAGCATGCAGGGGCACACATAGCTGACAGCTTGACTATCACAAGCAAATGGTTACCCACCACTTTTGAAACCCAACTGCAAGAAATACCCCTATTACAATTTTTGGGAGGGTTAATAAATCACACTATAGGAGCAGAGCTCCAGCTGTGTAATCAAAGTCAACAGTTTGTAAATTTCACACAGTGCTCTTTTAACCTCTTATCCTATCATATACAAATAAATAGGGCCAGGACTGAACTTCAGTTGGGAAATTATCATACCTGGATGAAATATTTTAAGGGTCTAACTGACGATGGTGTATGGTTCCAAGTAAAAGGGGATAAGATAGAATGTGAGAATAAATGATGTGTAGGAAGGTTTGAAGCATACCGGGTAGCAGATGTAATGGAAATGTGTAAAATAGTGGTCATGCCACTAGTAATTAAAGACGAGTTTTGGTATCCAGAAATATATGGGAAATATGTAGATAAAGGAAACAGAACCCATGATTTAACTCTATGTGAAGGAACCAATAAGGGAATGGTATGCGGCAGAAGTTCTCTAGTATATGAACCTTGCTTGTTAAAATACCAAACTAGCATATGCAAAATGCAAAGAACACCGGTAAATGTGAACAATAGATTCATAGAAATAGGACCCCAGCATATTTGTATCATTACTAATGATAACCGCACCATGTCAGCGTTAAATAAATCGGTGCCGTTTGCGGGATGCATAAAAAAGATGAAAACATTACAATGGGGTAACGACACCTATCTTTTTGAACCAGACGCCGATAAGGTATTCTCTTCAGTCTATGAGGTACATAATCTCACTGACACTACACCCTTTATAATTTCTTTAGACCCACTAAAACAGGTTTTGGAACAATCAGAGTTGTTAAGACAACACATAGAAACACTAGAACATACCCTACAGAATAACCTTGTATCTGCAATAATTGACAAAGGTAGACTAGTGCATCTTTCCTCACAGATACAACAGGATACTGCACCACATTGGTGGGATATATTTAGTGGAATGTCTTCTACAGCAACCAATACCTTTCACTGGTTGTTAAGTCCAATGGTAATTATTATTTTAATATTAATATCACTTACAATCACAAATATATGTGTATACAGGAAAATAAATAGGAAAATTAGGAGAATAGACAGGGCATACTGATAAATGTATATTGGCATCACCCTACTCCCATAAACTCCTCTTCTTGAATTTAAGATGTGAGCAACACCTGGAGGGATGGGATTTTCCCCTCTGACAACCCGCGGTCAGGGATAGTACTCTAGGAAAAGCTGACTAGAACTTGTTCATGAGGACACAGGGGGAGGGAGAGGATGATGTCAAAGGGGGAAATTGATAGGGTTGAAATAATGACTTAGAGTTCTACTTAAATAGTTTGTGCTTTTTCTCTTCTGTGTACGTATCAATTGTTCTACTTAAATTGTTTGTGCTTTTTCTCTTCTGTGTACGTATCAATTGTTCTACTTAAATTGTTTTTGCTTTTTCTCTTCTGTGTACGTATCAATCTGTATCTAGATGGAATTTGGAACTGCTGAATAATCATTACGTGTTCACTGATAAGAAATTCTTTGTACCTTAACCTCATTTGGTAATCCCGATAAGATTACTGCTTGTAGAGCTGCCTATAAAAGGCCTTTGAAAGAAGTAAAGGACGCAGTCCACTTTTGCTCCGGACTGTGACACAGACATATCTGACTCCGTGTCATCATTCTTATAGAAGCAATAATTTGACAAAGCAATGTAAACTTAAAGCAACTTGTTTAAGAGTTGCCCCTAACATGCACCATGCATGAATACATATCTTTACATTCATGAAGATTCCTTGACACCTAATACTTAGAACTCGGAGGTCACAAGAAGTAAATCCTCTTTAAGAGTATCCATTTTGAAACTACGGCAGCCATCTTAACTCTGGTAACCAGCCAATAGGAACAGTAGCCATCCTGGAATGGGTAATTATGTCATGTTGATTTTATCTTGTATGTTCTCTCAAATATTGATGTATTGAATATTATACAATTGATAATCATTCTCCCGAATCAAAAACCGCCTTGTAGATTTTTCTCTAAAGATTCAAATTTTTCATCATATTTTTCTTTTTGCATAGTTGCCACATTTATTGACAATACAAACGTCTAATTTATTTCACATTTTTAACCACATACTTACCTGCAGTATAGTAACGGTTGTACGTGTGAAATACAGACGTTCTGTTTAATTGTCAAGTTCACAAGATTATTGATTCTACCGAGAAGTTATCATGGTGGTATTAGGTCAAAGGGACGGTACGCCCATTTTTGCAAGTGTTTTTATTGATTTTCAAGACGTTCATGTAACGCAATCGGTATCTTAATTTCATGTGATTATTTGTGTTTGTTAACCAATAAATTTCTATTTCGTATGCCCACACGTCTCCGTGAAAAAGTTTCAAATGCACAGACTGTGTCATATAGATTGATTTTGTATCTTAAAAATATCTTCGTTAAAAATTACTCAATGATAATTATTGTGCGGGAAACCTGTCCTTAAAAAGGCACAACTTATTCTGACTGATTATTCACGACAACATTAAACCTTGAAGCAGATGGGCTACAGCATCAGAAGACCACACTGGGTGCCACTCCTGTCAGCTAAGAACAGGAAACTGAGGCTACAAGTCACACAGGGTCACCAAAATTGGACAATATAAGATTGGAAAATGTTGTCTGATCTGATGAGTCTCGATTTCAGTTGTGACATTCAGATGGTATGGTCAGAATTTGGTGTAAACAACATGAAAGCATGGATCCATCCTGCCTTGTATCAACGGGTCAGGCTGGTGATGGTGGTGTAATGGTGTGGGAGATTTTTTCTTGGCACACTTTGGGCCCCTTAGTACCAATTGAGCATTGTTTTAACGCCGCAGCCTACCTGAGTATTGTTGCTGATCATGTCCATCCCTTTATGACTACAGTGTCCCCATCTTCTGATGGCTCCTTCCAGCAGGATAATGCACCATGTCACAAAGCTCCAATCATCTCACCACTGGTTTCTTGAACATGACAATGAGGCAGTGGCGTAGCGTGGGGGGTGCGGGGGGTGCCGTGGCCCCGGGCGCGAAATTTAGGGGGGCGCAATTTCGTGCCAGTAGTGTCACTACTGGCTGCCTCCTCCTAATTTCTTTTCCTGTGTCCCCCGCGCTCCGCCGCCATGTCTAGTGTTTTGCGCCCTGTGATTGGGCGTATGGGGGTCATGTGCGGCGTGGGGCTGGCCTATCCGCGATCACAGTCGCTTCTGAAGTCCCGCCTCCGCACATGACCCCCATTCGCCCAATCACAGTGCGCCGGGAAAAATGAATATGGCGGCCGGAGCGCAGGGGAGACGAGAGTGTGAGCGCCGGGGCAGATGTCTTCTCATCCTCCAGACCGATGCAACACAATAAGGTAAGAAATAGATAAACGGGGGGGGAGAGAAGAGACAGGCGCCGTATATGTAGTGTCAGTATAGGAAGACTAGGCAGGACAGTATAGTGTAGTGGACAGTGTAGTATAGTGTAGTGGTCAGTACAGTGTAGTGGACAGTGTAGTGTAGTGGTCAGTACAGTGTAATGGTCAGTAAAGTGTAGTGGTCAGTGTAGTGTAGTGGTCAGTACAGTGTAGTGGTCAGTGTAGTGTAGTGGTCAGTACAGTGTAGTGAACAGTGTAGTGTAGTGGTCAGTACAGTGTAGTGGTCAGTATAGTGTAGTGGACAGTATAGTGTAGTGGTCAGTGTAGTGTAGTGGACAGTATAGTGTAGTGGTCAGTATAGTGTAGTGGTCAGTATAGTGTAGTGGACAGTATAGTGTAGTGGACAGTATAGTGTAGTGGACAGTGTAGTGTAGTGGACAGTGTAGTATTGTGGTCAGTACAGTGTAGTGGACAGTGTAGTGTAGTGGTCAGTACAGTGTAGTGGTCAGTGTAGTGTAGTGGACAGTGTAGTATTGTGGTCAGTATAGTGTAGTGGACAGTATAGTGTAGTGGTCAGTATAGTGTAGTGGACAGTGTAGTGTAGTGGTCAGTGTAGTGTAGTGGTCAGTGTAGTGTAGTGGTCAGTACAGTGTAGTGGACAGTATAGTGTAGTGGACAGTGTAGTGTTGTGGTCAGTGTAGTGTAGTGGTCAGTGTAGTGTAGTGGACAGTGTAGTGTAGTGGTCAGTACAGTGTAGTGGACAGTGTAGTATTGTGGTCAGTGTAGTGGTCAGTACAGTGTAGTGGTCAGTGTAGTATAGTGGTCAGTGTAGTGGTCAGTACAGTGTAGTGGTCAGTGTAGTATAGTGGTCAGTGTAGTATAGTGGTCAGTACAGTGTAGTGGACAGTGTAGTATTGTGGTCAGTATAGTGTAGTGGACAGTGTAGTGGACAGTGTAGTGTAGTGGTCAGTGTAGTGGTCATTGTAGTGTAGTGGACAGTGTAGTGGACAGTGTAGTGTAGTGGTCAGTACAGTGTAATGGTCAGTGTAGTATTGTGGTCAGTATAGTGTAGTGGTCAGTGTAGTATTGTGGTCAGTATAGTGTAGTGGTCAGTGTAGTATTGTGGTCAGTACAGTGTAGTGGACAGTGTAGTATTGTGGTCAGTGTAGTATAGTGGTCAGTACAGTGTAGTGGACAGTGTAGTATTGTGGTCAGTATAGTGTAGTGGTCAGTGTAGTATTGTGGTCAGTATAGTGTAGTGGTCAGTGTAGTATTGTGGTCAGTATAGTGTAGTGGACAGTGTAGTGTAGTGGTCAGTACAGTGTAGTGGACAGTGTAGTATTGTGGTCAGTGTAGTGTAGTGGACAGTGTAGTATTGTGGTCAGTGTAGTATAGTGGTCAGTACAGTGTAGTGGACAGTGTAGTATTGTGGTCAGTGTAGTGTAGTGGTCAGTACAGTGTAGTGGTCAGTGTAGTATAGTGGTCAGTGTAGTATTGTGGTCAGTATAGTGTAGTGGTCAGTGTAGTATTGTGGTCAGTATAGTGTAGTGGACAGTGTAGTGTAGTGGTCAGTACAGTGTAGTGGACAGTGTAGTATTGTGGACAGTGTAGTATTGTGGTCAGTATAGTATAGTGGTCAGTACAGTGTAGTGGACAGTGTAGTGTAGTGGTCAGTGTAGTGTAGTGGTCAGTACAGTGTAGTGGTCAGTACAGTGTAGTGGTCAGTGTAGTATAGTGGTCAGTGTAGTATTGTGGTCAGTATAGTTTAGTGGTCAGTACAGTGTAGTATAGTGGACAGTGTAGTATAGTGGACAGTGTAGTGTAGTAGACAGTATAGTGGTCAATGTAGTGTAGTTCTCAGTGTAGTGGTCAGTATAGTATAGTGGACAGTATAGTGGTTAGTGTAGTTCTCAGTGTAGTGGTCAGTATAGTGGTCAGTGTAGTGTAGTGGACAGTATAGTGGTCAGTGTAGTATAGTGGTCAGTATTGTATAGTGTAGTGGACAGTGTAGTTCTCAGTGTAGTGGTCAGTATAGTGGTTAGTGTAGTGGACAGTATACTGGTCAGTGTAGTTCTTAGTGTAGTGGTCAGTACAGTGTAGTGGTCAGTACAGTGTAGTGGTCAGTACAGTGTAGTGGTCAGTGTAGTATTGTGGTCAGTATAGTGTAGTGGACAGTGTAGTATAAGGGTCAGTACAGTATAGTGGACAGTGTAGTATAGTGGTCAGTGTAGTATAGTGGTCAGTGTAGTATTGTGGTCAGTGTAGTGTAGTAGACAGTATAGTGGTCAATGTAGTGTAGTTCTCAGTGTAGTGGTCAGTATAGTATAGTGGACAGTATAGTGGTTAGTGTAGTGGTCAGTGTAGTTCTCAGTGTAGTGGACAGTATAGTGGTCAGTGTAGTATAGTGGTCAGTGTAGTATAGTGGTCAGTGTAGTTCTTAGTGTAGTGGACAGCATAGTGTAGTGGTCAGTGTAGTGTAGTGGTCAGTGTAGTTCTTAGTGTAGTGGACAGTATAGTATAGTGGTCAGTGTAGTGTGTAATGGTCAGTATAGGAATCAGGTAGGTCAGTACTATTGTATTTGAAGGGACTCGGGGAGTGATAAAAGTCCGCAGGTTGGGGGGGGGGGGCGCAAATTACTTGCCTTGCCCCGGGTGCTGACAACCCACGCTACGCCACTGCAATGAGGTCACTGTACTCCAATGGCCTCCACAGTCACCAGATCTCATCCAATAGAGCACCTTTGAGATGTGGTGGAATGGGACATTCTCATCATGGATGTGCAGCCGACAAATCTGCAGCAACTGCGTAATGATATCATGTCAATATGGACCAAAATCTCTGAGGAATGTTTCCAACACCTTGTTGTATCTATGCCACAAAGAATGAAGGCAGTTCTGAAGGCAAAGATTTTCCATAGATTCGATTTTTTACCGCTTTGCAAAAAAAGTCACAATTTAAAATGTACCAATATTTGTTTGTACACTAAGAACAGTTTATATGTACGGTTTTAAGCTGAGTGCTGTGTGTTCATTTAATTCCATTTACTTAAATTTTTACTTTTCAAAGGATTAAGGTTATTTCAGTACAGTTGCTGCATACTACCTTTTGTACCACCACCCCCTCCCTTTTGAATGTAAGCTCTACACGCAGGACCCTCCTGTCCCTTCTGTATTGAACTGTACTGTAATTGTGTTGTCCCCCCTCTACATTGAAAAGCGCTGTGTAAACTGTTGGCGCTATATAAATCGTGTATAATAATAATAATAATAATATTACAAGGTGATACTCATTGTAGGATTATTCAATTTATTGGTGTTTTTTTTTTTTTTCATTTAAAAAAAAAATGTGTGTGTGTGTATGAGGTGTTCTATCTCTTCTTATCCTAAGTAAGCCATTTTCTGATCTCCTGATGAAGGACATTGCTCTATCTCCATCTGTCTATCTGTATATGTATCTGATAGTGGTATCAGCCTTTATGTCTTCTTTTGAGAATGTATACGGCTGAACTTGTAGATCTCATGACTTCTGCTGGCACAGGAAGGAGTATGAATTGTCATACACCAAGGACTTCTGTAGTGGAATCACACCAACAGGGAGCAGAAGAAGAGAGCACTCTACTTCTAGTGCCTTCTTGTGGATCCCCTTCAAAAGTTAAAATTAAGAAAAAATTGTGTAATTACTACTCTGTAGTAGAAAAATAAAACAGTCCCAATTCCAATGTTGGGTTGCTGAGTGCTATGGTTCCTCTTACCAGCCGCTATGTCATTTAGGACAGAGTAATGATATAGCAGATGGAAGGAGGAACCACAACACCTAACAGGGGACATTCTATCCAACACTTCTGGAAGAGTGACTGTGTTTTATATTTCCTACAAAGTTCAGAAATGTAAGCGGAACCAGTAGTTCTTTGGTCAAATGTCTTTCTCTCGAAATGTCTTTTTATCTGGTAGCATCAATTTTGAAGGAGGCAGTAGAAGTAGACTGTACTCTTCTCCTGCTCTGTGTTGGTGTGATTTCTCTGCAGAAATTCTTGGTGTATGACAATTTGTATTCAATTCAGTTCAGCTAATTAATAGTCCCAATACATCTTATGTCACACACTATCACACAACAAGAGGAATCTCATGTTTCCTATGGTGCCTATTCACATCTATTCACAAATTTTAATGGAATTGCATTTGCTTTAGATGAGTTTTTGACACTTTTTTTTTCCAAAACAACAAGGTTACATCCCTAGGCAGACAGGAGACATTGTTTGTCATTGGCCAAAACAAAAATGCATGAAGCATCAAAAATCAAAAAAATGAAAAACAATGAATGACACCCTGTGAAATCAGTGAACAAACATAAAGGAAGCTGCCCCTTTAAAAGTGAACAGGTCATCAAATGATGCGGGAAAATTATATTAAAGGATGAGGCGCTAGCAATGTTCAGTGAATCAAAAATGCAATTACAAATAATTAGCAAGCTAAAAGTCCATATATGATAAATCCCAACACCAAATTGTGATGCTCAAAATCGGATTCCTAGTTCTTCACCACAAGTGCTCAATAGATGGGTGGCCACTCACCAGAGAATTATGACCCCTTTTTACAGGAAACTCAAACAGCTCTTCTGGAATACCAATTGATTCCACTGACAGCACAGTTCCTGCTTCACTGGCCCCTGAAGATGAAACTAGGATGGGAAAAACGACTCCACCACAGACATAGAGGGAGATCTCATAGTGTAGTATTTTTAATAGATAAAAGCAAATGGCGATTCCACTCACATGTTACAGTGCCGATCTGGGCACCAAGTGTAATCAGCATGTGCAAGTTGGATAGTCCTTGAGGAATAGCGTGAAGTCTGCATCTCTCCTAATGCAAAGCCTAGATAGGATGCGGGATCAGAACCTGGAATGGCGGCTCCTCTGCTCCGAGTTATGTTTCGCCATATTGGGATTTATCACATATGGACTTTTAGCTTGCTAATAATTTGTATTTGCATTTTTGATTCACTGAACATCACTAGCGCCTCATCCTTTAATATGATCAAAATCAAAAACACATGAAAAATTAATAAAAAATGCACTAAAAAAACACTAAAAAAGCAGATGGAACCTAGGCTTAAACTTAAAGAAATAACTAGTGAAACCACAGCTTGCAGACAAAAATAGTATTGTTAATATTTGGATGAAACAATAAAAGTTCCTTAACCACTTCAGCCCCGGAAGGATTTACCCCCTTCCTGACCAGAGCACTTTTTGCGATCGGCATGGCGTCACTTTAACTGACAATTGCGCAGTCGTGCGATGTTGTACCCAAACAAAATTGATGTCCTTTTTTCCCCACAAATAGAGCTTTCTTTTGGTGATATTTGATCACCTCTGCGGTTTTTATTTTTTGCGCTACAAACAAAAAAATAGCGTAAATTTTGAAAAAAAAGCAATATTTTTTACTTTTTGCTATAATAAATATCCCCAACAAATACATAAAAAAAATTTCTTTCTCAGTTTAGGCCGATATCTATTCTTTGACATATTTTTGGTAAAAAAAAAATTGCAATAAGTGTATATTGATTGGTTTGCGCAAAAGTTATAGCGTCTACAAAATAGGGGATAGATTTATGGCATTTTTATTATAATTATTTTTTTATTAGTAATGGCTGCGATTTTTATCATAACGACGACATTATAGCGGACACATCTGACACTTTTGACACTATTGTGGGACCATTGTCATTTATACAGCGATCAGTGCTATAAAAATGCACTGATTATTGTGTAAATTACACTGGCAGGGAAAGGGTTAAACACTAGGGGGCGATCAAGGGGTTAAGTGTGTCCTAGGAAGTGATTCTAACTGTGGGGGGGATGGGCTACCACTGACATGACAGTGATCACTGCTCCCGATGACAGGGAGCAGTGGATCTCTGTCATGTCACTAGGTAGAACGGGGAAATGCCTTGTTTTACATAAGCATCTCCCCGTTTTTCCCTCTGTGACACAATCGCGAACATGGAGTCCGCGGGACGCATGGGCACAGTCACAGAGCACGCGGCGGGCGCGCGAGCCCACAATGCCGCGTCTTAAAGGGAACGTACCTGTACGCCCATTTGCCCAGCTGTGTCATTGTGCCGACGTATATCGTGGTGTGCTGGTCGTACCAATTAATAACTCCAGTTAAATTATTGGTCTAAAAACACCTAAAAGATAAGGGAACATAGTAATATACAGCTTTGTAGATAAGTCTCATTAAAGGGTGCATTTGAATGGAAAGTCGCATTTTTATTTTAGAAAGCTGAAAACAATAAGCTGAAAACCTGCTGGACCTGTATATTACCTTCTTATACCCCATCAGTATATAACAAATTCAATATAAGAGTAGTATAATATTAGCAAGGACCCATCAATCCACACAATCACTCCTCAAAATGTTAAAAAGATCCCAGTTCTTTGTATCGATTCAAAAATGTTCCACAGATAAGGGTTACTACCACAAGTCTGATTCCATATCCAATGTCAAAGTAAACGTTTATTTGAAGTTGTAATTCAGTAACCAAAGATATTGCAGGCAAAATCCAAGAAAGGGATTCAAAAGAATACAATAGGACACTTCTCATTAGTTCCCTCAAATATGAGTATCCAGAAATAACAAATACAGTTATAGATCCATTATAGGTCATTTTGCTGGAACATGTTAGCTCAGCACAGAAAGTTAAACTTATCTAAGATTTAACCCAATGAGTGTCCATCTGAAAAGTGTAAATCAGCAATATGCCCTATTGTATATCAACCTTGGATCAACCTTTGTTCCTTGGAATATGGAATAATGTATTCAATCGGAACATGTATATCCCACACCCTTAGCATGTAGATGCAATATATGCTTCACATAAGTATATTTCTAACAAGACAAGGAATTGGTCGCACACTGGAACTCCAAATTATCTTGATGTCATCTTTATTGTCAAAAACATCGAGATAATTTGGAGTTGCAGTGTGCGACCAATTCCTTGTCTTGTTCGTCTTCCACGGTGGTGAGCCGAGGTCTGCACTTGTGATTTATGCTGGACCTGAGTTTGCCTGGAGTGGTGTGCTTCTCTCTGTTCTTTGCTAAGTATATTTCTATATGAACTGCATAATCATTCAAGAAGTATACATAAATCATACAGTATATGTATGCAGGCAACACTTTCTACATGGTATCCTAAGTACCACTTTTAAGGTTCCATTTTGTAATGTGAATACCAGCGGTGTCACCAGCAGTCTATGATCCCAAATGAATGCCCTCATGTTAGGGACACAAAACAGTTCAATCTCACCCATAGAAATAATAAAAAGGGGAGTGAAGGTTTGTAGATCAAATGATCCTACAGCATGGCAGATTACTGAACTTATTCTATTCTTTTTTTTTTACTTTCCTGTGCCATTTTTCCAGATCCAGTGACCATCCACAACATAACTCGCCAATCTAGAACTTCGGAGGAGATGATATCTCTGACTATTTTCTTTAGTGGGGATCAGACGGTCACCATCATTTGGGGGAAGCATGAAGATAGCCAGCTGACTCACAATAACCAGACCCTGATTGTTCCGTATAATGTCACTGGGAAGTTCACAGTGACTGTCAGTAACCCCATCAGTATGGAGAAGAGGTACTACACCATCCCAGCTATTATAGGTAAACACATAAATATATTTATATATGTAGTATGTGTGTGTGTATGATACATACTGATACACCTGTATGAGATGTTTTGTCTCTTCTTATCCTACAAGCAGCCATTTGTCTGATCCCCCCGGTGAGTGACATTGCTCTCCATCTTTCTATTTGTATATGTATCTGTTAGTGCTATTATCAGCCTTTATGTCTTATTTTGAGAATGTATAATGCCCCGTACACGCGGTCGGATTTTCCGATGGACAATGTCCGATCGGAGCGTGTTGTCGGAAATTCCGACCGTGTGTGGGCTCCATTGGACATTTTCCCTCGGATTTTCCGACACACAAAGTTGGACAGCAGGAGATAAAATTTTCCGACAACAAAATCCGATCGCGTCAATTCCGAACGTGTGTGGCCTGTTCCGACGCACAAAGTGCCACGCATGCTCAGAAGAAATTCCAACACGGAACAGCTTGTTCTGGTAAACTTAGCGTTCGCAATGGATACAGCACTTTCGTCACGCTGCAATGTTAAAAATGGTTTAATACAGCGCACTCTCTTCTTCTTTATAATGTGACAAGAATATAGTAGTTTTGCTGCTCATATTCACACACACTTCTCACAAACTTATTTCGTTACTATTTATCGGGATTCCCTCAATCTATTTTGATTGCTCACATCTGACAACATATTTTTGTTGTTTTTTTAATTTTTTTGGCTTTAATGTAGATTCTTTTTTTGTGTTTGTATTTTTTTGAAGGGTGTTTTTTTTTTTTGGGGGGATTTTGATTTGTACTCCCGAAAATGTTTGTGTGTTTTTTGTGTCAAGTTCCCACAACACCATTGATATGTTGTTCTATTTAATCTGTAGGAGATTGTTTGGTGTTGTTGTCCCTTGTTAATTTCACATTTTATGTTAGAAATGTACCTGAATCGTCACCAACAAACTGTCCTTTTTGGATGAAAACACACACAGGAGAGTATACTTTCCCAAAAATTTTATTAAGGGCTCACAACTAAACAAAGAGGAAGGCAACGCTGGAGAAACTGCAGAAGTGGGTGAAGCCTTGGACCCCCAGGGCACACATCAACTATTTTGAAGCAAAACTGGTGGCCTGAGGAGTCCATATCTAAGGGAGGGCAGTCTGGTCCAGAAGTCCCAGAGATCCGGAAAGCAGCAGATGAAATCTATGTCCCCAGGCTGTGGCCATACAAGAGACTGCATCTTCTGTCAGACCAGACTGAACCCAGGGTCATCACTCTCAGGTCTTCTTTCCACGCTTCCTTCCACGCGGTGGCTGTGGTGGTGGAGTTGTGGCAGCAGGAGGAGGAGGAGGAGGATGGTCCAACTCAACCACGTTGGTCTTGGGTGTTAGTTCCCCACTCACCCCCTTACGTAGGACTTTATACATAAGGTCCTCACAGGGCCTGCGTTGACCCTCCTGCATGCCCTGCAGTTTGGTGGCAGCCATGCAGGCAAAGGCCTCTTCAGGAGTGGGTAAGGCTCGTAGGGACACTGAAGCCTCCTGGATCAGCCTGAACGCAGAATCCTGCACGGGACTCGGAGTCGTCTTCCTGGATCTTTTATATGGAAGGCGGAGGGGAGGAGCCTGAGATTCAGTCAGGCTGCGACTGGTCCCAGGCTTCTCCTGGCTGACACTTAGCCCCGCCTCCTCCTGGCTGCCACTAATCACTGCCTCCTCCTGACTGCCACATTCCACAGCCTCCTCCTGGCTGAGGTCTTCCTGTGTATGAAAAAGGGACATAGTTTTAGTTTTTTAGTCATCAATCACACACAATTTTCACCTCCTGACTGTTGCAAATTGAATGTTAACAAATATAACAGACTATCCTTCTGAGCCCTGCATTTTTCATTCTTGTCCCAAATTTGGGGGCCCACTACTGTCTATTGATATGTAAAACACTTTTTTCAATCAGCAAATAGTGATCAATAAGAATATCTAGTAAACATTATTTATTTATTGACCAGAAATCTGTAGAAGAATGCTATACCTGGCTCCAGCTGGGCTCCTCCACTTCTTCCTGGCTGGAAGGCCCAGGTTGGACATCGGAAGCCTCAGCTGGGGTGGAAGGAAGCGTGGAAGGAAGAGTAGAGAGGGATTCCCTGACTTCAGTGTGGTCTGACAGAAATCGCAGTCTCTCATAGTACCACAGCCTGGGGACATAAACGTAATCTGCTGCAGCTCCGGACCTCTGGGAATCTGTGACCTTCTTGCGCTCCCTAAGATAAGTGCTCCTCAGGCCACCAATTTTGGCTTTTAAATAAGGGATGGTTGCTGTGGGGACCACCGGCTTCACCAACTCCAGCAGTTTCTCCAGCGCTGCCTGCCTCTTTTGTTTATGGTTATAGTGGGGATGTCTCACTTGCCACAGACAGGGCAGCTCCCTGTATTTGTCAATGAACAGGGGGAGGAAATTGTGGTCGTTGAACCCATCCATTTTCTCTGCAAGACACAACACAAGACAAACCCTAATGTCAGGCCAAACTCCCCTAATCTTGTTACAATATAGGCTTCCATTTCGAAGCAGTATAGGCCCAAGATTAGATCCTACCTTCGTTATCACGATCGGCGCCTCCGATGCTCCTTCCTCCGCTCACAGATCATACGTAAGACGCACACGTGTTACGCTTTATACACACTGCGCATGCGTGTAACTCCGCCCGCCCCTGATGTTCTTTCTAGTCTATTCCCCGCCCCTTTTCGTTCGGCGCAGTGGGGGAAGAGCACATGGCGGAGACACAGCAGGATCGTGCTAATTGTTGCAACGAGGCGGAGGAAAGGCCGGATCCGGACACGTCCCAATCCATAAGGAGATTTAAGGACTCAAATATGTCCTTTGGGGAGATGTTGGAGATGGTGGACATCCTGAAGAAGGCCGACTATGACGGGAAGTATGGGCCTTACCCCAACCCCAATATCAGAAAGGCCAAGATCCTGGCGAAAGTGGTCAGGAGTCTGCACCGGAATTTCGGGGTACGACGATCGAAAGATCAGCTCAGGAACCGGTGGTCGGACCTCAAATTACGAGAACATGAGCAGTACAGAAAGATCCGGAGAGTGCTGCAAAAAAGTAAGTAGTTGTGCTGTGTTCCTATTCTTTATGTTTATTACGTTCGTGCTGCTCCATGTGCTTTTAGGAACTGTTGTACAGTTTAAAATGGCAACTTTCATGTTCATGGGCACATTATTCGTTCGTATCAAACATTTTTCTTTCGGACTCTAAAATACCATTGTTTAGGCCATATGCATTTGGCCACCATTTTTACGCCCTATACTTGTCTTAAAAGAATTGGGTTGTGTAGATGGCTTTGTTACTAGAATGAAATGCAAACTAGATTCTGTGTAATAAGAGGACACTGAGCAGCTGTTTTCACATTTGGACACTGGAGCACTAGTGTGGGACACAAGAACACCATTTTTATTAGGGGGGGCACACAGGTGCTCCAGTGTATACTATAGGGGGGTCTCCATCTGTGAAGCTTGTACTAAACAGGTAAAGTATTGCAGGTTGACAAAGGACACTAAAAAAGCTACCTCTTGGAACTCTGCTAAAATTGACAATTGTACCCCACTTCCAAGCAATGTTTCCTATTTCTAGTTCTGCCATCAAATATCTGTGTGCTAATTATACCATTTTTGTTTGACATAGGGGAGAAAAGACTCGGAGGACACCCCTCATCCGAGGAGACCAGAGCCCCCCCCCCCCCTCTGGAAGAAGGTGAAATCCCCCCAACACAATCTGAGCAGGAGGAAGAAGACCTGGTGGAACTAGTCACCACAGGCTCAGGTAAGAGATGGATGGCGGCATATTTTTGAGACCTAATTTATTTTGGGGTTCCTCTCTTTTTAGGTGATCGTGATGTTGTGGATCCAGATCCTTTCATATCTGAAAGTGCCCAGATCCTGATCGGGGAGATCATGGGGTGTAATTTACAATTGGAAATCATCAAGAAAAACATCAATGATGTTATTCCAAAAAATAAAAACATCATTGATGTTTTGGGGCGAGTTTAAAACCCTTCCAAATCACTTTCTTCTTTTGTGTGCTACAATGTGCAAAATGTTTTTGTGATTTTTCACAAAGCCAAATTTGGAGGATGCACACAGTGTGCCAACATGTGCTGTCTGCCATCACGGGAGATCAATGGACGCGTTTTGGGGTGCAACCCCTTCCTCAATAATAAAGTAGCTGAGAGGAAGGGCTTGCTCCCCCAAAACACGTCCCTTGATCCCCTGTGATGGCAAATAGCACATGTTGACATTGTTAAATTGGTGTGCATCTTCCAAATTTGGCTTTTCCTGGGGTGACTTCACCCCATCTGAACGCAATATCAAACACAGTTCCTAAATACTCATGTCTGATATTGCCTTCAAATTCTACCAAATGTGAACTTTGTAAGTTCAAGATTTGTGTCTTTCTTGTTGGTTTTACACATGCCTGTTTTATCTAAAATGGACACTTCGATTTTTTGATACTGCTACCCCAAAAATTGTTATACAACAAACATGTTGGTTTGTTTGAAAAACCTTTGGTAAATGCACATGTGATTGTGCAGGTATAAAAAAGTTTGTTAAGTAAGAATGTGTGGATTATTGTCTCAACGCTACAACACTTTTGGGGTGATGTCATTGGTGTATTCTAAGAAAATGGGGGTTATTTACTAAGGGCAAATCCTCTTGGCACTACAAGTGCAGTTTCAGTGCAGTTGCAACTGCACTTGTAGTGAAATATGTTTTTGCATTTTAGTAAATAACAGCCAACAGTGCTTTGTATAATAAGGTTACACAATCACGACATTTTCTGGACTCAACACATTTCTGTCAGGGTCAGCTAAAACAAACACAAGCAGTAAATGTCCACAAAGAATTTCCTTTTTTGTTTTATTATAAAAAGGCTTCACAGATTTGCTGGCATATTGATAGCCCCCCTACCCGCAAAAAACTCCAGGTAGCGTAACCGTACATCACGGGCACTCAGGGAGGGCAAGCCCGGACGGCCGCTTTCAAGCGCCGTCAGTGTGGTTTCATGTATCATTCCGGCCTCAGGCCCAACTGAGCCAGCATAGTTGGCCGAATGTTTCCTTAAAAAGTTATGGAGAATACAGCACGCCAGTATAATATGGTTCAGTTTATACTCCGCCATATGGATGGGTGTCATAAATAGGCGGAACCGGCTGGCCAGGATTCCAAATGTGTTCTCCACCACTCTTCGGGCTCTGGCCAGCCGGTAATTAAAAACCCTCTGTTCCAGGGTGAGGGTCCTCATTGGGAATGGCCGCATCAGGTGGTCCCCCAGCGCAAACGCTTCATCAGCAACGAACACAAATGGTAGTCCTTCCACATTGTCCTCTGGAGCTGGCAAGTCCAAGCTGCCATTCTGGAGATGCCTGTAGAACTCCGTCTGGGCGATGACTCCACCATCGGACATCAGGCCATTCTTCCCCACGTCCACATACAGGAAGTCGTAATTAGCCGACACCACCGCCAACATCACTGTACTATTGAACCCCTTATAGTTGAAATAGTACGACCCCGAGTTGGGTGGTGGGACGATGTGGACGTGTTTCCCATCAATTGCCCCTCCGCAGTTAGGAAAGTCCCACCGCTGGGCAAAGTGGGAGGCCACAGTCTGCCATTCCTGTGGTGTGGAAGGAAACTGTTGAGGGAAAAAATAAAACATTTACTATTTTTGCTCAGAAACATGGCAAGCAGATTAGGCACAAACATTATGGGTCAACCTCCAGATAGCATTTATTAAGGGGAATTTAACAACACCAAAGTATAAGGTACACCTATCATATTCCCCCTCCCCCCCTCTCATGGGCCATTTCTAATTATGGGGTGTGTGGAAATCTTGGACAGGTAACCCTCTTCACTTCATTGAGAGATGAATGCCTAAATAATGGGTATTACTTGGAACAGCCCCTCCTTAGTTACACTATTGGCAGCCCACTGGACAGGTAAGAAGTGTCATACAAAGATATAAATACACATTGTACACATTTGAGCACATTTGGACATTCTGCTATTACCTATCAAGATAATAATAGGATCCAAAAACTTTAAACAGTACCATTTAAAAGTATACAGGCAGGCCCTTGCACTACATGCTTTGGGGAATTCATCCATAAATCTGAGCAGAAAAGAGATGGGTATAGTGTGTATGGGTTTGGCAAAGTCAGCAGATAGATGATTGAGGATAGAGAATTGGGATCAGCTGACTTAGCAGTTGGGGGAGGGAGAGTTACTAAAAATGATTTGGGGACACCACCAAAAAAAAGCCTCTGGCACTCTGCCAGAATTTAAAGCAAAAATAACATTTCCAAACATTTTAGGGGGTGTTTGGGGTAAAGCACTACTATGGAGCTGATAAAATACATTGTTAAGTGACTACATGAGGTGAATATATGGCCAGGAGACACCATGCTGGGGAAGTTATTGAAGGGCAAATATGTATGAAGGACCGAAAATAATAATTACATAAAAATCCAGCATGCATGAGAACAAAGGGGACATTCACAGCATATTACAATCATGGTAATTAGGGAATGAGGAAAGAAATACAATATATTAGCAAACATTCAATACAATAAAATATGATATTAAAAGAAAAAAATCTTACCTTCATATACTCCTTCTGCAGGACCTGGATGATGGCAGAACAGGTCTCTGGGATAATGATCCCCAGAGCCTGGGGGGAGATGCCTGTCGAGAACTTGAGGTCCTGCAGGCTTCTCCCTGTCGCCAAATACCGCAGGGTAGCGACCAACCTCTGCTCCGGAGTGATGGCTTGCCTCATGCAGATATCCTGCCTGCTAATATAAGGGGTCAGCGAAGCCAACAGACGGTGAAACACGGGGTCTGTCATCCTGAGAAAGTTCCTGAAATCATCAGGATTATTCTCACGGATCTCACGGAGCAAAGGCATATGAGAGAACTGGTCACGCTGAAGCAACCAATTCTTGGTCCATTAACTCCTCCCCACCCTGTTCATGGACTAGACTTGTGTCAAGGTCAGGACCCCAACACCAAGCCCCCGCACAGCACGAACTCTACGAGGAGTACGCATACGCAACATGGCTAGAAAACGGTCGGCTGCTCAGAACGAAGTAACAACGCACTGAAGAACAGCAAGGCCTGTGAAGAGCGACCTGAAAAACAGTAACGAACGAACAAGAATACAATGACTAATTAAAGTCACGCGGAACTTGCTTGCACGCACTGAAGAGCAGATACAAACCCACAAGCACAAACTGAACAGCAGAAAACGATCTGAAAGCCACGAGTCTGAAAAAGCGCGAATCGTCTCTCACCAAACTTTTACTAACACGAGATTAGCAAAAGGAGCCCAAAGGGTGCCGCGCTTGGTTCTGAACTGGCCTTTTCTAGTCTCATCGTACGTGGTGTACGTGACCGCGTGGTTCGCGATCGGAAATTCCGACAACTTTGTGCGACCGTGTGTAGACAAAACAAGTTTGAGCCAACATCCGTCGGAAAAAATCCTTGGATTTTGTTGTCGGAATGTCCGAACAAAGTCCGACCGTGTGTACGGGGCATTAGACTGAAGGTGTAGTTCTTAGGGCTTCTGCTGGCACAGAGAGATATATTAATTGTACACCAAGGACTTCTGTAGTGGAATCAACCAACAAGGAGCAGGAGAAGAGCGCACTCTACTTCTACTGCCGTATTCAACCAAATAAAAAGAAATTCAGTGCAACTGACCAGAGAACTACTGGAAACAAACTAATTTTTAAAGTGACTCTGGCGATACATTAGGAAAATTTAAACACAATTACACTTCCAAGAGTGTAGGATAGCGTGTCCCCTGTGGTTCCCCTCCCCCAGCCACTATGTCACTAAAGGACAAAGTGGACGGCAGAATGAACCACGGCACCCAGTGGGGGACACCCAGAAGTTTCAGATAGCAGCAGCACTAAAACTCTTCAGGTGAGTAAAAGTTTTACTTGTTTTGGTTTCAATAAATCAGCCCACCCTATGTATCCCCTTTTCATCTTCTCTCAAATGTCCTCGGAACCCCTAAATGTAGATCTTGAATAGAGCGTAGAATATGTAAATGAGTGTCACTGAATATTTGTTAATCCAAACATGTTCTGTTTTACAGCAACAAAACAATCAACAGATCGCAATCATACACTTGTACCTATAGCTCTTGTTGGAATACCTACTAGTCTCGTCCTGTTGGTATGTATCTTGTAACACGACGCATCCTGTCCTCCATGCTGGGTATAATGATTAGCTCTAGCTGCAGAAGCTCTAATACTTTTGTAGTTCCAAACTCAGTATGAATGTTTGCAATATTTAGAAACAATGAAGCCCCTTAATTCAATGTTAAATTGTGGGTGTCCGCATCCCCAATTACTTGTTTATAAAATGGGACTTTACTTTTGACACCAACATTTCGATTTTATAATATAAAACATTAACCCACACCAAGTCTGCATGGCCCCCATCTTCTCTGTGCTTCCTGGGTACCATCCAGCCATCCCACCTAGGTTTATCTAGATCAGGGGTGTCAAACTCAATTTCATTGTGGGCCGCATCAGCATTATGATTGTCCTCAAAAGGGCCGGTTGTATCTGTAAGATTAGATGTCCAGCGCATTCCCTCCCCTTACATTGGATGTCAAGAGCCACCCCACCATCAGAAGTTGAGTCCCCTACTCTCCCTAACATCACAGTGCACCCCCTTTTCCTTATGCTGCTGCTGGGAAGAAGCTGGATGCATTGCTTGAAAGCAGAAAGTAGGGGTCTGGATGAGGACCAGAGGAGGGCTGGAGCTCTCCAGCAGCTGAAGGAGAGGTGTGAGGGCCACATGAAATAGCCTGGAGGGCCGGATTCGGCCCGCGGGCCTTGTGTTTGACACCTGTGATCTAGATGGTATAAGCTTGTACCACCTCTTCGGCTTGCAAAAGCCAAACCTTTGTTTTCTCCAGAACTCATGCCAGCCAAGGAGACAGCAGAAGCTTATATTATCAAGATGAACCTAGGTGGGATGACTGGATGGTACCAAGGAATCACAGGGGAGAGGGGCACCATGCATTATTACCTGAGGAACAGCCAGGTTTTCCACAGTTGGGATTTAATAACAAGCTATGTAAAAAATTTTGCTGGTGATCACCGGCCATTGGTTTCCTGATATAAAGACCAACTTTGTTCTGTAAATAATTGGGTCCTGAGTAAGCTGCTCCACACTGCAAAATGTGTAGACCCCGTGGACACATAGGGCTACACTTCTGAGACATTGCAGGATGATAGACTATATGGTGGGCAGTAAGACAATCAGCTTATGTGTTTTCTTTTTTTGTGTGCTTTTTAAATCCATGTGTTTATAGAAAAGCTAATTTTGTATAAAGTAGGGTAAGGTTTGACCCTTTGTCAGGTTTTTAGTGCTGTCTGTGATCCCACTGAAGGGATTCAATCTTCTTTTTGTCCTGATGATCATTCTTATGATACAGTTTACATTTTTATCAGTAATATGGTCTAATCTGGACAAATGTTTTAAGACAACTCTTGAAGTTGGGAATTCCATTCAATTTTGGGAGACTTCTTCTCAGTTCCCGATGGGCATGAAGGGAGAGCTCCTCAGCGGGACAAAGACAGTGAAAAGTAACTCTAAAAGGGTTTTATCCTTTCCATACTCCATCAAGAGCTAAATAGTTCTTTCCTCCAACCTCTACGTCAGTACTGTGTTTTGGAAAGATATGGCGGTTGGGGGCAGGAACCACTAAGACTGGCCATACATTATACAATTTTCTAGTGCAATTTTCCTTTCGATTTGCCAAAACCTAAACACTTTTAATTTGTATGCAATCAGGCGGGTCCTTTAGTTGAAGATAAATCTAATGGAAATTGATTAGGAAAATTGTATAATGTATGGCCAGCTTAAGTGCTCATTGTGTCACAGGAGATTGACAAAGGAGCCAGTTATTCTTTTTGACAAGCTTTAATTAAAAAATATATATATATGTTTAGTGAGAGAGTTGATTTAATAGAGTATGTCAAGCTTTCCTTTACAATGGACATACAGTGGGGACAGAAAGTATTCAGACCCCCTTAAATTTTTCACTCTTTGTTATATTGCAGCCATTTGCTAAAATCATTTAAGTTCATTTTTTTCCTCATTAATGTACACACAGCACACCATACTGACAGAAAAACACAGAATTGTTTACATTTTTGCAGATTTATTAAAAAAGAAAAACTGAAATATCACATGGTCCTAAGTATTCAAACCCTTTGCTGTGACACTCATATATTTAACTCAGGTGCTGTCCATTTCTTCTGATCATCCTTAAGATGGTTCTACACCTTCATTTAAGTCCAGATGTGTTTGATTATACTGATTGGACTTGGTTAGGAAAGCCACACACCTGTCTATATAAGACCTTACAGCTCACAGTGCATGTCAGAGCAAATGAGAATCATGAGGTCAAAGGAACTGCCTGAAGAGCTCAGAGACAGAATTGTGGCAAGGCACAGATCTGGCCAAGGTTACAAAAAATTGCTGCTGCACTTAAGGTTCCTAAGAGCACAGTGGCCTCCATAATCCTTAAATGGAAGACGTTTGGGATGACCAGAACCCTTCCTAGAGCTGCCCATCTGGCCAAACTGAGCTGTCGGGGGAGAAGTGCCTTGGTGAGAGAGGTAAAGAAGAACCCAAAGATCACTGTGGCTGAGCTTCAGAGATGCAGTCGGGAGATGGGAGAAAGTTGTAGAAAGTCAACCATCACTGCAGCCCTCCACCAGTCAGGGCTTTATGGCAGAGTGGGCCAACGGAAGCCTCTCCTCAGTGCAAGACACATAAAAGCCTGCATGGAGTTTGCTAAAAAAAACACCTGAAGGACTCCAAGATGGTGAGAAATAAGATTCTCTGGTCTGATGAGACCAAGTTCTAAGCGGTATGTGTGGAGAAAACCAGGCACTGCTCATCACCTGTCCAATACAGTCCCAACAGTGAAGCATGATGGTGGCAGCATCATCAAACTTCCCTTATGAAGGTTACAGACTATTTACTTTAGTAAATCAACCCCTTTAACTGCAGCTGCTCGCTCAGTAGGTATCCTTGTGAACACATTGGAACTGAATAATATTTTCCCTTTAAGAACTTTAGGGCGTTTCCTCTTCTCAGTGAGTGTAGAAGATGTCGCTAGGGGGAACCTTAGTCAGAAGACAGACTGAGCGGAAAGTTGTGACATAAATAGTACAGACTGCTGGACAGAAGCCAGCGTGGATTTTTGCTACAGCCCTGTTCTATCTTTCACTACACATTTATAGAACAGTATACTAGTGTAGTGCTTACCCCCAGAGTTGCTGGTGAGAATGTATTCAGGTCTTTTTGGAATTTATTGCTGGGTATCTTGAACAGTAGAGGGGTTTAGGGTCTCAGGATACTACAAATGATAATAGCAATCAATGGGAGCACAAACTTCTCACTAATCTTTTCTATAGTTGCCTTTCCTGGAGGCAACAGGGAATGGACATTATATCCAGGACATTGTAAGAGCAGTCCCAGTCCATATAGCATCCTCTGACCCCGGCAGCTTAAGAGCAGTCCCATGTAGCATATAGCATCCTCTGACACTTAGTTCCCTTCTGGAACTTGCATAACTATTGGTCCCCAGAAAGGTCTTTACTCATAAAGTCCCAGGAGCTGCATGATACCCAGCATTCTCAGGTATACATAAAAGATACTTCTCCAGACCAGGACTTCAAGACAGTGCCCTCCAGTCAATAGGCCTTTAGCAAACTTCCCCAGGCCCTCGATCCAGCTCCTGCTGGGGTCCAGACTGCAATTTCTATCTCACTAGCTTTCTCCTGGGGGCTGCATCCCTAGAAGAACTGGAACCCTCCCCGAAGAGGAAAGAACACTCTGGAGAGGTCTCCCAAACATTTATCACCTCAGCAGCCACCTTCTGGACACCACCTTCCAGGGATTGGCTGAGGCATGATAAATATTCATGCTGGTCTTTTGATTACAGTGAAGCCAAACACTAAATTTAGCCTACCAGCTTAACTAGAAGAGTTCTCTACACCAGTCACTGGCTGTACTGTGATCTACACCCTATAAATTTCAATGGGTAAAACAAGAATTGTATGTGTCTGGCCTCACTCACACAGATGTAATATACACAGAATACAGCACTGTACACATCTGTACGGAGCTGTATACTACTTCAAGTGAATGAGCTGCCCTATGGGCAACACAGGTTTCTGCATGAGAATTGCGGCAAAAAATTGGCTCACCAGGAAAAGGGGGGAATAAAGGTGTGTCCCCCTCTCCTGAGCGATGCCAGGCCACATGCCCTCAACATGGGGGTGGGCTTGCCAGACCCCCCTAGCAAAGCACCCTGTCCACATGTTGATGAGCACAAACTCATCCCCACAACCCTGGCCGGTGGTCATGGAGGTCTGCAGGTGGAGGGCTTATCAGGATCTTGAAGCCCCCTTTAATAATAACAATGTGTGAGTGAGTAGGGGTACATAGTACTACCTACCTAGAAATAAAGACACCTAAACTTTTTTTTTTTTTTTTAATTCTTTATTTTTCATGGGTTTCACAATTCAATTCATTGCACTCATATGGTGCCAGCTTAATACGTCTTAAGTAAATCTATTCATCTACACATCATATGTTACCTTTAATTGACACTTTAATTCCTTGTGAATTCCCTTTTTCTACTATTAACCCATTGCTCCAAAAAAAAAAAAAAAAAAAAAAAATCCCCTTTTACCCCCTCCCTATCCCGGAGTAATAATAATAATAAAAAAAAAGAACTCCTCTCTACCCCTCACTCTCCCCTCCCCTCCATCTCTCCCCACTTCAGTCCCTTCTCTCCCTATAGTCCAAATATGGGGCCCATGTTGTCCGATACTTCTCATCTTGGTCTTTCATTGTCAAAGTAAGATTTTCCATTTGTTGTATTTCTGCAATTCTGGCCAACCATTGTGCCCTAGTTGGAGAGCTTTCTTTTTTCCACAGAGCAGGGATACATGCCCTAGCTGCTGTTAAAAGTTGTCTCATCTCCAACATACCTCTGACACCTAGGGGTAAATCTGATGTAGCACATTCGGCGTCCTATACCATCTGGTAAGGATTTTATATCCCCCCTCCTGATATCTGCTTGCTACTGATGCCTTTTGATTAAATACTAAGATCCTATTCTTCTGTTCTTGGGAGAATGATGTTTCTAAGTCTCTCTCCCACGCTTGTAGGAAAGTTAGTTCCTGAGGCGATTCTATTCCCGTCAATACAGTATAGAAATAGGACAATGGATGTCCCATTGTTTCTCCCTTCAAACACATCTCCTCAAACTGGGTCAATGCTCTTACTTCTGTATACATATTCGATTTTGATTTAATAAACGCTTCTAGCTGCATCACTCTAAAAAAATCTAATTCAGGTGCTATTTCTCTTTCAATTTCTCTTTTTAATAATAAACGATTGTCCCTTGAAAAATGTATGATCCTGCTGAAACCTCTACGTCGTATTGCTCTGAACTTGGGGTCTGTCATTCCTGGCTGAAATGATGATGTCCCCAGAACCGGGAGCATTGGACTAGGATTTGTCGAGATTGCCGTTTTTTTAAAAATCTTTTTGATCATCCGCAGAGTTACGCCTATTGTTGGGTGTTTCCTCAGTTCAGCTGGCAACTCAGTAAGACACCTAAACTTTTGACAAGTCCTTTATTAAAAAAACACTTATAAATCCATTGTCAATCACTATGCTCATTCCCCAATGACCTGGTCACATGATTGACCCTGATAGTATTCGAATAACAGCTTCCCAACTTGTCCTCAGTTACAGTATACTGTATAAAGTAAGGGTTGGGGATAGTGATGATATCATTGACCAAGAATGGCCATAGCCATAGTTAGTCAATGTCACTGCCCAAATATGACCAGTGGCCAAACTTGGGCAGTGATGTCACCACTGTCCCTGCCCCTTTGGTTACATGGCGGGAATTCTCGTTGACATCAGCGGTTCCTAGAGAGGAAACAGATGCAGGTACCCGCTGCTTCTTTAGCAACCAGTGACAGTGGGATGCTGTCATATATTGTAGTAGAGCATACCTCCCAACATTTTGAGATGGGAATGAGGTACACCTACTACCAAACGTATGTAGCCATAGGACATGCCCCCTGTCACGACCCCCTTAAAGAAGAATTATCCCCCCAAAAAAGGTTAATTAAATCCACAAGGGCTTTTTTTTTACCACTACCATTACTTTATATTGGCATTTAAAATGTACAAATGCAGCAATTTAGAATTTGGATGAAAGGTTTAGAACTGGGAAACACTTTTTGAAAGATAAAAAGTGCATTTTCTATACAACTATATAGATTAGACCAAAATGAGGGACAAATGAGGGGGAAAGAGGGACAGAGGGACATTGCTCCAAATCAGGGACAGTCCCTTGGAATCAGGGACAGTTGGAAGCTATGGTAGAGTAGTAGTATAAAGTTGTAGAAATTAGGGCTGGGCGTTTTTTTCAAAAAAAAAAAAAATCTGCGATTTAAAAAAAAAAAAAAACTCGATTCACGAATCAAGTTTTTTTTTGGACACTGCACCGGTCCTGAGGAGCTGCGGGCAGGAGTTTTTAGGCGAGGCCGCAGCTTCCGGCCTCGCAGACTAGGCCGAGGCCGAGGCCTCGCCTAAAAACTCCTGCCCGCAGCACCTCCGGACCGGCACAGTGAAAAAAAAAATCTATAAAAAACAATTTGCTTAAATTTTTAATCGATTTGACCTCTCAACTCGATTCAAGATTTAAATTGATTTTTTCCCCAGCCCTAGTAGAAATATTGCTTTTATTATATGATTTTTGGCCCCCACCAAGCAGGCAAATCCCTTCTAGGGACTATGGTATTTGTAGCATGCATAGAGCAGTACACATGGCCATAACGCATGTGCACTGATCATTCCAAACAAATGAGATTTATGTAATTGCAGTTTTGAAGCGGTTTTTGACCAGAAGAGCTAAACTACAGCTGCTGTAATAGATGAAAATCCAACAGAACACTATAAGGTTGAATAGGAAATCCTCTGACATTTCATCAGCTTTGTTTTCAGTTTGCAGCTATGTAATGTCGTTCGTTCTCCGCATGTAGGAGGAGTCAGTGGAACAAATAAAGTCAGCTTGACTTTGTGTTTCTGACCTTGTGTTTCCTGTGGTTTGTGTTTGTACGGTGGTTTATGTTCATTTTTGTCCTGAGAATCTGTAAGGACTTGTTAGGGCGGGCAGCCAGGGGATTATAAAAACAGGCAGGTGATCTGCATTTTTACTGCCCCATGACCATGACCGCCCACCTGGTGGTGGTAGGAAGGGGTTGTACATATTGCTAAAAACTATTATACCACTCGGTAATAATAAAAAAATAAACGTTGGATATTTATTATAGCAAAAATAAAAAATATTGTTTTTCTTTTCAAAATTGATGCTCTTTTTTTGTTTATAGTGAAAAAAATAAATAGTACCAAAAGAAAGCTCTATTTGTGGGAAAAAAAGACGTCAATTTTATTTGGGTACAATGTCGCACGACTGCACAATTGTCGGTTAAAGCAATGCAGAGCCGAATCGCAAAAACTGCTCTGGTCATTAACCTACCTGGAGGTATTCCCGAGTCTGGCTCGATGTGAGATTTCAGTACCAAAAGCGGTAACCCCGAGACAGACTCAGGATCGCATCGCAGTATCCAGGCAAAGTAACTTACCTTGTCCCCTGGATCCTGCGATGTCTCCCCGCTGTGTCTGCGAGCCGTCATCTCGCTCGATTCACAGTGCCGAGTGCTGAGCTCCGTTCCCTGTAAGCGTTGCGATGCACGGGGACGGAGTTCGACGCCAAAAAAATTAAAAACACACAATACATACAGTACACTGTAATCTTACAGATTACAGTACTGTATAAAATAATTACACATCCCCTTTGTCCCCAGTGGTTTCTCCAGTGCCCTGCATGCAGTTTTATATTATAAAAACTGTTCTTCCTGCCTGGAAACTGGAGATTGTCCATAGCAACCAAAACCGTCCCTTTACATCAAAAGTGATTTTAGAGCAGCTAGAAAACAGCGATAATAAATTACAATTCACTGAAAGTAATGACAGCGACAATTCTGCAACTGAGCAAATTTTAGTGTTTTTGATTTGATTACATTATTGAATAATTTTTATTATTATTATATTATTATTTTTTATAATTATTTATAGTTATTTATTATATTATAATTTATGTTTTTGTGTTTCAAACTTTATCATACCCGGAATGTCTACTAGACTCTTGTTTGGACAGATTTAAGTGAGTTATTCCTAGGGGTGCAACGGATCGTCATCGATCCGTGATCCGATCCGTGGAGGTTGATCCGTACGGGACACCCGCGATCCGCGGATCGCTCTGTGGCCTCAGCCATAGGAAAGGCCGCGGCTTCGGCCTAGCTCCGGAGCGGCGGCCATTTTGGTACACCCGACGGCGGTTTAGCACGTGATCTCTCCGTCATGTCATGACGCCGGTTCCTCTCTCCCCTCTGTGTACTGATCTGTACAGTGGAGGGGAGAGATCAGATGGCAGCAGTGCCAATACTCTGCAATGCCCTGCCAATACTCTGCAATGCTCTGCTGCAATACCCTGCCAGTACTCTGCAATACCCTGCCAATACTCTGCAATGCCCTGCCAATACTCCGCAATGCCCTGCTGCAATACCCTGCCAATACTCTGCAATACCTTGCTGCAATGCCCTGCCAATACTCTGCAATGCCCTGCCAATACTCTGCAATGCCCTGCCAATACTCTGCAATGCCCTGCCAATACTCCGCAATACTCTGCAATGCTCTGCTGCAATACCCTGCCAGTACTCTGCAATACCCTGCCAATACTCTGCAATGCCCTGCCAATACTCCGCAATGCCCTGCTGCAATACCCTGCCAATACTCTGCAATACCCTGCTGCAATGCCCTGCCAATACTCTGCAATGCCCTGCCAATACTCTGCAATGCCCTGCCAATACTCCGCAATGCTCTGCTGCAATACCCTGCTGCAATGCCCTGCCAATACTCCGCAATGCTCTGCTGCAATACCCTGCTGCAATGCCCTGCCAATACTCTGCAATTCCCTGCCAATACTCTGCAATGCCCTGACAATACTCTGCAATGCCCTGACAATACTCTGCCATGACCTGGCAATACTCTGCCATACCCTGCCAATAGTCTGCCAATACCCTACCAATAGTCTGCCAATACCCTGCCAATATATCCGCCAATACCCTGCCAATACCCTGCAATACTCTGCCAATACTCTGCCACACCCTGCCAATAGGGAGATTGTGGATATTACAGTGGGGGAGATTTTTTTTTTGTTGATCCGAAAATGATCCGAACCGTGACTCCTGATCCGAGGAACGATCCGAACCGTGAGTTTTTTGATACGTTGCACCCCTAGTTATTCCTAAGAATTACAGGCCTGCAATATAAAACGCCAAATTTCTATGCAAAATAATTGTACCGCTTTCAGCATCAAAAATCTGAAATAATCATACCGCCAGGGGGGAGGTAAAACCTTCTAGGGGCTGAAGTGTTTAACCACTTGCCGACCACGGCACGCCGATATACATCAGCACAATGGCAGCGGTGGGCAAATGGGTGTACCTGTACGTCCCCTTTAAGAGGCGGGGATAGCCGGCGTGCACGTGCGCCTGCCGTGTACAGCGTGACCGTGCCCACGGGACTGGCAAACTCGATGTCCGCCAGTCTCCCGGCGATCGTGTCATGGAGCCGCAGAACGGGGAAGTGCTTATGTAAACAAGCCATTTCCCTGTTCTGCCTAGTGACATGACAGAAAACTACAGCTCTCTGTGATCGGGAGCAGTGATCGCTGTCATGTGAGTTGAAGCCCATCCCCCCACAGTTAGAATCACTCCCTAGGACACACTTAACCCCTTCATCGTCCCCTAGTGGTTAACCCCTTCCCTGCCAGTGTCATTTACACAGTATTCAGTGCATTTTTATAGCACTAGTCGTTGTATAAATGACAATGGTCCCAAAATAGTGTCAGAAGTGTCCAATGTGTCCGCCATAATGTCGAAGTCCCTATAAAAATAATAAAAATGCCACAAATCTATCCCCTCTATTGTAGACGCTATAACTTTTGCGCAAACCAATCAATATACGCTTATTACAATTTTTTTTTACCAAAATTATGTAGAAGAATACATATCGGCCTAAACTGAGGAAAAAAAAAAATTTTTATATATTTTTGGGGGGATATTTATTATAGCAAAAAGTAAAAAATATTGCTTTTTTTTCAAAATTGTCACTTTTTTTTGTTTATAGCGGTCTATGCAGTTCTAGCAACATACCATTAGGGAGGAAACAACTCAACTATTGTGAGATCTGACCTGGGACCTGTGGTTAGTCTTCATTTCTCAGAGCACATTGTAGGAGGATCCTCATGTACTGATGTCTTGTATATTGTCACCGCAAACTGAAGAAAATTGACATTTCAGACAGCTTTTTGCCTTCTCTGTTTGCTATGTTCTCCTTTCATTCCTGTGTAAGATGTCACTTGACCTTGTGTTCTTGTGATTTCAAAAGATTTTGAGGCCATACAATGATATGATTAATCATTAGGAGTAATCATTCATTACTGTAGTTTAGAGTATAACTTAACCACTTCAATACCGGGGAACTTTTGTCCCTTCCTGCCCAGGCCAATTTTCAGCTTTCAGTGCTGTTGCACTTTGAATGACAATTGCGCGGTCATGCTACACTGTACCCAAACAAATTTTTTTCATTTTGTTCCCACAAATAGAGCTTTCTTTTGGTGGTATTTCATCACTGCTGGCATTTTTATTTTTTGCACAACAAAAAGACCGAAAATTTTGAAAAAGAAAAAAGTTTTTCTTTGCTTCTGTTAAAAAATTTTGTAAATAAACAAGTTTTCTCCTTCACTGATGGGCAATGATGAGGCTGCACTAATGGGCACTGATAAGGTGGCACTAATGGGCACTGATAAGGTGGCACTGATGGGCACTGATGAGGTGGCATCAATGAGTTGGAACTGATGAGGTGGCACTGATAGGCGGCACCGATGGGCACTGATGGGCACTGATGAAAAACAGGTAACAAAATAGGCACTAAGAAGTTAAAATTGGGGTATGCCCATGTTGAGGCAGGTATTTAAAAAAGGCTGACGCGTTTCGAGGGTAACCTCTTCATCAGAGCCAGGAGAACAGGCGCACAGTCTGTATGGGCCGGTAGGCCGACATGTGTACATGGGGAGAGGTGGTGTGGCTAGTAGGAAGGTATGTCTTGTGATGGATAATTGATTATTCCGAGTTCCATACCAGTCCACGTCCAGGTGTTCTAGGTGGGATATAGATCAGAACAGTATATACCGTATACTACAGACTGGAGACGTAAAATGAATTTACATTGAAAATGACATTCAAAAAGGTCAGATGTGAAGACTTAAAATAATAGAATATATATATATATATATATATATATATATATGTATATATATTAAATAGAAGTTACCATATCAATACAAGGAATTAATGATAGGTAGTGGGCATTGAAACACAGAACATGAGATTCTAATCAAAATATAAAAAACACACATATATATATATATATATATATATATATATATATATATATATATATATATATATATATATATATATACACATACACACACACACACACACACACACACACACACACACACACATATAAACATAAAAAGGGGGACATTAGTGAATGATGTAAAAAATGCATAGAGAAACATTGAGAGATATTGTCTTACCACATGGTGTAACCAGTTGTGCCTCTGTACAAAGGACATGCGCATGCGTGTGAAGACAACTCTGCCAGCACGTGAATCGCTGTGCAGGAACAAAAGTGTGGATGTATGCCAATGTTCACAGAAAGCACAAATCACTCATCAAACAAGCCTTTTACAAATATTGGACCCAGTATGACTAACATCCCCCTGTCACTATGGCAATGGAGGCTAACAAAAGAAGCCAAAACAAACATAGACCGACAGAAACGTCTCCAACTCCATCAGATTCATTACACAATATAATACCAAAGCATTTGACGTACAGAGAGTTATCGAGAAAAATTTGAACATTCTCAAGCAGGATCCCATCCTCAACCTAGTTCTACCACCCAAACCAGTAGTTGTGTTTTCGAAAATCCAAAGACCTTAGGAGCCTAATAGCTCCAAGCAGAGTACGAAAACCTCAGAGCCAAACTAAGACCCCCACTGGCCATTGGACATCCATCTTTGATCAGAAGGGCAACTACAAGTGTGGAACCAAAAACTGTGGAGCCACCGCAAAAAAGAAATCATGGGGTCCGACGGCCAGAACCAAAAAATCAAACAGTTCATCAATTGTGGCACCTCCTATCTAGTCTATGGTCTAATCTGTCCATGCGGCCTTCTGTATGTTGTGCGCACAACACGTCCACTCAGGACAAGATTCAGCGAACAAAAATGCAGCATCATCAATAGCAATACGTACCATCAGTCCATGGAAAGTAATAATAATAAAAAAAGCCACAGCTATTCAGTACCCAGGCACTTCAGAGAATGTCATAATGGCAACCCAACAGGCCTCAAAGTGTTTGGCATTGAAGCCATCAAAAAAGACGATGATAATGGGAGGAGATTTAGAAAACTCTGTAAACAAGAATCATTCTGGATTTTCACTCTTGGGTCATTGGTTCCCGATGGAATGAATGAAGATTCAGAAATCCATGGGGCTATCTAGATACAGGATTATCACCATCATGCTTTGCCTCCCCCCCCCCTATCCTAGTCATCCTCCCCCCAGCACCCCCCCCCCCCCGTACCTGTGTTCCCCTTCCCCCGCCCCCCTCCAGATCATCACCATCATTCCACCATACGGTATACCCTCTATACCCTGTTTTCTTCTGTCCCCGCAGTTTAAGCACACCACCTCTCCTTACATCATCTACTTATCTACTTCTGTCGCTTTTATACAACCCATATAGCTTACTACGTAATACCTCTGTTTTACCTTTTAAATATATTATAGTCACATTTTTCGCATTACATTACTGTATATGGCATAATTGGTTATAACAATAGCCTCTTAAACTCCCTTATATGCATATGCCGCCAGCACATTTGTGGGTATGTGTGTGGCTCTGTGCATCTGAGTTCTGCATGGTATGTGTGCCACTGCCTATAACCACTCCTCCACCCTCCTCTGAGCCGTCCTCCTCTCTATACTCTTCACAGGGGCTCGCTGATGGGTGCCACATGAGCCTGTGTCCTATCATATTTTGTCCGCTATCGGATAGTGTCCGCTCTCTACTGCGCAAGCGCAGCTGGCCCATCGCATAGTGTCCGCTCTCTACTGCGCAAGCGCAGCGGAACACTCCGAAAATAGCCGAAATTCAACAGCTGAGCTAGGCACAGCTTAGCGCATGCGCACTTTAAACCATATTAAGTCACATGCCCCCGCACCGCACGTTCACGAGGCTGTTGTGTGCCTAAAAAAGTGCATGTTTAAGGGCGCTTACATTACTGTTTATGGGCGGATACTTGTATATTAAGGGCGGATACTTACATCAGATTTTAACCCCTTCAGAACACGATAGGCTATGCATTTATACACGTTTTAATAAGGGCGGATACTTGTATAATAAGAGCATGTTTAAGGGCGGATACTTTTATGTTTCCATTTATCCTTTCATGGTACATCAGATTTTAACCCCTTCAGAACACGATTGGCTATGCATTTATACACGTTTTATGCATGCATTTAAACATGTATTCATCCATGTATGTCTACTATGCATGGATGGATACAGTGCTCATGGATGGGTGCATACAGCACTCATAGATGGATACAGCGATGTATATACCAGTCATAGATGTATGGATATAGCGGTCAAAGATGTATGGATATAGCGAGCATGTATGTATGTATATACCGGTCATAGATGTATGGATATAGCAGCCATAGATGTATGGATATAGCGATCATAGATGTATGGATATAGCGGCCATAGATGTATGGATATAGCGGTCATAGATGTATGGATATAGCGGCCATAGATGTATGGATATAGCGGTCATAGATGTATGGATATAGCGGTCAGAGATGTATGGATAAAGCGGCCATAGATGTATGGATATAGCAGTCATAGATGTATGGATATAGCGGTCATAGATGTATGGATATAGCGGTCATAGATGTATGGATATAGCGGTCAGAGATGTATGGATATAGCGATCATAGATGTATGGATATAGCGATCATAGATGTATGGATATAGCGATCATAGATGTATGGATATAGCGGTCAGAGATGTATGGATATAGCGGCCATAGATGTATGGATATAGCGGTCATAGATGTATGGATATAGCTGTCATAGATGTATGGATATAGCGGTCATAGATGTATGGATATAGCGAGCATGTATGTATGTATATACCGGTCATAGATGTATGGATATAGCGAGCATGTATGTATGTATATACCGGTCATAGATGTATGGATATAGCGATCATAGATGTATGGATATAGCGGCCATAGATGTATGGATATAGCGGTCATAGATGTATGGATATAGCGGTCAGAGATGTATGGATATAGCGGTCAGAGATGTATGGATATAGCGATCATAGATGTATGGATATAGCGATCATAGATGTATGGATATAGCGAGCATGTATGTATGTATATGCCGGTCATAGATGTATGGATATAGCGGTCATAGATGTATGGATATAGCGGCCATAGATGTATGGATATAGCGGTCATAGATGTATGGATATAGCGGTCAGAAATGTAAGGATATAGCGGTCAGAGATGTATGGATATAGCGGTCATAGATGTATGGATATAGCGGCCATAGATGTATGGATATAGCGGCCATAGATGTATGGATATAGCGGTCATAGATGTATGGATATAGCGATCAGAGATGTATGGATATAGCGGTCAGAGATGTATGGATAAAGCGGCCATAGATGTATGGATATAGCGGTCAGAGATGTATGGATATAGCGATCATAGATGTATGGATATAGCGATCATAGATGTATGGATATAGCGATCATAGATGTATGGATATAGCGGTCAGAGATGTATGGATATAGCGGCCATAGATGTATGGATATAGCGGTCATAGATGTATGGATATAGCGATCAGAGATGTATGGATATAGCGGTCAGAGATGTATGGATAAAGCGGCCATAGATGTATGGATATAGCGGTCAGAGATGTATGGATATAGCGATCATAGATGTATGGATATAGTGGTCATAGATGTATGGATATAGCGGCCATAGATGTATGGATATAGCGATCATAGATGTATGGATATAGCGATCATAGATGTATGGATATAGCGAGCATGTATGTATGTATATGCCGGTCATATATGTATGGATATAGCGGTCATAGATGTATGGATATAGCGGTCATAGATGTATGGATATAGCGGCCATAGATGTATGGATATAGCGGCCATAGATGTATGGATATAGCGGCCATAGATGTATGGATATAGCGGTCATAGATGTATGGATATAGCGGTCATAGATGTATGGATATAGCGGTCAGAGATGTATGGATATAGCGATCATAGATGTATGGATATAGCGAGCATGTATGTATGTATATACCGGTCATAGATGTATGGATATAGCGAGCATGTATGTATGTATATACCGGTCATAGATGTATGGATATAGCGATCATAGATGTATGGATATAGCGGTCATAGATGTATGGATATAGCGGCCATAGATGTATGGATATAGCGGTCAGAGATGTATGGATATAGCGATCATAGATGTATGGATATAGCGATCATAGATGTATGGATATAGCGATCATAGATGTATGGATATAGCGGTCAGAGATGTATGGATATAGCGGCCATAGATGTATGGATATAGCGGTCATAGATGTATGGATATAGCGGTCATAGATGTATGGATATAGCGGTCATAGATGTATGGATATAGCAGCCATAGATGTATGGATATAGCGGTCATAGATGTATGGATACAGCGATCATAGATGTATGGATATAGCGATCATAGATGTATGGATATAGCGATCATAGATGTATGGATATAGCGAGCATGTATGTATGTATATGCCGGTCATAGATGTATGGATATAGCGGTCATAGATGTATGGATATAGCGGTCAGAAATGTAAGGATATAGCGATCATAGATGTATGGATATAGCGATCATAGATGTATGGATATAGCGGTCAGAGATGTATGGATATAGCGATCATAGATGTATGGATATAGCGATCATAGATGTATGGATATAGCGAGCATGTATGTATGTATATACCGGTCATAGATGTATGGATATAGCGGCCATAGATGTATGGATATAGCGGTCATAGATGTATGGATATAGCGGTCATAGATGTATGGATATAGCGGTCATAGATGTATGGATATAGCGGCCATAGATGTATGGATATAGCGGTCATAGATTTTTTGGATATAGCGGCCATAGATGTATGGATATAGCGAGCATGTATGTATGGATATAGCGATCATAGATGTATGGATATAGCGATCATAGATGTATGGATATAGCGAGCATGTATGTATGTATATACCGGTCATAGATGTATGGATATAGCGGTCATAGATGTATGCATATAGCGTTCATAGATGTATGGATATAGCGGTCATGTGTGCCGTCATGCAGCGGTCATGTGTCATGTATGGACAGACCGGATGGATACAGCGCTCATGTATGAAGGATAGATGGATACAGCTGTCATGGATGTATGAGATGCATGGATACAGTGCTCATGTATAGATGGATAGATCGCTGATGGATGGATACAGCGGCCATATATGGATACAGCACTGATAGATGGATGGATACAGCCGTCATTTTTTGCCAACATGGATATATACAGGGGCCATGCACACATTTTCTTTTATTTATTTAATTATTTATAATTTTATCTATCTATCTATCTATCTATCTATCTATCTATCTATCTATCTATCTATCTATCTATCTATCCACATTATATATATATACATATACACACCCACACACACTAGAGAAACCACATATAATTGTTTTTACACATATGTTATCTCATTACTCAGCGTGCACATTTGAAGAGGATATACTGGTCTGCCCGCATAAATAAGACATATACTGGACATCTATTGACCCCTGAAAGGCACATTACGAAGGATCGGTCAGAGCTCTGTGTAACTCTATAGGGCAGGGTGCAAATTTTTTGCCAGGCCTCAAGGGTTATTCACCACCAGTGCCTCACTCAATCCCTAACCTACCATGCCCCGCACCTAAACACGCCCTACTAATTCACATTAAACATCCCTTAAATGTCTTATGCACAGTCAATTTACAAACATATATTTACAACAACTTCATCAGTGCAGCCTCACCTGTGCCCCCATGTGAGGCTGCAATGGGCACAATCAGGTTGATAGATAGAATGCATCCCAACTTTGGATCGCCGTTCTGTCTATCACAGGCGCACAGCAGCAGGAGAGCTAATAATAATGTTAGCTGTAACAGCGTGCAATCACACGGATCATTTCTTCCTACATGCTCTTTTCCCACATGGGGCAATCAGTGGGAGAACATCTCCCAATCAACCACCCGAGCGGTGCTTAACCCCCTCTCCCATGCAGCCCAGCTCCCAATACCTTTTTTTTCACAAAATGCAAGTGAAATATTTGAGGCCTGCTATAAGATATGTGTAGCCCAAAACTAAAAATTTTAAAGGAGCCATTTTTTCCCCCATAAGCTACTCAGTGTGAAAGGGGTTAGAGGTTACAACGCTCCACACACACTATCATCTCTCAATCTCCAGGTGACAGATCGAGAACGAGTCCCACTCTTTGCCAATAAGTACGCGACATTCTGCATCAATTCAACACGTTGTTAAATGACTGTGCCTGACGCAGAGCGCATTGTTTCCCCCCCAAATCCTAATCAGTGTACCTCACGCTTCGTCATAATGTGCAAGCCCCTCATTGTCTGTCAGACAGTGACTGATACACAGTAACACAGACACTGCCTGCCACTCACCTACTGTGTCATTTCAGCTGTCACACTGAGAGACTAAGCTTTGTCAATAAAATATGGAAATTGTTTGCCTTCTATCTACATAGAAGGCAAACAATTTCCATGTTTTATTGACAAAGCTTATTCTCTACAGCTAGACCAAAATCAAACTCCTCATGCTGCATTTATAATCACTCTGACAGCATTTGTCCTCATTAGACTAAGATTTTTTTAGGAATACTTTTTGTTATACTCAAGTAATCAGAAACCCCTACCTTATGTTATAATAAATGTTCTACTTCATTACAGCCAACCCCCCCCCCCCCCTAATAACCATACTAAATCATTAAGGTGACATAAATAAAACTTTTATTATACAAACTATTTAAAGGGAATATGAACTTTATTATAAAAACAAAAAACATAATTTCACAACCTTTCCAGGAAAGGGCAAAATAAACCCCCCGTATTGCAAATAGGAGGAAAAAATTCCCTTTCGACCCCTGTATCTTCTAGGCGATCAGACTTTGGTTTTATTGTCCCTGGAAAGCGACAACATTATTGTTGAGCAGGGTTAAACTATATCTTTGGCAGTTTGTCGAAATAAAGTCCCAGATAGTCTCTTGCCCATCATAAGGAAACACTCAGATGAAAGTCCACTCCAATTCATCCACAATCAGGAAATCTGATGCATCTTCCTCTGGCTGTCTTCTGGTCTGCCTCCTCCCATCTAGCATGGTCTTCTGCTCTGCCTGCTCCACCTCTCGATGTTCAGTACCTCAAATGAGTAAGAGACAAAGCAGATTATATGTTCCTTACAACTGTGCCAAAAACATAGCTCACATTTCTACAATCAGGAAATCAGACTCATCTTCTTCAGGCTCTCTTCTGGTCTGCCTCCTCCCATCTAGCATGGTCATCTGCTCTGCCTGCTAAACCTCTCGATGGTCAGTAGCTGAAAAGTATAAGAGACAAAAGCAGATAATATGTTCCTTACAACTCTGCCAAACACATCGCTCCCATTTCTTAATGCTAAAGTGTAGTACGCTGCCCACTGTTGCCTTGAAAAACTTTCATAAAAAAGGCATCCACTACCAACGCAACTAATAAACTTGCATTTCTCTCCAAACACAGGCCTGCTCATCAGCGTCCCTGTGTTTGGACAGACATGCAAGTGTTCTCAGCATGGTATATTTTTGTTAAGTGCTCCATTTTGACACAACATAAATACTAAATGTGACTGAATCTACCATTCCCAACCACTTGCTTTCACTTAAGCAATGCTGGGGTGGTATTACCATCTATTTCCTCTCTAGGGAGCCCCACCTTAACTAAATCAATACATGCATCTCCTGGAGATCGGTAGAGGGCCTTCCTTGTATCTCACTCAACTCAGCCATTTGAGTTGATCAAATCCTCTGCTTCCCGCTTATTGGAAGTAACAGTGGCACATGTCCTACTTATGATTACAGGCTTCGGCTCTTTGCCTTTTGTTATTACACTTATTCATGAAGGTGGCACACTGGTCATTTAAATCTCCAGATCAGCCTACAGGGGTTTGAACACACTTCTAAGCCATTTAACTTTTATGAACCAATTTGACCTTTCTTCAAAACACTTGTATGCTACTGCAAGCTACTCCTTCTGTAAATCTCCAATTCTGCCTTTTCCCTCTTTTTAGATTCTACATGTAGAGCATGCGGGAAGTGCAAGCCAAACACAGCAACTGCCCGCATCTCTCACTTCCGTAACCCAAAAATGGAGACAATATCCAAGGAAAGATCTGACACTCCATCTCAAACTCAGTTCAAAGGAGAAGCATATCCAGCCAGCTCCTTGAAAACATCTACCAACTAGTTCTGGCCAACATAGAAGGGTGCATCGCTTTCTAGCCCTGCTGGACACCAGAAACCCTTGCAGACTAATGCCCCGAACACACGGTTGGACATTGATCGGACATTCCAACAACAAAATCCTAGGATTTTTTCCAACGGATGTTGGCTCAAACTTGTCTTGCATACACACGGATTACACAAAGTTGTCGGAAAATCTGATCGTTCTGAATGCAGTGACGTAAAACACGTATGTCGGGACTATAAACGGTGCAGTAGCCAATAGCTTTCCTCTCTTCATTTATTATGAGCATGCGTGGCACTTTGTGCGTCGGATTTGTGTACACACGATCGGAATTTCCGACAAGGAATTTTCTGTTTAGAAAATTTTAGAGCAAGCTCTCAAAATTTGTGTGTCGGAAATTCCGATGGAAAATGTGTGATGGAGCCCACACATGGTCGGAATTTCCCACAACAAGGTCCTATCACACATTTTCCATCGGAAAATACTATTGTGTGTACAGGTCATAACTCTTCCTAAACAGTGCACGCAGCATCTTCCACCAGCACAAGCAACAAATCGCCACAGAAAACCGGGCTTCTTCTGTTGAGATTTTTACTTGTATCAAAGCTTTACTAAACAGGAAAACCTGCACATGCAACCCAAGCCATACCTTCCAAAAATATGCCAATAAATTTAAGTATGTACAATATGTACGCATTAATTAGACAGAACATTAACTCAACCTAGGGTTTCAGATTTCATCTTTCCTTGGTTCCTTGATCAGTTATCCAACTTCCCGCACCTGCTCAGTCATGATGATCTAAAATAAATATGTGAATTTGGTAAACCGGTTTCACAACATCTTAAAATGTCTGGCAATCATTTAGAAATAAATACATTTTAGACAACGTGATAGGATTCAATGTTGATTTTTTGGCATATTCATTTAGACTAACAAAGGTTTCATGCAGTTACTGATATGACTGACCTTTATACTCCAGTAGGGTGCATGCTATTTGGAGTCGTGCATCCAAAATTGCTTCGGGTGAGGCTTTAACATTATTTATACTTCTGCTTTCTAGGTACTCTTTTGCAAACTGTAAAACATGAAAAGATCCTAAAAGCAATAGTTTCACTTTCACAATATTAACACTTTAACATTTAATTAATGTCAAAACGAAACAATTACCATCAAAATAAGAACTCCACAACTACTGCTGTCCTGTTGTTTGCTGTGGTTGAGAACATACATTTTCCATTGGACAATCTGATCTTTGCGAGTGACCATCCGCAGGAACAAACTATTAGAAAAAAAAATATATATATATAATTGTGCACATATTGTTTTTTATATTGTTTAATCAAATAACTTTTTCAAGAGGCACACTTACCCCCAGTTATTGTACAATGTGGCTGCATATGCAAGTTCAGCTCCCATTGGGTCTATGACAAACATGGCCTTCTGTGTCATGTTGAAAATCTAAAAGACATTTTTAATTTTTTGGTAAACACAATTCACATTCACAATTAGGCCTCCATAGAGCAGATACACTCTGCAAGGTCATTGTGTTAGAGTTGAATATCGATATACACATAAGTTTGAAACCTGTCAAGGATTCACCAAGACATTTGTGGTTTCAAATTGTGTCCATTGTTATGATGAAGATGTAACCAAAGTTTGATATGAATTGAGATGTCTACATTTTATGACTTTTGCTTAATTATTCTGATTTTCCTTTCAAGATAAGGTGGCAAACCTACATACATGACAGAATGAAATAATATAGTCCAATAACATGAGTAAAGAAAGGTAAACTTAGAATAAATACCACTAAAATCCAGTGCTGTCCAACGTTAACGGGACACACCCAAATGTCCTCTGGATACATATTCTGCGCAAAAGTGTTTAAATGAAGTTAGTAATCAATGTGATACATTTCTTACATATAGCTGTAACCGCAATAAGTAACCCACCGTTCCAAGTTTCTGTATTTGCCCATCAAACAATGCTTTGGCAACAACTGCACAAATTTGACGAACTGATTCCTGTGTAAAATGAAATGTAAATTTATCATGCTGAACAATAAAGACAACACAACCACACATAGTTCACTGAAGTCACACTTGCCTGCTGTTTTTTAATAATGAGATGTAGGTAGGAGTCAATTACCTGTATTTGAAACAAAAGAAATTCACTATAAGAACACATTTGGCTTGAATATATTTTCCTTGTCAAAAGAAGTTTATTGAGTATACAATGTTATAAAGATACATAAAGTAAGTTTACAAGGATCTATAAAGTAAGCTCATTGTTTTACAGTAGGGTTTATATAGGTAAATATCATGAAATTTCAAATATTAAACATTGGGTTCACGTAAACCTAAATTAAAGATATATATCATTTCCTTAGTTACTTTTGTAGGTATTTAAATGATTTATACCTACTATACATATTGTTTACAAGTAGAGTGTATATAGGTCAAATAAATTCTGATAATGAGCTTTAATCGTAAGGTGGAGAAAAGGAAAGAGAAAGAAGAAAAAGGGTTGAAAGGTAGAGGTATGGTCCACAAGGTTGTCCCGCTCGTCAGTTTATTATTCTTTTTAGTTCTCTTTGAAGCCTTAGAATGGGTGTCTCTGTAAGTCATTTAATCTGTTACCATGGCAACAGGACAGAGTCATTGAAGTTTGACAGGAACTGTTGTTTTATCCAAGGATGCCAAAGTTTTTCAAATTTTGGAATTTGATTTTGATCGATGGCTACCATCTTAGCATGGGACATTGTATTATTCATTCTGTGAATTGTTTCTGCTAGTACCAATGTAGGAGATTTCCATGCCTTGGCCACTGTTTGTTTTGCAGCCGTTATTAGTTGGATCATAAGTTTGAATTGAGAGAGTGTTAACCATTCCGGTTTTAGATTAAGTAAAGTTAAATATGGATCTGGTTGTATTATTTTTTTAAATATTTTAGATGCAATCATGAAGACTTCCTTCCAGAAGGTTTGGATTACTGGGCACGTCCACCATATGTGTAAATATGTGCCTATTTCTGGGCATCCTCGAAAACAAAGAGTTGAGGTATTAGGTGAATATTTTGCCACTCTAGCGGGTACAAGGTACCAGCGAGTTAGGACTTTATAATTTGTCTCCAGTGCTAAGATATTGGGTGAAGATGACTTAGATGTGAGCCATATGTTAGACCAGTCCGTGTCTTCTAAAGTTCGTCCCAGGTCCTCCTCCCACCTCTGAACGTAAGAGGGTCTATTAAGATTTGCTACTCCATATAATTGATTATAAAGTGATGAAATTGTACCTTTAGCAAATGGATCTTTTGTACAGATTGATTCAAAAATGGATAATTGGGATAATGGTGTATCCCCCTTTAGGAATGGTGTATAGAAATTTTTGATTTGGAGATATCTAAATATCTCAGAGTTTGGTAGATCATATTTTTCTCTAAGCGATGGGAATGAAAGGAATGATTTAGATGCTATGAAGTCATTTAGTGTCTGAATGCCTGATGTTGTCCAAGCTTTAAAAGAATTTGGGTAGATCCATGCCGGATAAAAGGCCGGATTTCTGATAAAAGAAAGGAGAGGATTATGTGGAGATTGTAACTGATATTTGGTTTTTAGTTTATCCTAGAGAGATAAGAAGTGTTTAGTTATGGGATTATGAATTTTAAAGCGGTCTTTAGGATCAAGCCATAATAAATTTGATATTAATAGAGGGTCATTTTCTGAAGCCTCTATAAATACCCATAATGGGATTTCCTGTTTTGCATGGTATTTGGACAGACTGGCCAAATGTGCTGCTCTGTAGTAGTTAGTAAAATTAGGGTATCCCAGGCCTCCTTTATTTTTGGGAAGATGTAGTGTGTGTATAGGTATACGTGGTTTAGAAGAGCCCCATATAAACGAAGTTGCTCTTTTTTGTACTATTCTCAAAAAATAGGAAGGAATTGGAATAGGGAGGACTCTGAATAGATAAAGCAATTTGGGTAGAATAGTCATTTTGATTGCATTCATCTTCCCTATCCAGGATAAAGGAAGTTGCGACCATTGTTTTATTAGATTTGTGATCTGTCTTAATACAGGAGGATAATTGGTTGAGAATAAGTCAGAATGAGATGCTGTTAAATGAATTCCAAGATATGGGATTGATTTTTCTGCCCATGTGAATGGGAGTGCAGCCCTAGCCGGGATCAATTCCATGTTTGTGAGTGAAATATTAAGCACTAGGCATTTCTTAGGATTAATCATAAGGCCGGATAGGGCTGCAAATCCATCAAGAGCTGGTATTAAGTTAGGACCAGAGACCTGTGGTGATGATAGAAAAAGTAATATATCGTCTGCAAATATACATAATTTGTGTGTAATACCTCCTACTTCAATGCCAGTTATAGTTTGGTTTGTTCTGATGTATTGGGCCATGGGTTCGAGTATAAGGGCAAATAATAAGGGAGATAATGGGCAACCCTGTCGGGTACCTCTTTCGATATTAAAGGCTTCAGATTTGTATCCAGCATATTTTATATAGGCTTTGGGTTTATTATATAATGCCTTGATCCATGTTAAAAAGTGGGATCCAAAACCCCGGCTTGAATATATTTTCTGTTCTGAAGTAGTCTCTTACCTCATCTACCAGCCACTTTGTTGCACGCAGCGTTTTAAATGAGGAGACAAACAGCGGATAAGGCCCTACAACAACTACCTGTGATGTCTCGTCTTCTCTCTGCCATAACACTTGAACTGGGTAGGCAATGGTAAAAAATGAGCATGATTAGCAAATCTTTAAGGACTGGATAAAAAGTAATGACACATTTTTAGGAAATGCGGGAATGGGCAAATGATGGCAAAGGCAATACCAACAGGGCAATGCCAATATTCACCAAAGAGGTCCAAGTAGCAAAAGAATGGAGTAAAACTATGCCAAACAGTGGCAACTTTACACACAAATAAAAAAGGCCATACCAACAGGGCATGGCCAAACATATGACCAACGGGGTCAAACTTTATAAAACTACCTCTCTCTTCTATGGTGTGCTCGACTTTCCATGAAGTATCTATTGAGGGCTTAAAATTCAACATTCCCATTCAATTACATGTATAAACCATTAAAATTTTTTTATAACTGCATGGAGGTTAAACAGAGTGACAAAATGTTGGGAAAACATAACCATAAAATGATATCTTTGTATATATCTTATGCAGATATCGAGTTCACTTGTACCTGAATAGTGATCATCATGTTATCCTTCGGTACTTCTGCAGCATCACTTTTGACAGAAGGTCTCTGTTGAGCGGTATTAGAACTGCTGTGTCCTTTTGGCGTCTTCATAGATTGATCATCACCTTCCTTGTCCTCATTTTTTGTCGTCAGGAAAGGCTTTAGGTGGTCAACATTATATTTGGTTTTTAGAGGAACTCCAGCATCATTCAATAATGTGACAAGCTTCCCTGATATTGCCTCTATTGTGAAAGGGCCGTTGAAGTCTGGTTCTATCCTTCCACCTTTCCTGCCTTTTTTCCTCATGTTAAACACCATCACCTTTTGACCAACAGTATAAATTAGGCTTTTATACTTTTTCTGCATTTTTTTTATCATGGGCTTCCTTCTGTCTGTTCTGGGACTTGGCAATATTTTCCTTTGTGGCTGCTTTCACTATCTCCATTACAGCTTTCTTCTCCTCCATGAAAGAAACATAACTAGTCTCATCCGGGAGAATGATCTGTAAAAGCTAAACCAAAAAGAAATTTCTATATATTTTAATTAAGCGATTTACCAAAAAAAAAAAAAACAAAAACAAGAGCTATATTGACTTCGTAAGTCTAGAAAGAGAACAGCCTGTAAAATTATACATAAGCCATGCAGCCTTAAATCACCTCTACCCCACAGAAATTGATAAGTTTGCATATGTGAGCACAGAATTGCACAGTTGTACAATAACTAACCGGCATTTCAACAGGAACTTCGGCGGGGAAAACTGCCTCCCTTCCATACATCAATTGAAATGGCGAAAATTTCGTGGTGGTTTGTATTTTTGAACGCAAAGAAAATAATGTAGGTTCCAAATACATATCCCAATCATCCTGCTTATCATTGACCACTTTCATTAGAGCTCTAGAGTGAAACAAAAAAATAGATTAAAAAAAAAAAAAAAAAAAGTTTACTTAACACCACATTTACAGCTCTCTAGTAAACATTCATTCATGCAACGAGCCCCATACTCAAGAGAAGTATGTTCTATGCTTAACCACTTGCAATAGCAGTGGAATGCAAACACAAATTGATTGGAAGAAAAAGAATGCAGTAATAAAACGTAAATCCAAATACTAATTAAACTTGCTGCTTTATGTTGTCGTTAGTTTTCTCATCAAGCCCATTTGTTTGGGGATGGTATGCTGCTGTCACACTCCTTTCTATTCCCAGAAGCGTACAAAGCCCATTGTTGAGCTGTAAAAAGAAGCATGTTTAAAACAAAATGAAGGCAGCAACATAACTCATATCATTTCTACTACTATGCTATTTTTGATGTACACCTACTTGATTCACAAACTCTCTGCCTTGGTCAGACAGGATTCTTTGGGGACATCCGTGTCTATATATCATAAAGCAAAGGTGTTGTCCCACTTCAGCAGCACTTTTCGTTTTTAGTGGGAACGCCTCCACCCACTTAGAAAAATAATCAGTCGCCGTGAGGATATATATATATATTTCCATTAACAGTTTTGGGTAGAGGTCCCGTTAGGTCGATGCCAACGAGTTCCCACACATTTAACACCTAATGGGATGGAATAATTTCTTTGTAAATGAATGAATGATACATGTTGACGCTCATCATATCTATTATGTTTAAAAAATAACACAGCTTTAACAACAATTACCTTAATAAACTGCAATGGTTGGCTTGCTTTCAATGGTTTTCCCACCTTCTGACACTGCTCACATTCCTGTACCTTCAAGAAAAACAAATTGTAAAAATGTGTACAGCTTTTGTGTATGTGTATATAAATACAACAAATTTAGTAGATTGCATACCCATTTCTCAATGTGTACAGTCATTGTGTTCCAGTAAAATCTGGAGCACACTGCAGAGCGCGTTTTTAGAATGCCAGTATGACCGCCAATAGGGGAACTGTGAAATTGATGAAATATGCTCTTTGCCTCATCTTTACTTTGAATGGCTATTTTATTGCCATACAAGAGCTTTCCTTCTATAAAACAAAATTGACATTAAAAGATGCATTTATGAAAGAGCGATCCTACAATCTGTTGTCGTGCATTATCGTTTATGACACTCACCATTTATTAAAAATTTGGAGGCGTACCTCCGAAGAACGCGTTGTTTATTTTTTGAATACGCTGATGGGTACGTTCCCTGAGCGAGGTAATTATATACCTCTTGCCACTTGTTCTTCATACCTGAAAATATAGCAGAGCACTATTACATAACGTTAAACATTACAACCTGTGCACACATTTTGGTAAGATCTTAATAAAAAACAAATGCCAAGTATGTTTTTCAGCCACTAAATTGGAAATATACAGAACATTTAACAGCTGGTAAATAAACTAAGTCTATAATAAATTATCATTATTAAAAATGGTCTTTATATAACTATAAAAAAAATGATACACGCCTCAGAAATTAAACTAATTCTGATATTACTCACTAGTTGCTGGAGTCTGATATATCGGGACTGCAATGCAACTGACCGAAACCAAATGCAAAGCCTGTAAATAAAAAAAATAACAAAAAAGGGAAGATGCATAGATAAAAAAGGTATATTAAATGCTATATGGACCATCCACGTTGCAAAGAGCATGACAGTAATCAAATGATACTCACTAGTCGGGGAGTCTGATAGATCGGGACTGCAATGCAACTGACCGAAACCAAATGCAAAGCCTATGAATGAAAAAAAAAAAAAGGGGGAAGATGCATAGATCAAAAAGTTTATCAAAAATGCTATATGGACCATCCACGTTGCAAAGAGCATGACAGTAATCAAATGATACTCACTAGTCGGGGAGTCTGATCGATCGGGACTGCGATGCAACTGACCGAAACCATATGCAAAGCCTGTGAAGGAAATAATTTTAGAAAGATTAAAAGGATACATAGATAAAAGGTATATTATATGCTATATGGACCCGCAACGTTTCAAACAGCAGTACAGTCTTAAATAATACTCACTAGTCGGGGAGTCTGATAGAGTGGGTCTTCAATGCAAGTGACCGAAACCAAATGCAAAGCCTGTGAAGGGAAAAAAATTAAAAATATTATATGCTTTAAACTGTAGATTAATGGCACACCACACTGACCTATATATATACACTGATATGTGCTCTCATTACTATGATCTGTGTATAAAAAAAAAAAAAACAACATGTAAGATGATATACTCTGTTAATACCTATTGAAATAAAGGAAAAAAAAAAAATTCTGCATATCTTCTATTTGTCTTCCTCTGGGGGCCCATGCAGAGCTGTGTGTTTTATGTGTACTGTGCGCGTGAGAACATGGATGCAATTTTAAACATCCTGGCCAAGAAATGTCCATATCCACCCTAGACATCTCTGCCATTGTGTTCATCACTCATCCATCCAAAACATATCAGTCATTGTAAGTTGTATCCATCCACATGTCAGCTGTATCCATCAATAATACACGCGTGCTGTATATGTGGTGGGGGGAGAGGAGGACACAATGCCAAAGACGTGTGGGGGAGAGAAAGTATATTGCACAAATTGACTGCCATGGGGGGAGGGGAGGGGGAGGGAAGATGTGTATGGCACAAAATGGCTGCCATGGGGGGAGGGGGGAAAGATGGGAAGATGTGTGGTGGAGAGGATGTGTATGGCACAAAATGGCTGCAATAGGGGTGGGGGAGGGGGAAAGATGGGAAGATGTGTATGACACAAAATGGCTGCCGTGGGGGGAGGGTGTCAAGGATGGGAAAATGTGTACGGTAAAAAATGGATGCCATAGGGGGGGGGATGGGAAGATGTGTATGGTACAAAATGGCTGCCATCGGGGAGGGGGGGAGATGTGTGTTGCCATGGGGGGGTGGGAAGATGTGTGTTGGCATGGGGGGGGGGTGCAAAGATGTGTGTTGGCATGGTGGGGAGTTGGGAAGATGTGTGTTGGCATGGTGGGGGGATGGGAAGATGTGTGTTGCCATGTAGGGGGGGGGGGGGTGAGAAGATGTGATCTATCCATATAATACATGCCCTGTACACAGACAGCCCTACATGGGAATAAAATAGAAGCATAATGGGCAATTACCGCAATACACATCATACATCTTTGCCATTGTATTGCGTCTCCCCCCCCCCCCCCGCACATGGCAGACACTTTGTGCAATATACATGTTCTCCACCACAGAACTTAGCAAAACTATTCAACTGTAAATACGTGTCCATGCTTTATCATCCATCCATAGAATACAAGCCCTGTACACAGATAGCCACCAAAGAACTTACCATACATTTTCAATGGTTAATATTATCATCCATAGAACACATGCCCTGTAGACAGACAGCCCTGAAGGGGAATAACATATAACCATAACAGTGTACTTACAAAAGTGTTGAAATAGGAGGGTTCTGCTATAATTCTGCAACAAAACATCCAAATTCCGCACTGATACTGTGCCTAATTGTATGTGTTCGCTCCTTAAATATGTACAGCAAACACGCCCATAAACATTGATAAACCCACCCTTCAATTCACTAAACACACCCCGCAAACATATTAGCATTTTGTAAACCCACCCCCTTGAGCATCGGGAGCGTGCGGGAGCCTGTGACTGAATGCAACAGGCATTGCGCAGGCGCCGTTTATATTTCTTCCTCAGCTGTTCTTCTTCGGAGACTTTCGGCGTCTCCTTTGTCCTCCTTACTGCGCAAGCGCGGCGCCTGCGCAGTACGGAGCGGACACTATCTGATGGGGGGACAGTTTTTGGCAGAACACCGGCGTGCGTTCCAATGGCAGGCCACACCCACCCCCTCCCACTGGCTACACTCACTCCTAGCCCGCCCTCGGACCCGCCCCTCAGAGACTTTTAAACCCTCCAGCACAACCTTATCTTAACACTTGCCTATCCCTAGGCAGCAAGACGCATCATGTTCAGACATCAGCTACCTCAAGAACACCTCCTCCCTCCTCCTCCCCCCTCCAACTCCCAGGATCATACGGCTCTCCACCCCCAAGGACCTCTACAGGTTGCAGCCGCTTCTACATACTCCTCTGGAGACAGGTCAGCCACAAGGTCTCTCCACCAACTCTGCACCTCCCTTATCCTGTTAACCCACCAGTGCCCTTAAGGGGCCCCCCCTTTTCAGGTCACACTCCACTGTTTTTTTCCCCCTGCTCGTCTTATTTCTTTACTACAGGCACATCTGACAGCCAAACACCACCGCAAAGGAAAATACAATTATTTTACATTCCTATTTCATTCATAGGTAGGTGCGATCCCACATCAGTCTATCTGTCTGCCACTTCCATTTTTTGGCCACCAGCAACACTATATCCCTGCACCCTCATACTCCAATGCATTCACTTCCGCCACTCTCTGCCATCATGCTGCACAAACTATATATTCCCACCCTACTGATATGACACATCTTCTACATAGGCACAATATATGTGTTTTTAGGTGGGCTCTATGTGTGTATGTATATATATGTATATATATATATATATATATATATATATATATATATATATATATATATATATATATATATATATATATGTATATTTTTTATTTGCACATTTTTTATGTGTATGTCTTATATGTACATTTACGTATTTCTATGTATATGAATACATCTGTTTTTTGCATAACTGCACGGCCATCTCTGTGCCCCCATTTGTGCTTTCTGTGAACATTGGCATACATCCACACTTTTGTTCCTGCATAGTGATTCACGTGCTGGCAGAGTTGTCTTCACACGCATGCGCATGTCCTTTGTACAGAGGCACAACTGTTTACACCATGTGGTAAGACAATATCTCTCAATGTTTCTCTGTGCATTTTTTACATCATTCACTAACGTCCCCCTTTTTATGTTTATATGTGTGTGTGTGTGTGTATATATATATATATATACATATATATGTGTGTGTATGTGTATATATGTGTATATATATATATATATATATATATATATATATATATATATATATATATATATATATTTTTTTTTATATTTTGATTAGAATCTCATGTTCTGTGTTTCAATGCCCACTACCTATAATTAATTCCTTGTATTGATATGGTAACTTCTATTTAATATATATGTATATATTTTCTATTATTTTAAGACTTCATATCTGACCTTTTTGAATGTAATTTTAAATGTAATTTCATTTTACGTCTCCAGTCTGTAGTATACGGTATATGCTGTTCTGATCTATATCCCACCTAGAACACCTGGACGTGGACTGGTATGGAACTCGGAATAATCAATTATCCATCACAGGACATACCTTCCTACTAGCCACACCACCTCTCCCCATGTACACATGTCGGCCTACCGGCCCATACAGACTGTGCGCCTGTTCTCCTGGCTCTGATGAAGAGGTTACCCTCGAAACGCGTCAGCCTTTTTTAAATACCTGCCTCAACATGGGCATACCCCAATTTTAACTTCTTAGTGCCTATTTTGTTACCTGTTTTTATGCAACGTAGTATTTGTATGATTTTATATCTATATGATTATATGTCTGTATTCCTATACATGAATAAACCATACATGTCTTGATGCAAGCGTCTGATCACGCGCCTTCCATCCACCTCCTACCAAACAGTCCTTTTCAGACCACCCCTGGTCAGTTAAGGCAGCGGGACACGCTCCATCATCTCCTCCAGTCCTTTCACTTTCTACGATACTACCCTTTCCTTACAGCAAATGGTCTCACAAGCGCAGGATTATTTTTCACCATACCTTGTTTACACTTTGCATTAGGCACTGATGGGTACTTATGGGTGGCACTGACGGGCACTGACTGGCACTGATAGGTGATAATAGGCAGCACCGATGGGTACTTATGGGTGGCACTGATAGGTGGCACGGATGGGCACTGATTGGCACTGATATAACTTTTGCGCAAAGCAATCAATATACGCTTATTGCGATTTTTTTTACCAAGAATATGTAGCAGAATACATATCACCCTAAACTGAGGAAGAAATTTGTTTTTTTTATACCTTTTTTGGAATATTTATTATAGCAGAAAGTAACATTTTTTTTTTCAAAATTGTCAGTCTTTTTTTGCTAATAGCCCAAAAAATTAAAACCGCAGAGGTGATCAAATACCACCAAAAGAAAGCTCTATTTGTGGGGAAAAAAGGACGTCAATTTTGATTGGGTACCATGTCGCACGACCGCGAAATTGTCACAAGTGACGCAGTGCCGAATCGCAAAAAAATGCTCTTGTCCTTGGTCAGTCAAATGGTCCGGAGCTGTAGTGGTTAATGGGATAATAATGAAGCTGCTTTGCTGGTGATACTGATGAAGTCCTGCCAAATGTATTTTAACATGTAAAATGTATTTTCTAGTGATATCAAGAATAATATTATTATGCTTTTCTTTTTTTTTTTGGGCAAGTTACCACAACACCATTATCCTGTAGTTTTTAAAATCAAAGATACAACTATGTTGGTGTCCCTTGTTAATTTTACATTGTATTTTTTTAAATGTAACTGCCTACTCCCAAATTGTCATTTGAAGTAAAATACAGAGCCAAGTATTATTCTCCACCATTTTTTTAAATTGTGCATTAAAAAAATAAAACAAATAAAATTAGACATGTGCACCAGGTCGTTGGGCGAGTCGTCAGGCAACAGGCATAGTGATTGACAATGGAGAACAAGTTGTTGTTATTAGTCTAACCACTTTAACCCCTGGAATATTTGACCCGCTTCCTGACCAGAGCACTTTTTACAATTTGGCATTGCGTCGCTTTAACTGACAATTGCGCGGTCGTGCGACGTTGCACCAAAACAAAATTGACGCCCTTTTTTCCTTTTGGTTGAATAATGATTTGATTTGTTAGATTTTCCATAATTTTGGATGCATAAAATGCACTTTTTGGTTAAGTTCTATTGGCAGATACCCTGTTTTTCTCGAAAATAAGACCTAGCGTGATTCTCAGTGATGGCTGCAATATAAGCCCTACCCCCCAAATAAGCCCTACCCTGTTTCCCCGAAAATAAGCCCTACCCTGAAAAGAAGACCTACAAGGACTTTAACTAGGGCTTATTTGGGGGGTAGGGCTTATATTGCAGCCATCACCGACAATCACGCTAGGTCTTATTTTCGGGGAAACAGGGTATCTGCCAATAGAACTTAACCAAAAAGTGCATTTTATGCATCCAAAAATATGGAAAATATAACAAATCAAATCATTATTCAACCAAAAAAAAAAAGGAAAAAAGGGCGTCAATTTTGTTTGGGTGCAACGTCGCACGACCACGCAATTGTCAGTTAAAGCGACGCCGTGCCAAATTGTAAAAAGTGCTCTGGTCAGGAAGGCGATCAAATATTCCGGGGCTGAAGTGGTTAAACTAATAACAACAACTTGTTCTCCATTGTCAATCACTATGCCCCTTGCCCGATGACTCGCCCAACGACCTGGTGCACATGACTGACCCTGATAGTATTCGGATAACAGCTTCCCAAGCTGTCCTCAGTTACAGTATACTGTATAAAGTAAGGGTTGGGTATAGTGATGACATCAGCTTTGTTTTCAGCTTGTAGCTGTGCACATAGGACGAGTCACTGGCTGTCTTCCAGCAGTTTGACTTTGTTTCCTGTGGTTCGTGTTTCTGACTTTGTGTTTGTACGGTGGTTTATGTTCATTTCCGTCCTGAGAATCTGTTAGGACTTGTTAGGGCGGACAGCCAGGGGATTATAAAAACAGGCAGGTCAGGGGCGTAACTAGAAATCACAGCGCCCCATTGCAAAATGTTGTATGGGGCCCCCCTGCAAACAGCCCCCCCCAAAGCCGCCCTAGTATCAATGCAGCCTGACCTGTGCTCCATACAGCGTGACCTGTGTCCAATGCAGCGTGACCTGTGCTCCATACAGCGTGACCTGTTCCCAATGCAGTGTGACCTGTGCTCCATACAGCGTGACCTGTGTCCAATGCAGCGTGACCTGTGCCCCATACAGCGTGACCTGTGTCCAATGCAGCGTGACCTGTGCCCCATACAGCGTGACCTGTGCCCCATACAGCGTGACCTGTGCCCCATACAGCGTGACCTGTGCCCCATACAGCGTGACCTGTGTCCAATGCAGCGTGACCTGTGCTTCATACAGCGTGACCTGTTCCCAATGCAGTGTGACCTGTGCTCCATACAGCGTGACCTGTGTCCAATGCAGCGTGACCTGTGCCCCATACAGCGTGACCTGTGCCCCATACAGCGTGACCTGTGCCCCATACAGCGTGACCTGTGCTCCATACAGCGTGACCTGTGCCCCATACAGCGTGACCTGTGCCCCATACAGCGTGACCTGTGCCCCATACAGCGTGACCTGTGCCCCATACAGCGTGACCTGTGCTCCATACAGCGTGACCTGTGCCCCATACAGCGTGACCTGTGCCCCATACAGCGTGACCTGTGCCCCATACAGCGTGACCTGTTCCCAATGCAGTGTGACCTGTGCCCCATACAGCGTGACCTGTGTCCAATGCAGCGTGACCTGTGCTCCATACAGCCTGACCTGTTCCCAGTGCAGTGTGAGCTGTGCCCCATACAGCGTGACCTGTGCCCCATACAGCGTGACCTGTGCCCCATACAGTGTGACCTGTGCCCCATACAGCCTGACCTGTGCTCCATACAGCCTGACCTGTTCCCAATGCAGTGTGACCTGTGCCCCATACAGCATGACATGTGCTCCATACAGCCTGACCTGTTCCCAATGCAGTGTGACCTGTGCCCCATACAGCGTGACCTGTGCTCCATACAGCCTGACCTGTTCCCAATGCAGTGTGACCTGTGCTCCATACAGCGTGACCTGTTCCCAATGCAGTGTGACCTGTGCCCCATACAGCATGACATGTGCTCCATACAGCCTGACCTGTTCCCAATGCAGTGTGACCTGTGCCCCATACAGTGTGACCTGTGCCCCATACAGTGTGACCTGTTCCCAATGCAGCCTGACCTGTTCCCAATGCAGTGTGACCTGTGCCCCATACAGTGTGACCTGTGCTCCATACAGCGTGACCTGTTCCCAATGCAGTGTGACCTGTGCCCCATACAGCATGACATGTGCTCCATACAGCCTGACCTGTTCCCAATGCAGTGTGACCTGTGCCCCATACAGCATGACATGTGCTCCATACAGCCTGACCTGTTCCCAATGCAGTGTGACCTGTGCCCCATACAGCGTGACCTGTGCCCCATACAGTGTGACCTGTTCCCAATGCAGCGTGACCTGTGACCAATGCAGCGTGACCTGTGCCCCATACAGCGTGACCTGTGCCCCATACAGCGTGACCTGTGCACAATTCAGCGTGACCTGTGCCCCATACAGCCTCACCTGTGCAGAGGAAGAGACAAGCCACCCAGATCAGCAGAGAGCAGGATTGCCCGCTGTCATAGCCTTCATTTAAATTTCCCATCTTCCCATCTAGCCCAACCTCTTAGCCTGACGCCTTTGATGACCTCATACATCCCGCATTGGACCAGCGTTCTGTCTATCAAAGGCGCCGGGCCAAGAGGTGGAGCTATGTGACGTGAGCCCCGGGAACACTGGAAGTCCTAATGAAAGCTATTACAGCGAACAATCACACTCTCTGCTGATACGGACAGCTCACCTCTTCCTCTCCTCTCTCTTCCCCTGGCTGCAGTGTGCACAGGTCACGCTGTATGGGGCACAGCGGTGCTGTCATCCTCACCGGGCCCCATAGCGGCTGCGGGCCCCATAGCGTTTGCATAGGTTGCTATGGCGGTAGTTCCGCCACTGAGGCAGGTGATCTACATTTTTACTGCCCCCATGACCATGACCGCCCACCTGGTGGTGGTAGGAAGGGGTTGTACATATTGCTAAAAACTATTATACCACTATGTAATAATAAAAAAAAAAAATGTGGGATATTTATTATAGCAAAAAGTAAAAAATATTGTTTTTCTTTTCAAAATTGTTGCTCTTTTTTTGTTTATAGTGCAAAAAATAAAAACCGCAGAGGTGATCAAATACCACCAAAAGAAAGCTCTATTTGTGGGAAAAAAAGGACTTCAATTTTATCTGGGTACAACGTCGCACAACCGCGCAATTGTCACAAGTGACGCAGTGCCGAATCGCAAAAAATGCTCTGGTCATTAAAGCGGAGGTCCACACAAAAATGGAACTTCCACTTTTCTGAACCCTCCCCCCCTTCGGTGTCACATTTGGCACCTTTCAGGGGGGAGGGGGGAGCAGATAACTGTATAATACAAGGTATTTGCACCCACTTCTGGGCATAGATCACCGCGGTGATCGCAGTGACATACACCACTCCCCCCCCACCGCTGTATGCTGGGAGACACACGGGTCCCAGAGACAGCAGGGACCATCCGGATTGCACAACGTGACTCGCGCATGCGTAGTAGGGAACCAGGATGTGAAGCCGCAAGGCTTCGCTTCCTGATTCCCCTACCAAAGATGGTGGCGGCAGCATCCGAGGACCGAGAGACGGTTCGGCCTCGGGTGCCGACATCGCGGGCGCCCTGGCCAGGGAAGTGTCCTTATTTTAAAAGTCAGTAGCTGCAGTATTTGTAGCTGCTGACTTTTACAAAAAAATTAACCTCCCTGGCGGTATGATTATTTCGGATTTTAGGTGCTGAAAGCAGTACAATTATTTTGCATGGAAATTTGGCGTTTTATATTGTAGGTCTGTAATTCTTAACAATAACACACTTAAATCTGTCCAAACAAGAGTCTAGTAGACACACAAAATCATAAATTATAATATAATAAATAACTATAAATAATTAAAAAAAAATAATATAATAATAATAAAATACATTTCCCAACGATTCACTATCGCTCAATTCTGCAAGTGTTCTAATTTACTATCGCTGTTTTCTAGCTGGTCTAAAGCCACTTTTGATGTAAAGGGACACTTTTTAGTTGCTATGGACAATCTCCAGTTTCCAGGCAGAAAGAACAGTATATATCATATAAAACTGCATGCAGGGCACTGGACAAAGCACTGGGGACAAAAGGGAGGTGAAATAATTTCATACAGTACTGTATATTTTATGATTTTTACATTTTTGAATTTGCCGCCAGGCTCTGCCCCCGTGCGCCGCGACGCTCGCAGGGAACGGAGCCCGGCACACAGGACATCAGGGCGGAGGGCAGAGAACGGAGCCCGCAGACACCATTGGGGGACATTGCAGGATCCTGGGGACAAGGTAAGTACACCGCACCAGGATCCTGAGATGTAATCCTGAGTGTGGCTCGGGGTTACCGCTAATGGTGCTGAAATTTAACCCCGAGTCACACTCAGGAATACCGTCAGGGAGGTTAAGGAGGTAAAACCTTCCAGGGGCTGAAGTGGTTAAACAAGGTTTGGACTGTATGATACGTTAAATACAGTTCTGTAAGCAACACCTTATTTTCTGGCAGTGCCTCTCCCAAGAATAGACTGTGGATCCTCCCCTGTCCTCATGGAATGAGACGTGTCTACTGCCTGACTGCCTGTTGGCTAAAAGATTTTTCAGCCTTTAGCAGCTTTGAAAAACCCGTCATGTCACTTTGTGTTTTCTATGCAGTTCTAGCAACATACCTTTAGGGAGGAAACCACAGTCAGTATTGCTCAACTGTTGTAAGATCTGAGCTGGGACCTGGTGCTAAGTCTTCATTTCCCGGAATGTAGGAGGATTTGCCTTTAGAAAATAACCCCCTTGTATTCTTGTGATTTCAAAAAACTTTGAAGCCATATAATGATATGATTAATCATTACAAGTAATCATTCATTACTGCAGTTTAAAGCATAACTTAACCACTTCAATACCGGGCACTTTTGTCCCTTCCTGCCCAGGCCAATTTTCAGCACTGCCGCACTTTCAATGACAATTGCGCGGTCATGCTACACTGTACCCAAACACATTTTTTATCATTTTGTTCCCACAAATAGAGCTTTCTTTTGGTGGTATTTCATCACTTCTGGCATTTTTATTTTTTACGCAAGAAATAAAAAAAGATCGAAAATTGAAAAAAAAAAAAGGTTTTTTTTGTTTCTGTGATAAAATTTTGCAAATAAATATGTTTTCTCCTTCACTGACGGGCACTGATAAGGTGACACTGATGGGCACTGATGAGGTGGCACCAATGAGTTGGAACTGATGAGGTGGCACTGATGATGGGCACTGATAGGTGGCACTGATGGGCACTGATAAGCGGCACTGATGGGCACTGATGGATAGCACTGATGAGCAACGATAGGTAGCACTGATGGGTACTTATTAGGGGTGCAACGGATCAAAAATCTCACCGATCGGATCGATCCTCGGATCAGAGTCACGGATCGGATCATTTTCGGATTAGCAAAAAAAAATAAAAAAAACACACAAATCTTGTTACACCCATCGTAGTTTTAGATTTAAAAGCTATTTTCAACACAAAACCGAGCTTATATGCATAAATACAGTATTTGTGCATATAAGCTCAGTTTTGTGTTGAAAATGGCTTTTAAATCTAAAACTCCGGTGGGTGTAACAAGATGTCTGCTTGCCCCCTTCTCACTCTATCATTATTGTACTGTGCAGGAGTGTGGGGTGTAGCAAGATGGCGGCGACGAAACGTCACTTCCTGTCCAGACAGCGGCCGCTTCCGGGTGTACTAACATGGCCGCCGGCTCCGGAGCTAGGCCGAAGCCGCGGCCTTTCCTATGGCTGAGGCCGAAAAGTGCTCCGCGGATCGGCACACCCGTACGGATCACGGATCGGCAACGATCCGTTGCACCCCTAGTACTTATGGGTGAAACTGATAGGTGGCACAGATGGGCACTGATATAACTTTTGCGCAAACCAATCAATATATGCTTATTGCGATTTTTTTAACCAAACCTATGTAGAAGAATACATATTCGCCTAAACTAATAGAAACTTTTTTTTTTTATGGTTTTTTTTTTGGATATTTATTATAGCAAAAAGTAAAAAATATTTTTTTTTGTTTTATTCAAAATTGTTGCTCTTTTTTTGTTTATGACGCAAACAAATAAAAACTGCAGAGGTGATCAAATACCACCAAAAGAAAGCTCTATTTGTGGGAAAAAAAGGACATCAATTTTGTTTGTTAAAGCGATGCAATGCCGTATCACAAAAAATGGCCTGGTCATTAAGGGGGGCAAATCCTTCTGGGGCCGAAGTGGTTAATATTGGATGGAATGAAAAGGAATTAGAACAAATCAGGGTTTTAGTGCTGTATGTGACATTCTTTCTATTTGTCCTTTTACTGTCATCATCGAGAGGGGAAGTGAAAGAAAATCTCAAATTATTTGTTGCCAACAGAACAGGAAAAGAGGGAAAATCTTCCAACGGGGACACTGGTTCTGGCAACCACTATGGATTTTCTTTCACTTCCTGGGGCGGGAAATGAAGGGAAATCTCCCTAATGGGACAGATGGGGGCACAAAGATGGCCATGTGGTTTGTGCAAAAACAGAAATGTGTTCATTCGAATGGAAATCCACAAAAATATATACAAAAATGCGTATATCAAATGTACCCCCATTTGTGCTTTCAGTGAACAGGGGCATACCTCCACATATCTGTTCCAGCACAGCGTTTTACGTGCTGGCAGAGTTTTTACACGCATGCACATGTCCTTTGGACAAAAGCACAACCAGTTTTACCATGCGGAGAGACAATATCTCTCAATTTGTCTCAGTGCACTTTTTACTTCATTTACCATCGCCCCCCTCCCCCCCCCCCTCATATGCATATATGTTTTTTTTTTTTATGCATTTACATGCGTTTGTATTATGCACGTGTAAGTATGTGCATGTATGTGTACACGAGTATGTGTGTGTACACTTATGTATGCGTAGATTTTTTCATTTGTATGTATTTAGACTACAATCACATGCTCTGTGCTTCAAAATCCCACTACCTATCATTAATTTTTTGTACTGATATGGTAATTTTTATTTCTAATATATTTTATTATATACTTTTTATCATTTTATGAATGCATTTTTCAATGTAAACTTAACTTATCTTACGTCTCCAGTCTGTAGTGTACGGTATATATTGTTCTTATTTATACCCCATCTAGAAAACCTGGGTATGGAACTTGGAATAATCAATTGTCCATCACAGGACACATCCTCCTACTAGCAACACCACCTCTCCCCATGTACACATGTCGGCCTACCGGCCCATACAGACTCCAGTGCTCCAGTTCTCCTGGCTCTGATGAAGAGGTTTTCCTCGAAACGCGTCAGCCTTTCTTAAATACCTGCCTCAATATGGGCACACCCCAATTTTAACTTCCTAGTACTTATTTTGTTACCTGTTTTTCCTTTTTTTTAATATTATGTAGTATTTGTATGATTTTATATCTATATGACTATATGTCTGTATTCTTTTACATAAATAAACCATACATTTCTTGATGTAAGCGTCTGATCACGCGCCTTCCATCCACTTCCTACTAAACAGTCCTTTCCAGACCACCCCTGGTCAGCTAAGGCAGCGGGACACGCTCCATCATCTCCCCCAGTCCTATCTCTGACTACAATACTACCTTTGTTTTACAGCAAACGATCTCACTAGCGCAGGAGTATTTTTCACCATATCTTGTTCACACTTTTGCAGAACAGGGACCTGCCTATGTAAACAAGGCATGGTCCCAAAATAGTGTCAAAAGTGTCCGATCTGTCCGCAGCAATATCGCAGTCCTGATTAAAAAAAAAAACGCAGATCACCGCCATTACTAATAAAAAAAAATGGCATAAATCTATCCCCTATTTTGTAGACACTATAACTTTTGCGCAAACCAATCCATATACGCTTATTGCGATTTTTTTTTTACCAAAAATATGTAGAAGAATACGTATCGGCCTAAACTGAGGAAAAAATGTGTTTTTTTATACTTTTTTGGGAATATTTATTATAGCAGAAATTAATTTTTTTTTTTTCAAAATTGTCAGGCTTTTTTTGCTAATAGCGCAAAAAATAAAAACCACAGAAGTGATCAAACACCAAAGGAAATTTCTATTTTTAGGGAAAAAAGGGCGCAAATTTCGTTTGGGTACAGTATCACACGTCCTCGCAATTTTCACTTAAAGTGACGCAGTGCCAAATTGTAAAAAGTGCTCTGGTCAGGAAGGGGTCAAATCTTCCGGGGATGAAGTGGTTAAACTAATAACAACAACTTGTTCTCTTGTTCACACCACAAGATTCTTTAAGCTGCCGGTGGTTGGTGCTGCCGTGATCAAATCATCTTTAAGTCTCTTGGAGAAGTGGCCATACATAACAAGGGTCTCTGCCATTATTGGTTATGATTAAAACCACTTTTTTGTTCAGTTTATGAATACGGAGTGCTGAAGGTGATAAACACTGAGCGGCCACAGAATACACAACCATGATAACTATTTCTATGAGAGGGCTCTGTTTTCTTATTTAAAAGTGAACTCATTCTTACATGAACTTTTTACACCGGGCAGCCCTGATTTGGTGACTCAAGAAAGAATGGAGGGAACCAATGGGAAGCATCAGAGTTGATTTACTAAAACTGGAGAGTGCAAAATCTGTGCAGCTGTGTATGGTAGCCAATCAGCTTCTAACTTCAGCTTGTTCAATTAAGCTTTGGCAAAAAAAGAAAAACCTGCAAGCTGATTGGTTTCTATGCAGAGCTGCACCAGATTTTGCACTCTCCGGTTTTAGTAAATCAACCCCAACTATATTCTAGTTGGAGAATCTCTGTGAGACACAACCTGGTGTTCCTTCTCTTGTCTTATCTGATTAGTCAAAAAGGAAACAGCTGCAGCTCCCAGTACTATACAGGACGAGCCGCTGTTCTCTGGGTTTAGGGTTAGCCTGTCTTTAGTCAAATTTACTCCACAGCAAGCAGTCGGATTCACACCCGTTCTAAAAAAATGTCAATTAAGAACAAAGAATGGAATGTGCTTGGCAGTTTTTGGGGAAATTTAGAACGCCTTTGCAAATCATATGCAAAGTTGTATGACTTCTTAAAAAAATTGAATTATAGCTTTATTTTTAGGTTGCCCCAGGGGTCTATAGGATTGTGTTCATACTTCCACACTTCCAAGCCTGTGAGGGGAAAGTTTTAGTTTGTAGACACTTGACCATCACATTTACACAAGCTTGTTGGGCATCCCGTTCCAAACTCATGGAAACTAATATGGAGTTGCCCCCTACTCTTCTTTTTTTGGATATAGCAGCCTCCACTCTCCTGGGTAGGCTTTCCACAAGATTTTGGAGTGTGTCTATTCAGCCGAAAGAACATTTGTGAGGTTGGGTACTGATGTTGGATGCAAAGACCTGGATCCCAATCGGTGCTCCAATTCATCCCAATGATCTTCAGTAAGGGTTGAGGTCAGGGCTGTGTGCAGGAGGCTCAAGTTGCTCCACTTTCAATAAACCATGTGTTATGGAGCTACCTTCATGCACAGGGGTACAGTCATGCTGCAGTCAAAAGGGGTTTTCTCAAAACTGTTACCACAAGGTTGGAAGCGAACAATTATCTTAATTGTCTTTGTATGCTGCAGCATTAACAACATCCTTTACTGGAAACATCAAAACTCAATTATTGGGATGATGGGTTGGTCTCTATAGGTAGCTGTAATGGTCATGTGTCCATAACTGTTAGCCATATAGGAGTTGATTTGCTAAAGCCAAATAGGCTGTTCACTTTGCAAAGCAAGTGGTACCTTGGCAGGGAAATTTCCACAGAGCTTAGTGAATGTGGTGAAATGTAACTTTATCCTGCCTGTACTATAGCCAAAACACAGCTACAGCACACATCCATTTCTGGGAGGGCCCCATGGACGTCCTCCCAGAATCCCACCTCCTGCGTGCCCCCTGGGGCTCGTATCTGCTGAACTCTGTGACTGCTGTGTCCTTTGGACACAGCTGATCACAGACCATGGTAAAGGGCCAATCACAGCTCATCATATGTAAGCAGACTTGCCAGTTTATCGGCAGTCCTTTTCTCACACTGTGTCTGTGGGAGAAAAGAGAGTCAATAACTGGCAAGACTGTCCGTACATTGTTAACATTGCCCTGATTATCTGTAGCCTCATCAGTGGCCATCAGTGCAGCCTCATCAGTGGCCATCAGTGTAGCCTCATCAGTGGCCATCAGTGTAGCCTCATCAGTGGCCATCAGTGTAGCCTCATCAGTGGCCATCAGTGTAGCCTCATCAGTGGCCATCAGTGCAGCCTCATTAGTGACCATCAATGTAGCCTCATCAGTGGCCATCAGTGTAGCCTCATCAGTGGCCAATCAGTGTAGCCTCATCAGTGACTATCAGTGCAGCCTCATCAGTGGCCATCAGTGTAGTCTCATCAGTGGCCATCAGTGCAGCATCAACAGTGAAGAATAAAAATGACTTATTTGCAAAACTTTATAGCGGAAACTAAGAAACAATGGTGAGTAAATACCACCAAAAGAAATCTCTATCTGTCTCAAAAAACTTAATTTGGGTACAGTGTTGCATGAATTCGCAATTGTTATTCAAAATGTGACAGAGCTGAAAGCTGAAAACTGGCCTGGGCAGGAAGGGGGTAAAAGTGCCCGGTATTGAAATGGTAAACAAAGAACGCCCAATCTCTTGCAAGGAAAGAAAAAGCAGCATTTTTGTTTGCAAATGATTGGATGACGAAAGTCAGCAGAGCTTCGCCTCATTCACTAAGTTCTGGGGAAAATTCCCTTGCAAAGTGCAACTTTCCTTGCAAAATGAACAGTGTTGGTCTTTAGTTAATAAACCACATACATAGTTGCCAACAGTCCCGATTTTCCCGGGACAATCCCGATTTTGGGACCCTCGTTCCGATTGGAGGCTGTCCCGAATCGGGATTTCCATCAGGAAAATTGGGAATGTTTTTTTTAAATTTTTGGAGCAGCTGGCTCCAGCAAAATGGCCACCGGCGCCGCCGCTAGATCTTCCCCCTAGTGTTCAGTGGAGAGAGGAAGGGGGCTCGATCCATGCAGCCAATGAATCGGCTTCTTTAGCTGCACGGATCGGACCTCCCCTCTCCACTGAACACACAGCGCCGGTGTCTTGCCGAGAAAGTTCCCCAGCTAATCAGCTCGGCTATTTCCGCCGTCTCGTACTGCGCAAATGCTGCGCCTGCGCAGTACAGGGGGGTCCTTACTTGCCAAGGGGAACTTTCTCGGCAGAACACCGGCCGCTCCTGGACGTGTGGTGGGGGGCGTTATGGGAGGGGAGGGTCTGCACTGGCACTGATGGAGGGGGTGGTCTGCACTGAGGGGGGCCTGCACTAATAGAGGGGGGGTCTGCACTAATAGAGGGGGGTCTGCACTGATAGAGGGGGGTCTGCACTGAGGGGGGTCTGCACTAATAGAGGGGGGCCTGCACTGAGGGGGGTCTGCACTAATAGAGGGGGGTTTGCACTGAGGGGGGTCTGCACTAATGGGGGGGGCTGCACTGAGGGGGGTCTGCACTAATAGAGGGGGGGTCTGCACTGAGGGGGTTCTGCACTAATAGAGGGGGGATGCAATAATAGAGGGGGGTCTGCACTAATAGAGGGGGGGTCTGCACTAGTAGAGGGGGGTCTGCACTAATAGAGGAGGGGTCTGCACTAATAGAGGGGGGGATGCACTGAGGGGGGTCTGCACTAATAGGGGGGTCTGCAATGAGGGGGTCTGCACTGATGGAGGGGAATCTGCACTGATGGAGGGGGGTCTGCACAGAGGGGGGCCTGCACTAATAGAGGGGGGTCTGCACTGATAGAGGGGGGTCTGCACTGATAGAGGGGGTCTGCACTGAGGGGGGTCTGCACTAATAGAGGTGGGTCTGCACTGAGGGGGTCTGCACTAATAGAGGGGGGGTCTGCACTAATAGAGGGGGGGTCTGCACTAATAGAGGGGGGACTGCACTGAGGGGGGGCTGCACTAATAGAGGGGGGGTCTGCAATGAGGGGGTTCTGCACTAATAGAGGGGGCTTCACTGAGGGGGGGGTCTGCACTAATAGAGGGGGGTTTCACTAATAGAGGGGGGTCTTTACTAATAGAGGGGGGGTCTGCACTAATAGAGGGGGGGCTGCACTGAGGGGGGTCTGCACTAATAGAGGGGGGTCTGCAATGAGGGGGTCTGCACTGATGGAGGGGGATCTGCACTGATGGAGGGGGGTCTGCACTGAGGGGGTCTGCACTGATGGAGGGGAGTCTGCACTGATGGAGGGGGTCTGCACTGAGGCGGTCTGCACTGATGGAGGGGAGTCTGCACTGAGGGGGTCTGCACTGATGGAGGGGGGTCTGCACTGATGGAGGGGGTCTGCACTGAGGGGGTCTGCACTGATGGAGGGGGGTCTGCACTGAGGGGGTCTATACTGACTCTGCTGGGGACCCCTGATGCAAGGACAGACTCTGCTGGGGACCCCTGATGCAAGGACGGACTCTGCTGGGGACCCCTGATGCAAGGACGGACTCTGCTGGTAGCACCTGATGCAAGGATGGACTCTGCTGTTAGCACCTGATGCAAGGATGGACTCTGCTGTTAGCACCTGATGCAAGGATGGACTCTGCTGGTAGCACCTGATGCAAGGATGGACTCTGCTGGTAGCACCTGATGCAAGGATGGACTCTGCTGGTGGCAGGCGACGTGGCAGGTGACACGCTCAGGGATCCCACTGATATGGCATTATGGTGAATTGAATGATTTATTTTAAATTACAATGTAATAATAGAAATAATGCGCTTCAATCATCCTGACACCGTAACAATCATGGTGCCGGGATGATTGAAGCGTTAACACCAGGTGTTTGGAGTATCCTTATCTGGTGATTGTTAAACTTTCTAGAATACACATATTTCTTTTGTTGTGTAGGATCTGGGGCTGCTGTCCCGTCATTCCTCTCTCCCCCTTTCCCTCTCCCCCTTTCCCTCTCTATCCCTCATTCATTTCAGACTCTAACCACACCCTCTTTGAGCCACGCCTATTTAAGCCATGCCCACATTTCTCATAAACCATGCCCATTTTTCGCGCTTGTATTTTCATTGCTAAGCCACGCCTACAAATGAATGCCACACCCCCTAATTATTTACGGCTCCGCCTACAGCCAAACAAGTGTCCCCACATATTTTTTTTGCAATGTTGGCAACTATGCACATAACACAGATGTGGCAGAAGATGATTCTTTCCTGTTAGTAAAGAAAGACTTCTACTTATGACTAGATGTTTTTAGGTAATGTGGTGTTGGGCCATTTAGAATTTTTCTGGGTTGAGGCACAATATGAGGAAATGAAACCAGTTAATAAATAACTCACATACTTCTTTTTGCAGGCAGTAACAAAGTTCTCCTATTAGTCAAAAACTTCTGGCAGTCAGCCACAATATTCTTCTGTTTATGTAGCAAACTTATAAAGTGAAGCTCAGATACCGTCTTCAGCAACCGCACTACTGGATGAACTTTTTTTATGTTCAGGGCCTTTTTTCTGTGAGAAGAATCATGTCATAGATAGAAAACACTGTGTTGGATGAGTACCGACTCCGAGCACTAGATAAGGTATTATGAAAAGTCGGTGAAGGTTCTTATTAGGTCATGGTATAGTTAGAAGTAGTTATGGACTTGTTCTATGCTACACACCATACGAGAACCTGCGTGGATTGTTATCCTTTAAATTGAAAATTGCACCTAATTTGGCACATATGCCATTTCTGCACATAGGGATTTCACTGTGGAATAGAAAGCTGCACCAGATTTGGTGCATGTAATGTATGAGATAAGAGGTGGCTTGTCATTCCTCAAGCACAGGTAGCACTAGATTTGGCACATGTACCATACGAGATCCACCATCGCTTACCATTCTTCAATAGCAATTCTTCAATAAAAAGCTGAATAAAGCCTCGTACACACGATCGGATTTTCCGCAGACAAAGCATCAGACTTTTTTCCGAAGGGCGTGTGCCTGGATTTTGTCTTTTATACAAACGGTACACAATTGTCGGCCAACAAACACGAACGTAGTGACGTACTACGAGCCGATAAAAAGGAAGTTCAATTGTCAGGCGCCACCCTTTGGGCTCCTTCTGCTAATTTTGTGTTAGTAGAAGTTTTGTGAGTGTTGATTGGCGCTTTTCATTTTGTGCTTTTTAGTTTGTTTCTGAATGGCCGTTCGTCAACCAGCCATGTTGCGGAATCAGAGGAGATAACGTGTTATTTATTATTGGCCTTGAAGTTATTGCTTTGACCCAAGTCCAGTCCAGGAACAGGAGGAGGAGGATTTCTTGGACCAAAAGCTGGTCGCTTTATTAACCGCTTCAGCCCCGAAAGATTTTATCCCCTTCCTGACCAGAGCACTTTTTGTGATTCGGCACTGCGTCGCTTTAACTGACAAATGCGCGGTCGTGCGACGTTGCACCCAAACAAAATTGATGTATTTTTTCCCACAAATAGAGCTTTCTTTTGGTGGTATTTGATCACCTCTGCGTTTTTTATTGTTTTGCGTTATAAATAAAAAAAGAGCGACAATTTTGAAAAAAAATGCAATATTTTTTCCTTTTTGCTATAATAAATATCCCCCAAAAATATATAAAAAAACAATTTTTTTCCTCAGTTTAGGCTGATACGTATTTTTCTACATATTTTTGGTAAAAAAAAAATCGCAATAAGCGTATATTGATTGGTTTGCGCAAAAGTTATAGCATCTACAAAATAGGGGATAGTTTTATGGCATTTTTATTATTATTTTTTTTTTTTTTTTAACTAGTAATGACGGCGATCTGCAATTTTTATCGGGACTGTGACATTATGACGGACACATCGGACAATTTTGACACATTTTTGGGACCTTTGGCATTTATACAGCGATCAGTGCTATAAGAATGCATTGATTACTGTAAAAATGTCACTGGCAGGGAAGGGGTTAACACTAGGGGGCGATCAAGAGCTTAATTGTGTTTCCTAGTGTGTGTTCTAACTGAAGGGGGGAGGGGATAGTGCAGGGAAGATAACAGATCGTCTGTTCATACTCTCTATGAACAGACGATCAGTCTCTTCTCCCCTCAGAGAACCAGAAACTGCGTGTTTACACACTCAGATCCGGGCTCTGCGTGTGTCAGCAGTGATCGCAGGAGCCTGTCGGTGATCGTGACCGCCAGGCACTCGCGAAGGGTCCAGGGGCGAGCAACGGGTGCACATGCACCACTAGTGGCCACAGGGTGAAGCAACGTAACATAACGTCGTTTCGCCCAGCCGTGCCATTCTGCCGCAGTACAACTGTGGCGGCTGGTGTGCAAGTGGTTAATCATGACCAATTATGTCATGTGCCTTTGCTGCGGGAGCTCCAGGAAAATAATCCAGATGTTTTTTGGAATTATCTCGGGATGATGGACCCCTGCTTTCACCAACTCTTGGCATTATTAAGAAGCAGGACACATGCATGAGGCTTTTATTTTATTTTTTGGTTGAATAATGATTTGATTTGGTATATTTTCCATATTTTTGGATGCATAGAATGCACTTTTTGGTTAAGTTCTATTGGCAGATAGCATGTCTAATTTTATTTGTTTTCTTTTTAATGCACAATAAAAAAAATTGTGTAGGATAATACTTGGCTGTGTGTTTTACTTTAAATGACAGTTTGGGAGTAGGCAGTCATTATATTATTCTTGATATCACTAGAAAATAAAAGCCTTTTAAAATACGTTTGGTAAAACTCCATCAGTATCACCAGCAAAGCAACAATTGCGCGGTCGTGCAACGTTGCTCCCAAACAAAATTGACGTCCTTTTTTTCCCACATATAGAGCTTTCTTTTGGTGGTATTTCATCACCTCTGCGGTTTTTATTTTTTGCGCTATAAACAAAAAAAGAGTGACAATTTTGAAAAAAACGCAATATTTTTTACTTTTTGCTATAATAATTATCCCCAAAAAATATATAAAAAAAAATTTTTCCTCAGTTTAGGCCGATACGTATTCTTCTACATATTTTTGGTAAAAAAATCGCAATAAGCGTATATTGATTGGTTTGCGCAAAAGTTATAGCGTCTACAAAATAGGGGATAGTTTTATGGCATTTTTATTAATATTTTTTTTTTACTAGTAATGGCGGGGATCTGCAATTTTTATCATGACTGCAACATTATGGCGGACAGATCGGACACTTTTGGCGCTATTTTAGGACCATTCACATTTATAAAGCGATCAGTGCGATTAAAAATGCACTGATTACTGTGTAAATGTGACTGGCAGTGAAGGGGTTAACCACTAGGGGTTAAGTGTGTCCTAGGGAGTGATTCCAACTGTGGGGGGGCTGGGCTATGTGTGACACGACACTGATCACCGCTCCTGATCACAGGGAGCTGTGATTAGTGTCAGTGTCACTAGGCAGAACGGGGAAATGCTTGTTTACATCAGCATTTCCCCGTTCTTCCTCTCCGTGAGACGATCGAGTCTGCGGGTCCCGTGATCACACTCACGGAGCTCGCGGCAGGTGCGTGTGCGCCCACAATGCTGCGTCTTAAAGGGCAACGTACAGGTACGTTAATATGCCTGTACGTGCCCTTCTGCCGACGTATATTGGCGTGAGCCGGTCGGCAAGGGATTAACCACTTGCCAACTGCCTTACGCAAATATACTGTGGCAGAATGGCACGGGCAGGCAAAGTAATGTATGTACGCTACTTGCCTCCCACGGGCGGGGGGCCCCCCCGGTGCCCGAGGCGGTAGGCATCCCTCCTGGAGCGATCCGTGCTGAGGGGGAGGCCATCGATTTATGGGCACCCCCACGAGATCGCTCCTGGCGAATGAGAAACTTCTCCTGCCTCTGTAATGTAAACAGAGGCAGAGGAAGTGATGTCATCTCTCCTGGTGTCGGTTTTTCCTTCCGGCGCCGAGGAGAGAAGACATCCTAGTAAGTTTGCACAACACTACACTTACAGTAGAACACGCAGGCACACTTTTCACCCCCCAATCATCCCCCGATCACCCCCCTGCACCCCCTGTCAAAGTGACACCAATAGCAGTTTTTTTTTTTTTTACTGATTATTGCATTGGTGTCATTTGTGACGGTTATAAGTGGTAGGGCAGTTAGTGTTAGCCCCCTTTAGGTCTAGGGTACCCCCATAAGCCCCCTAATAAAGGTTTAACCCCTTGATCACCCCCCCCCCCCGTCGCCAGTGTCACTAAGCGATCGCTTTTCTGATCGCTGTATTAGTGTCACAAGTGATGCTAGTTAGGGAGGTAAGTATTTAGGTTCGCCGTCAGCTTTTTATAGCGTCAGGGACCCCCATATACTACCTAATAAAGGTTTTAACCCCCTGATTGCCCCCTAGTTAACCCTTTCACCAGTGATCACCGTATAACTGTTACGGGTGATGCTGGTTAGTTAGTTTATTATTTATAGTGTCAGGGCACCCGCCGTTTATTACCGAATAAAGGTTTAACCCCCTAATCGCCCGGCGGTTATATAAGTTAGATTTTAGGGTCAGATATGGTCTGCGTTGCCCCAGGCAGCGTCAGGTTAGCGCCAGTAGCGCTAACACCCACGCACGCAGCATACGCCTCCCTTAGTGGTATAGTATCTGAACGGATCAATATCTGATCCGATCAGATCTATACTAGCGTCCCCAGCAGTTTAGGGTTCCCAAAAACGCAGTGTTAGCGGGATCAGCCCAGATACCTGCTAGCACCTGCGTTTTGCCCCTCAGCCCAGCCCAGCCCACCCAAGTGCAGTATCGATCGATCGCTGTCACTTACAAAACACTAAACACACATAACTGCAGCGTTCGCAGAGTCAGGCCTGATCCCTGCGATCACTAACAGTTTTTTTGGTAGCGTTTTGATACAGTCGCTAACAGTCAGGAGCTTTTTTACCCGTGAGTCTCACTAGTGTACCACTAAATTTAGAGCCCAAAATGCATAGTTGCCAACATTGTAAAAAAAATTTTAGGGACACTTTTTTGGCCGTAGGCAGAGTCTTGTTATAATCAGGGGGCGGGGCATGTGTTTGTGGGCGTGGCATAGGGTAAAAGCGCGGCACAGTGAAAAATGGGCATGGTCTACCTGAAATAGTGGGCGTGTCTTAAATGGGCGTGGCTCAAAGGGGGTGTGGTTAGAGTCTGAGATGAATGAGGGATGGAGAGGGAAAGGGGGGGAGAGGGATGGAGGGACAGCAGCCCCAGATCCTACACAACAATGGAAATATGTGTATTCTAGAAAGTTTAACAATCAGCAGATAAAGATACTCCAAACACCTGGTGTTAGCACTTCAATCATCCCGGCACCATGTTCTAAAAAACAAAAAACCATGCGCTTACTCACAATTGCAAGCAGCTAACAACGCAAATGTCAAAACAAAACAAATGTAAAAAGCACTTGTGTATAAAAATGGCGGCAGTGGAGTGGGAGGACTCCACTGCCGCCATTTTTATACACAAGCGCTTTTTATACATCTGAAATGTAAGTGTTTCTCTTTAAATAAATTTTACGTTTTTTACGGAATTACACTATATGGCCCCTTCTTCATTCTATGTGGGTTATGTCCGAGGACGTTTTTGACTTCTATATGGAGAAGATATCTGTGTGAAGGAACCACTAGGATTCCATCTTCAGTTCGCCTTCGTGGCTCCCCTGGTATTGCCAGTTGGCAATTCAAGCCTGTTTGACTCACACAGTATATGCTTTGTGAGTCCCAACTCTCTGGTAAGCCTCCATTCACTTGGGTGGTGGTATTCACACAATCTTATGTTTTTACACACTGGATTCCTTTGAAGGCTTTCAAGAATATATGTGTGTTTCAAAGTGCCGTCAAGTTTGTTTGACCCATATGGTATACATCAGCTTTTGGGTCCATTATTTCTGGAACGCCTTCATCCACTTTTGGGACATTACTGCCAGTAATTTAGTTGTTTTGTCACGTAGTGATCACAACTGTTTATACAAAGATGGACTTTTTATTAATTAACTAATTATCTAATATGGACATGTATCAAATGTTTAAAAATATGTGTTACCATCATATTTGTATTTCACAATTTTCTATTTTTGCATCACTATTAGCGCTAACTTGTTTTATATTTATCCCGGCACCATGGTTGTTATGGTGTCAGGATGATTGAAGTGCATTATTTCTATTGTAATATAAAATGAAATAATTCAACTCACCATAATGCTGAATCAGTGGGATCCCTGAGCGTGTCACCTGCCACATCGCCTGCCACCAGCCGTCCGTCCTGGCATCAGGTGTCCCAGCAGAGTCCGTCCTTGCATCAGGTGCCCCCAGCAGAGTCCATACTTGCATTAGGTGCCCCCCCTTACATCAGATGTCCCCAGCGGAGCCCCCCTTACATCAGGTGTTTCCAGCCGAGCCCCCCTTACATCAGATGTCCCCAGCGGAGCCCCCCTTACATCAGATGTCCCCAGCGGAGCCCCCCCTCACATCAGGAGTCCCCAGCGGAGCCCCCCCACACATCAAAAGTCTCCAGCGGAGCCCCCCACACATCAGGAGTCCCCAGTGGAGCCCCCCTCACATCAGGAGTCCCCAGCGGAGCCCCCCCTCACATCAGGAGTCCCCATCAGCAGAGTCCTCTTTACATCTGTGTCCCCATCAGTCCTCCTTACATCTGGTGCCCCCCTGTGACATCCAGACTATACGCCCCCCTGTGACATCCAGACTATATGGCCCCTCCCCCTGTGACACTCAGACTATACGACCCCCCGTGACATCCAGACCGGCCCCCCCTGTGACATCCAGACCAGCCCCCCTGTGACATCCAGACTGGCCCCCGCTGTGACATCCAGACTGGCCCCCCCTGTGACATCCAGACCGGCCCCCCCGTGACATCCAGACCAGCCCCCCCAGTGAAATCCAGACCAGCCCCCCCTGTGACATCCAGACCAACCCCCCCTGTGACATCCAGACCAGCCCCCCTGTGACATCCAGACTCCAGACCAGCCCCCCCGGGACATCCAGACCAGCCCCCCCGGGATATCCAGACCAGCCCCCCCGTGACATCCAGACCAGCCCCCCCGTGACACCCAGACCGGCCCCCCCCTGTGAAATCCAGACTGGCCCCCCCCTGTGACATCCAGAAGGGCCCCCCGTGACATCCAGACCAGCCCCCCCTGTGACATCCAGACCAGCCCCCCCGTGACATCCTGACCAGCCCCCCCGTAACATCCAGACCAGCCCCCCCGTGACATCCAGACCCCCCCCCGTGAAATCCAGACTGGCCTCCCCTGTGACATCCAGACTGGCCCCCCCTGTGACATCCAGACTAGCCCCCCTGTGACATCCAGACTAGCCCCCCCTGTGACATCCAGGCTGGCCCCCCCTGTGACATCCAGACTGGCCCCCCGTGACATCCAGACTGGCCCCCCTGTGACATCCAGACCAGCCCCCCTGTGACATCCAGACCAGCCCCCCCAGTGAAATCCAGACTGCCCCCCCTGTGACATCCAGACCAGCCCCCCCTGTGACATCCAGACCAACCCCTCCTGTGACATCCAGACCAGCCCCCCCTGTGACATCCAGACCAACCCCTCCTGTGACATCCAGACCAGCCCCCCTGTGACATCCAAACCAGCTCCCCCTGTGACATCCAGACTGGCCCACCCCTGTGAAAACCAGACTGGCCCCCCTTGTGACATCCAGAAGGGCCCCCCCGTGACATCCAGACCAGCCCCCCTGTGACATCCAGACCAGCCCCCCCATAACATCCAGACCAGCCCCCCCTGTGACATCCAGACCGCCCCCCCCGTGAAATCCAGACCGGCCCCCTCCTGTGACATCCAGACCAACCCCTCCTGTGACATCCAGACCAGCCCCCCCGTGACATCCAGACCAACCCCTCCTGTGACATCCAGACCAGCCCCCCTGTGACATCCAAACCAGCTCCCCCTGTGACATCCAGACTGGCCCCCCCCTGTGAAAACCAGACTGGCCCCCCTTGTGACATCCAGAAGGGCCCCCCCGTGACATCCAGACCAGCCCCCCTGTGACATCCTGACCAGCCCCCCCATAACATCCAGACCAGCCCCCCCTGTGACATCCAGACCGCCCCCCCCCCCGTGAAATCCAGACCGGCCCCCTCCTGTGACATCCAGACCGCCCCCCCATGTGAAATCCAGACCGGCCCCCCTTGTGACATCCAGACCGGCCCCCCCTGTGACATCCAGACCGGCCCCCCCTGTGACATCCATCGAGCGGAGCCGCATGGTTACAGTAGAAATTGAGCTGTGGCGCCGCCCATCCCCCGCCCCTTTCCATAACAGGTCACAGAGACTGGCAGCGGGGCGGGACAGTTGGCAAGTATGCAAAATGGCAAATCGAAGGTACACTAGTGAAGAGGCCTACACGTTTCTGAGTATGACAGATAGTAAAGAGGAAGTCACTCATCTGTCAGATTCAGGCTCAGAATACGATCATGTAGAGGACAGTGGCTCCATGACAGATAGCTCTGACGACGGAGTTGTGGTCCCTGCCAGCCCCGATCTTCTTCTGCTGTTGTTGAGGTGCAAGAATTGCAGGTCCCTCATATGGAGCAGAGCAGTACTAGTGCCGCTATTCCTTCTGGTGAACTGGCAAGCACCAGCGGCCTAGTGCACCCTAGTCGTGGTCAAAGCAGCACTGCAGTATCACGTGGTGACATGGCGAGTCCCATAAGTGCAGTTCAAGCTGGTGAAGTGGCAAGCACAAGTAGTGTCCCGCTGCCACCAAGAAGAAAAACACAGGCCTGTCGTGCCCATAGTGCCCTTCCTGCTGCATTCGCCAATCCTAATTGGGAACCCACCACTTCTGCAGCACCCGTACTTCCCCCATTCACTGGCCAACCTGGCATTCAGGTGGAAACAGTTGATTTCACCTCACTTAATTTTTATTCGCTGTTTTTCACCGAAGATCTCTATAGATCTATTGTGGACCAAAGCAATTTGTATGCTGGTCAACACATCGCCACTATTCCCCAGTCCTCCCTTCCTAGAGATTGGAAACAAAAAATATATAAAAGTGTAGCGCTATAAACTCAATAAATGTGTACAACAAAAAGCCCATAAATGCATATGTACAGTGAATAAATTATGTCAAAACCATATATGACTATAAAAGTGAATGACAATATGTAGTTAGTCGGCAAAACTGTTGGGTGAAACGATAGTGTACCTTATAAGTAAATATAACAGTGACTAGTATGAAGGAAACAGTAAAAGTTCAATACATTCAGCACCTCAAATAATATGTGAAAAACCTTAGAACATAATAGTCCATTTTAACTTTGTGAAACATTTGTGAAAAGCACCAAAAGTCTATGGGGGTAGTGCATAAGCAATGATGGAAAAATGCCTCCCAAGCTCACAGGTGGGTAAATAAACCAAATCTGGCAGATAAATGGACAGTGGAAGGACCGTAGGTGCACGGAAGATTTAAATCAGTGCCGGGGCAATCACCAGAAAATGAAGAGGCTTACCAGAGCTCAATGACCTGAAATGGCATACGCCATACAAGTCAAAAAGACTTGATGACCAACAGGTCTGGGCAGTATGTCTTGTCAGATGTCATCAGCATACAGCAGAAAGGGATATCAGCATGGCTTCCACATCCATAGACACTCCAACAATCCAGACAAAGACAATCCAGGATTTCTAATGGGGCGTACATTTTTGATTTTACTCCTCACTACCTATCACAGTTTTGAAGGCCATAAAATGCCCAGATGGCACAACCCCCCCCCCAAATGACCCCATTTTGGAAAGTAGACACCCCAAGCTATTTGCTGAGAGGCATGTTGAGTCCATGGAATATTTTATATTTTGACACAAGTTGCGGGAAAGTGACAATTGTTTTTTTTTTTTTTTGCACAAAGTTGTCACTAAATGATATATTGCTCACACAGGCCATGGGCATATGTGGAATTGCAACCCAAAATACATTTAGCTGCTTCTCCTGAGTATGGGGATACCACATATGTGGGACTTTTTGGGAGCCTAGCCGCATACAGGGCCCCGAAAACCAATCACCCCCTTCAGGATTTCTAAGGGTGTACATTTTTGATTTCACTCTTCACTGCCTATCACAGTTTCGGAGGCCATGGAATGCCCAGGTGGCACAAACCCCCCAAATGACCCCATTTTGGAAAGTAGACACCCCAAGCTATTTGCTGAGAGGCATGGTGAGTATTTTGCAGCTCTCATTTGTTTTTGAAAATGAAGAAAGACAAGGAAAAAAATGTTTTTTTTCTTTTTTTAATTTTCAAAACTTTGTGACAAAAAGTGAGGTCTGCAAAATACTCACTATACTTCTCAGCAAATAGCTTGGGGTGTCTACTTTCCAAAATAGGGTCATTTGGGGGGGTTTGTGCCACCTGGGCATTCCATGGCCTCCAAAACTGTGATAGGCAGTGAAGAGTGAAATCAAAAATTTACGCCCTTAGAAAGCCTGAAGGCGGTGCTTGGTTTTCGGGGTCCCGTACGTGGCTAGGCTCCCAAAAAGTCTCACACATGTGGTATCCCCATACTCAGGAGAAGCAACAGAATGTATTTTGGGGTGTAATTTCACATATTCCCATGGCATGTTTGAGCAATATATCATTTAGTGACAACTTTGTGCAAAAAAAAAAATTTGTCTCTTTCCCGCAACTTGTGTCGCAATATAAAATATTCCATGGACTCGACATGCCTCTCAGCAAATAGCTTGGGGTGTCTACTTTCCAAAATGGGGTCATTTGGGGGGGTTTGAACTGTCCTGGCATTTTATGCACAACATTTAGAAGCTTATGTCACACATCACCCACTCTTCTAACCACTTGAAGACAAAGCCCTTTCTGACACTTTTTGATTACATGAAAAAATTATTTTTTTTTTCACACAGTATTTGCGCAGCGATTTTTCATTTTTTGGGGAAAAAACACACTTTTTTACATTTTAATGCACTAAAACACACTATATTGCCCAAATGTTTGATGAAATAAAAAAGATGATCTTAGGCCGAGTACATGGATACCAAACATGACATGCTTTACAATTGCGCACAAACGTGCAGTGGCAACAAAATAAATACATTTTTAAAAGCCTTTACAGGTTACCACTTTAGATTTACAGAGGAGGTCTACTGCTAAAATTACTGCCCTCGATCTGACCGTCGCGGTGATACCTCACTTGCATGGTGCAATTGCTGTTTACATTTGACGCCAGACCGACGCTTGCATTCGCCTTAGCGCGAGAGCAGGGGGGACAGGGGTGCTTTTTTTTTTTTTTTCTTTATTATTTTTTTGCTTTTTTATCTTATTTTTAAACTGTTCCTTTCATTTTTTTTTTTTTTAATCATTTTTATTGTTATCTCAGGGAATGTAAATATCCCCTATGATAGCAATAGGTAGTGACAGGTACTCTTTTTTGAAAAAATTGGGGTCTATTAGACCCTAGATCTCTCCTCTGCCCTCAAAGCATCTGACCACACCAAGATCGGTGTGATAAAATGCCATCCCAATTTCCCAATGGCGCTGTTTACATCCGGGGAAATCTAAGTCATAAAATGCTCGTAGCTTCCGGTTTCTTAGGCCATAGAGATGTTTGGAGCCACTCTGGTCTCTGATCAGCTCTATGGTCAGCTGGCTGAATCACCGGCTGCATTCTCAGGTTCCCTGTTGAGACAGGAGAGCCAGAGAAAAACACGGAAGACGGTGGGGGGGGGGGCATTCTCTCCCACTGCTTGTAAAAGCAGTCTAGAGGCTAATTAGCCGCTAGGATTGCTTTTACATGAAAGCCGACCGCTGGCTGAAAAGAATGTTACCAAGATGATACCTAAACCTGCAGGCATCATTCTGGTATAACCACTCAAAGTGGTGAATGGCGTACCTGAAGACAAAAAAATGGTTAACAATAAAGCACAGTAAACGGTAAAGTATAAAAAATTGCATACCTGAAAAGCAAACATGATAAAACATAATAACAATAAAACATTGCAGAATAGAATACACTAAAAAAGAGCAGAACAATAGAGAGAGAGAGAGAACAATAAAACGACAACTATTATTTTTTATTTTATATTTTTGTTTGTGTTTTTTTTTTTTTTTTTTTACACTTTTTTTGTAACTGTAACTTTTATAACTGTAACCGGTTCCAGGTTCGGGTCTCTCAAAATGCGATGCCATCTTGGGAGACCCTGTGAAAGTGTGTCCTAGTCTGTGGAATGCTGTACCCTACGCTAATACTCAACTAGTGAATGGTAGCGTTCAAAACATTCACCAATGCAAAGACCAGGATTGACAGGAGGGACAATAATAGCGGGTGTCACGCCTATATCCGCGCTTGCTGCAGACACGACATCTTTTTTGGGGGGGTTTGTTGGGTAGGGGTACTCGGGAGGACATAAAGAAAATGCCTTTCATGCAGCCGACTGCATTTGGTTGGGGCTGTGAATGGGGGAAGTACGGGCGCTGCAGAAGCGGTGTGTTCCCAATTAGGATTGGCGAATGCAGCAGGAAGGGCACTATGGGCACGACGGGCCTGTGTTTGTCTTTTTGGTGGCAGCGGGACACTACTTGTGCTTGCCACCTCACCAGCTTGAACTGCACTTATGGGACTCGCCACGTCACCACGTGTTACTGCAGTGCTGGTTTGACTACGACCGGGGTGTACTAGGCCGCTGGCGCTTGCCAGTTCACCAAAACGCTACCAAAAAAACTGTTAGCGATTGCAGGGATCAGGCCTGACTCTGCGAACGCTGCAGTTATGCATTTAGTGTTTTGTAAGTGACAGTGATCGATCGATACTGCACTTGGGTGGGCTGGGCTGGGCGGAGGGGCAAAACGCAGGTGCTAGCAGGTATCTGGGCTGATCCCGCTAACACTGTGTTTTTGGGAACCCTAAACTGCTGGGGGCGCTAGTATAGGTCTGATCGGATCAGATATTGATCCGTTCAGATACTATACCACTAAGGGAGGTGTACGCTGCGTGCGTGGGTGTTAGCGGTACTGGCGCTAATCTGACACTGCCTGGGGCTGGTGCTTGCCAGTTCACCAAAACGCTACCAAAAAAACTGTTAGCGATCGCAGGGATCAGGCCTGACTCTGTGAACGCTGCAGTTATGCATTTAGTGTTTTGTAAGTGACAGTGATCGATCGATACTGCACTTGGGTGGGCTGGGCCGGGCCAGGCGGAGGGGCAAAACGCAGGTGCTAGCAGGTATCTGGGCTGATCCCGCTAACACTGCGTTTTTGGGAACCCTAAACTGCTGGGGACGCTAGTATAGAAGATCTGATCGGATCAGATATTGATCCGTTCAGATACTATACCACTAAGGGAGGTGTACGCTGCGTGCGTGGGTGTTAGCGGTACTGGCGCTAATCTGACGCTGCCTGGGGCTGGTGCTTGCCAGTTCACCAAAACGCTACCAAAAAAACTGTTAGCGATCGCAGGGATCAGGCCTGACTCTGCGAACGCTGCAGTTATGTGTTTAGTGTTTTGTAAGTGACAGTGATCGATCGATACTGCATTTGGGTGGGCTGGGCTGGGCTTGGCGGAGGGGCAAAACGCAGGTGCTAGCAGGTATCTGGGCTGATCCCGCTAACACTGCGTTTTTGGGAACCCTAAACTGCTGGGGACGCTAGTATTGATCTGATCGGATCAGATAATGATCAGTTCAGATACTATACCACTAAGGGAGGTGTACGGTGCGTGCGTGGGTGTTAGCGGTACTGGCGCTAATCTGATGCTGCCTGGGGCGACGCATATCACCGCCGGGCGATCAGGGGGCTAAACCTTTATTCGGTAATAGACGGCGGGTGCCCTGACACTATAAAAAATAAACTAACGAGGGGAGATGGGCGGAGTCTAGCGGAGCAGACATGCATTGTTAGAGCTCCGCACCGCTGAGGAGAGAAGAGAAGGACAAAGCGGAGCCTGCAGGCTCAAAAGGTATCCATTTGAACCTTTTTGCCCCAGGGAACAAACTGAAAGTTTGGGCAGGAAATATTTTACTGGGAGGAAGCCGTGGCAGAAATAAAAATCACCTCACAAAGAGCTCACAGGCACTCATTGCAACTAAAGCAGCTCCAGTCACCTCATAATATACAGCATCAGGGCGCTCTCACAGACAGAAAATGTCACAGCAAGACTCTCCATTTGAGTCAGATACAGAACAAATCCTCTCACAAACTTCTCCACAAGCCTCCTCAGCATCCCCAGTAATATTATTACAATTTGAAAAGATGCTTCATAAGGCTTTAAAACAAACCTCAGACCAAATAACAAAAAGCCTAACCAAAGAAATAAGAGAGCTGGGAAACCGCACCGCAGCCTTAGAAATAAAAATGGATGAAATTGAAATTACAACCCAAGAAAATATAACAGAATTGGAACAATTAAAAGAAGAGAATTTAATACTTCAAACTAAGCTCGAAGATTACGAAAATAGAGCCAGACGTTCAAACTTGCCCATAAGGGGAATACCTGAAACTGTGACAGACCTGCAATCTACTATTACTGCTCTATTACAAGAACTAAAGCCAGATATCCCTATTGAACGTTTAGAACTGGACAGAGTACACAGAGCCCTCACAGCCAAAAAGAAAGATGGACCCCCACGTGATATAATCACAAAATTTCATTATTACAGAATGGAAGAACAAATACTAATTGCTGCAAGAGAAAAAAAAGGAACTTAATTTTCAAGGACACAATTATCAAATTTTTGCTGACCTATCCCAACTTACTATTACTAAAAGACGATCCATGAAACCCCAACTAATGGAACTGCAATGCCACAACATTATGTATCAATGGGGCTTTTCAGTCAGATTTAACTACCAAGGTACAATTTACAGAAGCAGATCAGCAGATGAACTACAACAAACCCTTTTAAAATTAAATCTGACAGAACCCACAAGCAGTAACTCTCCCACACGCAGAAGAATGGCATCATCTTCACCTTCAGGCAGCACCCAGAAAATTTCAGAACAAAATGGGAATCATCATTCTCACAAAAGAGGCCGTTATGCCACATCATCCATGGACCAAGAAGATTCAATGGACTGACATCCTAATTCCTGATATCTCTTCATTTATTATACTAAGAGATGGTTCTCTATAAAAAACCTGTATTTATAACTGAATGTAACTGCATTCTGATAGTCACACACTGTGTGGGATCATGTTACATTCCAGTTAAATTTCTTATTACTTCTGATTCATATAGCCTTAGAATATATAAGTGAAATAAGGAAATTCTTGTTCAGTTATATATTTTCAGGTAATAACAATAGATTTATTACTTTTTAGGACAAATATGTTCAATAATCCAGAAGTAATGGAAGCTTTTTTTTTCTTTTCTTAAAACAAATATATTATTACCTAACCAGTTCCTAGAACTATGTTTTTGTTTATTCTAATCTGAAGCAATACAACCTCAATTTTATGAGTTAACATATCTAAACAGTTACATATGAATAAAATATGTAATTGTTTACTCTAAAAGGGTTAAAATCCCAAAATAATTCAAACTATCTTCATCAATACCAAAGTTATTAACAGTACCTTTCTAACTGAATTATTTAGCCTAGGGCAAGACTAACCATATACAACCACCCTGGAATAAATAATTTCAACAAAAACTATATTCTGCACTCCAATTAATGAATCATCATTTTGATGTCTTTTGACATAGCACTTCTCTCCTGTAAGCGGAAGATCCGTGTACCCCCATTAGCCCTCCTCATTCTCCCAACCATATTATGTGGGAGTGTGACGAAGGCACTTATTCCCCTGAGAGAGATATTTATTCTCTTTCACGGGTAAATTGTGATTACTTGCAAAAAATAATTTATACAATGTATCATCTAATCTCATATGTTTTTTGTTTACTCTTTACTCCAGAATTCACTGGTTTCTTTTCTATCTTTTCATCTCTTCAGTCCACACAGGTTGATCTGCGCAGTCAGCTCTGCATAACAAAAAGTAAGTCAAAACTATTTGATCTGTTACCATGGAACACTGAATATACTTTCCCTGAATGTTCAGGGATTAAATGTCCCTCAAAAAAGGACCAAAGCCTTCCGTACTTTCCATAACAAGAAGGCTCACATAGTATGCCTCCAAGAAACACACTTCACCAAAGATTCTACTCCAAAATATATTTCTCCTTTTTATCAACAAATTTACACGGCTTCTGCCTGTACCAAACAAAGGGGTACTCTAATTGCATTTCACCGATCCACACCATTCACCTTATCATCAGAAATTAAAGACCCAGAAGGTAGATACCTGATACTCATGGGTTATATAATGGATACAGCAATCACGGTGATTTCCTACTACGCTCCTAACAAACAACCTACACCATTCCTCTCACATATATTACAAGTGATTAATACACACAAAATAGGAACAGTGATAATGTGCGGGGATTCGAACCAGGTCCTCCTCCCATTTCTAGATAAATCACCTTTTACACCATCCAAAATAACCTCTAGATTACCTTTTTCTCAACTTCTTTCCAAATACAATCTGGTAGATTCGTGGAGAGAAAGTAACCCAATGAAAAAGAAATTCACATATTTCTCGCACCCCCATCAAACCTTCACCAGAATAGATCATATTTTTCTAACAATAGGAATGATACCAGAAATTATTGCATCAAATATAATTCCGATTCCGTGGTCTGATCATAATGCAGTATACACTACTATAGCCTCAGCCATACCAAAAGCGCATGACCCAACGTGGTACTTACCGGACATAATGCTCAAACACCCACTACATCAGATGGCCATTGAACAAGCTTTAAAGGAATACATATCAATTAATAATACAACAGACATTTCCCCAATAACACTGTGGGAAGCTCATAAGCCTGTCTTGCGTGGTACAATACAAAGACAAATGGCACTATTTAAACGGGAACGCAAAAATCTAGCAAGATAATCCATCTCAGAGTACAAAATCTCATCTGGAAAAATCTAGATTGGAATACGATCTATTTCTCACTGAGTCAGTTGATAAATCCCTCAAACGCTCCAAACACAATTTCTACATGAATACAAACAAACCAGGTACATATTTGGCTTGGGCATTAAATTCAACTAACAAATCTTTCAAACCAATACGTTTGAAATTATCAAAAAATGTTTATACTTGTAATCCAGTTAAAATAGTCCATAAATTTCACTCACATCTCGCAACTTTATACAAGACAAACAATGAATTTAATCCTACAGAGGCTGAATCCTTCTTCTCAAAAATAACCTTACCTGAGTTGTCTCAGAATCAAAAAAGCAGTTTGGATGAGCCCATAACTATAGATGAAGTTGCTAACGCCATAAAAGACCTAAAACTTAACAAAAGACCAGGCCCAGACGGCTACTCGGCTTTATACTATAAAACATTCTCAGAAATACTCTCTCCCATTCTCACTGAAACTTTTAACAAACTTCTAGAAGGACATTCTTTTCGGCCAGAAACACTAATGGCAATTGTTTGTATGATCCCAAAACCCCTTTCTGATGATACTTCCTATGTGAATTATCGGCCTATCTCTCTGTTAAACCTTGATATTAAATTATTAGCAAAAAAAATAGCAAAACGCCTCAATAGCATTATAGGAAAATTAATACATAGAGATCAAGTAGGCTTCATGCCAAATAGACAGGCAGGCGATAATATACGCAGGGCAGTGTTATTGGCACATATTGCTAAAAAACGGAAAATCCCTTTATGTTTTCTATCTCTCGATATTAAGAGGGCATTTGACACAGTATCCTGGCAATATATGCAATATTCATTACAAAAATGGGGTTTTGGACCCCACTTTTTAACGTGGATCAAAGCATTATATAATAAACCCAAAGCCTATATAAAATATGCTGGATGCAAATCTGATGCCTTTAATATCGAAAGAGGTACCCGACAGGGTTGCCCATTATCTCCCTTATTATTTGCCCTTATACTCGAACCCATGGCCCAATACATCAGAACAAACCAAACTATAACTGGCATTGAAGTAGGAGGTATTACACACAAATTATGTATATTTGCAGACGATATATTACTTTTTCTATCATCACCACAGGTCTCTGGTCCTAACTTAATACCAGCTCTTGATGGATTTGCAGCCCTATCCGGCCTTATGATTAATCCTAAGAAATGCCTAGTGCTTAATATTTCACTCACAAACATGGAATTGATCCCGGCTAGGGCTGCACTCCCATTCACATGGGCAGAAAAATCAATCCCATATCTTGGAATTCATTTAACAACATCTCATTCTGACTTATTCTCAACCAATTATCCTCCTGTATTAAGACAGATCACAAATCTAATAAAACAATGGTCGCAACTTCCTTTATCCTGGATAGGGAAGATTAATGCAATCAAAATGACTATTCTACCCAAATTGCTTTATCTATTCAGAGTCCTCCCTATTCCAATTCCTTCCTATTTTTTGAGAATAGTACAAAAAAGAGCAACTTCGTTTATATGGGGATCTTCTAAACCACGTATACCTATACACACACTACATCTTCCCAAAAATAAAGGAGGCCTGGGATACCCTAATTTTACTAACTACTACAGAGCAGCACATTTGGCCAGTCTGTCCAAATACCATGCAAAACAGGAAATCCCATTATGGGTATTTATAGAGGCTTCAGAAAATGACCCTCTATTAATATCAAACTTGTTATGGCTTGATCCTAAAGACCGCTTTAAAATTCATAATCCCATAACTAAACACTTCTTATCTCTCTGGGATAAACTAAAAACCAAATATTAGTTACAATCTCCACACAATCCTCTCCTTTCTTTTATCAGAAATCCGGCCTTTTATCCGGCATGTATCTACCCAAATTCTTTTAAAGCTTGGACAACATCAGGCATTCAGACACTAAATGACTTCATAGCATCTAAATCATTCCTTTCATTCCCATCGCTTAGAGAAAAATATGATCTACCAAACTCTGAGATATTTAGATATCTCCAAATCAAAAATTTCTATACACCATTCCTAAAGGGGGATACACCATTATCCCAATTATCCATTTTTGAATCAATCTGTACAAAAGATCCATTTGCTAAAGGTACAATTTCATCACTTTATAATCAATTATATGGAGTAGTAAATCTTAATAGACCCTCTTACGTTCAGAGGTGGGAGGAGGACCTGGGACGAACTTTAGAAGACACGGACTGGTCTAACATATGGCTCACATCTAAGTCATCTTCACCCAACATCTTAGCACTGGAGACAAATTATAAAGTCCTAACTCGCTGGTACCTTGTACCCGCTAGAGTGGCAAAATATTCACCTAATACCTCAGCTCTTTGTTTTCGAGGATGCCCAGAAATAGGCACACATTTACACATATGGTGGACGTGCCCAGTAATCCAAACCTTCTGGAAGGAAGTCTTCGTGATTGCATCTAAAATATTTAAAAAAATAATACAACCAGATCCATATATAACTTTACTTAATCTAAAACCGGAATGGTTAACACTCTCAATTCAAACTTATGATCCAACTAATAACGGCTGCAAAACAAACAGTGGCCAAGGCATGGAAATCTCCTACATTGGTACTAGCAGAAACAATTCACAGAATGAATAATACAATGTCCCATGCTAAGATGGTAGCCATCGATCAAAATCAAATTCCAAAATTTGAAAAACTTTGGCATCCTTGGATAAAACAACAGTTCCTGTCAAACTTCAATGACTCTGTCCTGTTGCCATGGTAACAGATTAAATGACTTACAGAGACACCCATTCTAAGGCTTCAAAGAGAACTAAAAAGAATAATAAACTGACGAGCGGGACAACCTTGTGGACCATACCTCTGCCTTTCTACCCTTTTTCTTCTTTCTCTTTCCTTTTCTCCACCTTACGATTAAAGCTCATTATCAGAATTTATTTGACCTATATACACTCTATCTGTAAACAATATGTATAGTAGGTATAAATCATTTAAATACCTACAAAAGTAACTAAGGAAATGATATATATCTTTAATTTAGGTTTACGTGAACCCAATGTTTAATATTTGAAATTTCATGATATTTACCTATATAAACCCTACTGTAAAACAATGAGCTTACTTTATAGATCCTTGTAAACTTACTTTATGTATCTTTATAATATTGTATACTCAATAAACTTCTTTTGACAAGAAAAAATAAACTAACTAACCAGCGTCACCCACAACGGTTATACGGTGATCAGTGGTGAAAGGGTTAACTAGGGGGCAATCAAGGGGTTAAAACATTTATTAGATAGTATATGGGGGTCCCTGTCGCTATAAAACGCTGATGGCGAACCTAAATATTTACCTCCCTAACTAGCGTCACCAGCGACACTAATACAGCGATCAGAAAAATGATCGCTTAGTGACACTGGCGACAGGGGGTGAGCAAGGGGTAAAAATTTATTAGGGGGGGTTAGGGGGGTATCCTAGACCTAAAGGGGGCTAACAGTAACTATCCTAACACTATAACTGTCACAAACTGACACCAATACAGTAATCAGAAAAAAAAAAAAACTGCTTGGTGTCAGTTTGTGACGGGGGGGGGGGGGGGGTGATTGGGGGGGGATCGGGGTGTTTTGTGTGCCTGGCATGTTCTACTGTGTGTGTGTGTGTGTTGTGCACTCACATTACAGTCTTCTCTCCTCGGCGCCGGAAAGGAAAATACCGAGCCGAGGAGAGATAACATCATTTCCTCTGCCTCTGTGTACAATACAGAGGCAGGGAAATGATCCCATTGGCTGGGAGCGATCGCGAGGGTGGCGCCACGAATGGATGGCCTCCCTCTCACCACCGATCGCCGGGGGAGATTTGCCGACCGCCGCAGGCACCGGGGGGGGTCCGATCGGACCCCCCACCCGCGGGCAGGCAAGGACGTACAGGTAAGCCCTTTTGCCTGCCCGTGCCGCACTGCCGACGTACATCGCCGTGCGGCGGTCGGCAACTGGTTAAGCTGTCTGACTAGTGTTATACAACAGTTCAATAACGTGAAGCAGAACAGTAAAAAGACATCCACTTGGCAGTCTGGAATAAACTGAGACACCATTACTGCAGCATGAGTCTCAGATCAGGAACAAAGTACCAGGCTGATGACATGCTACCGCCGACACAGCAAGGCAGGGAGAACATTCCCAGCGCCCAGCAAGACGATGCACATTCGCATGTGTCCAGATCTTCACGGGCTAGCAAGATGTCCTCAGCAGTTAAAGCTCGTGCCAAGGCAGAAGCCGCCCGCATCCAGCTACAGTATGCAGAAAAAGAAGCCATGATGATGCAGGAGTTAGCAGCAAAGAAAGCTGCCATCGCACAAGAAGAAGCGGAATTAGAATCAAAATTGCTCATCCTGCAGCGACAGACTGCTGCTGCAGCTGCGGAAGCAGAGGCCGCTGCCTACATGGAAACAAGTCGTTCTGGAAGTGAAAAATCATATAAAGACTCAGAGGTTCCAGGAAAACCTCTATTCTCTGCAGATCGTACAAGTGAGTACATCCAGAACCTTACTACTGCGCATGCAAAGGAACAGTCTCTTAAACCTGAAGCAATAGAATTCAGGCCAAAATCAACAAGCCCCCTGAGCAGGCCCAATAAACCACATGAGGTCAGCGGCTGCCAGCAAATCAAGAATGAAGCACCAGAAACCCCCAAGAACAAAAAACAAGTGTTCCCATCACCTCAACCTATAGATTACATGTGCGAACAACAGGGTGCAGTGGATGTCACCAAATATCTCATCCGCAAAGAAATGGTAAGCTCAGGCTTTCTCCAATTTGATGACTGTCCTGAAAACTATTGGGCATGAAAATCTTCCTTTCTGAATGCCACTGAAGGTCTGAACTTTTCACCAGCAGAAATTCTTAATTTAATGATAAAATGGCTTGGTACAGAGTCAGCAGAGCATGCTAAGAGGATGAGAAGAGCAAACCTGTTCAACCCTGCAGCAGGACTCAACATGACCTGGAAAAGACTAGAAGAAACATATGGATCCCCAGAGGTAATAGAAGGAGCACTGCTGAAAAAACTTGAAGTCTTTCCCAAAGTGGGCTACAGAGACAACATGCGGCTACAAGAACTAAGTGATCTTCTACTAGAGATAGAATATGCCAAAGAGGATGGCTACTTGCCAGGACTTTCATACCTAGATACAGCTAGAGGCACTAATCCCATAGTAGAGAAACTACCCTCAAATCTGCAAGACAAGTGGATGTCTGTGGGAGGTAAATTCAAAGAAGATTATGGAGTCGCTTTTCCCCCTTTCTCTGTGTTTTCTAGGTTTGTCAGACAGCAAGCGAAAATCCGAAGTGATCCCAGTTTCGCCTTCACCACCAGTGGCAATCAATCACACAGACCTGAGAAACCTCACAGACCTCACGGTAAGACCTCTGTATCCACACACAAAACAGCTGTACCTTCAGAAGTCACAGACTATCAAAGCACCCACAAGGTACACACCATAGAAAACCCTGATAGACATTGCCCAATACACAAAAAACCACATCCACTAAAGAAATGCAAAGGCTTTAGAAGCAAACCTATTGCAGAGCGGATGTCCTTCCTTAAACAGAACGGCATCTGTTTCAAGTGTTGCGGATCTACTTATCACATTGCTAAAGACTGCAAAATACGAGTAGAATGTACAGAATGTGGCAGTGAAAGACATATTGCAGCTTTGCACACAGGCCCTGCTCCTGCCCCACTAGAGACTGTAGAACCCAGGAAAGATCAGGGCAGGGAGCAACAAGAGACCCCATTCTCCTCAGTAATGTCTAATTGCACTGAAGTATGTGGACAAGGCAAGAGTGCACATTCATGCTCTAAAATCTGTTTAGTGACTATGTATCCCACTGGCAAGAGAGAAAGGGCAGTGAAAATGTATGCAGTGCTAGATGAACAGAGCAACAGATCCCTTGCAAAGTCAGACTTCTTTGATATCTTTAACCTTAACCACTTCCCGCCCGCCCTATGGCGGATTGACGTCCGGGAAGTGGTTGTGTTATCCTGACTGGACGTCATATGACGTCCAGCAGGATAACATGCCGCAGCGCGCCCCCGGGGGCGCGCATCGCGGCGATCGGTGGAGCGGTGTGTCAGTCTGACACACCGCTACACTGATCTTGGTAAAAAGCCTCCGGCGGAGGCTCTTTACCACGTGATCAGCCGTGTCCAATCACGGCTGATCACGCTGTCAATAGGAAGAGCCATTGATCGGCTCTTCCTCACTCGCGTCTGACAGACGCAAGTAGAGGAGAGCCGATCGGCGGCTCTCCTGGCAGGGGGGGTCTGCGCTGATTGTTTATCAGCGCAGCCCCCCCTCAGATCACCCCACTGGACTACCAGGGATGCCACTAGGACCACCAGGGAAGGGGCAACTTGGATGGCCAGGTATGTACCCCATGGCCATCCACATGTGCCCAATCTGTGCCAATCAGTGCCTACAAATGGGCACTGATTGGCACTATTATGTCCATGATATGCCCAGATCTGCCCAGCAATGCTCTATCAGTGCCACCTGTCATTGCCCATCTGTGCCACCTGTCATTGCCCATCTGTGCCACCTGTCAGTGCCAATCAGTGCCCATCTGTGCCCATCAGTACCCACCTATCAGTGCCCATCAGTGCCACACATCAGTGCCACACATACGTACCCATCAGTACCACCCATATATACCAATCAATGCCGCCTATGTGTGCCCATCAGTGCCGCCTATGTGTGCCCATCGGTGCCACCTATGAGTGCCCATCAGTGCCGCATACCAGTGCCACCTATCAGTGCCCATCAGTGCCACCTATCAGTGCCCATCAGTGCCGCCTATCAGTGCCCATCATCAGTGCCCGTTAGTGCCACCTCATCAGTGCCACCTCATTGGTGCCACCTCATCGGTGCCCATCAGTGCCGCCGTATCAGTGCCCATCTGTGCCGCCGTATCAGTGCCCATTATTGAAGGAGAAAGCGTACTTATTTACAAAAAAATTTAACAGAAACAAAGAAAAACTTGTTTTTTTTCGAAATTTTCTGTCTTTTTTTATTTGTTGCGCAAAAAATAAAAACCGCAGAGGTGATCAAATACCACCAAAAGAAAGCTCTATTTGTGGGAACAAAATGATAAAAAATTTGTTTGGGTACAGTGTAGCATGACCGCGGCAATTGTCATTCAAATTGCAACAGCGCTGAAAGGTGAAAATTGGGCTGGGCGGGAAGGTGTCTAAGTGCCTGGTATTGAAGTGGTTAAGGCAAGTGCAGTTCCATACACTCTAAGGACATGTGCGGGGACAATTGAAACCACAGGGAGAAGAGCTTCTGACTTTACCATTGAATCCTTCAATAAGAAAGTGCAGTTTCCACTTCCTACCCTAATAGAATGTGGCATGATACCTGACGACAAAACTGAGATTCCCTCTCCAGAAGTAACCCATCACCACCCTCACCTCCGCTCAATTACTCACCTTATCCCAGCTGTTGAGCCAGATGTATCTATCCTTCTACTTCTTGGGAGAGACATCCTTCAGGTTCACAAGGTGCGCCAGCAAATCAATGGACCTTATAATGCCCCCTATGCACAGAGACTGGACCTGGGGTGGGTCATTGTAGGAGAAGTTTGCCTGGGGACAGTGCACCAGCCTGACAATATTACCACTTTGAAGACATCTGTGTTAACAAATGGACGCACATCCCTTCTCAGTCCCTGTCACAACAGCTTCATTGTCAAGGAAAGCTTTGGCAGGTCGACACAACACTGTGACTCCTCTACTCTATATGGTAAAGAAGAAGTCAATTCCAACATTGAGACAGACAATCTAGGGATTACAGTGTTCCAGAAAACTAAAGATGATGATAAACATGCCCTCTCTATAGAGGATCAGACCTTCTTGCAGATTATGGATAGAGAGGCTTACCAAGATGACAATTACAGTTGGATGGCCCCTCTCCCCTTTCGCACACCCAGATGTGTTTTGTCTAGTAACAGGGAACAAGCCATGAAGCGTTTGCATTCACTCAGCAAAACTCTGCAGAGAAAGTCCAAAATAAGCCCTAAACCAGCCCACACCATTCCTCATTTAGAGTTGTGTGCTGCTGTACTTGCAGTCGAAATGTCTGAGCTAATCACAGATGAACTAGACACTGACTTTGATGCTATGAAATTCTTCACTGATAGCAAGACTGTCTTAGGGTACATTTTCAGCACCACTAGGAGGTTCCATCTGTATGTCTCCAACAGAGTGAATAGAATCAGGCTATCTTCACACCCAGATCAGTGGTTCTATGTATCTACAGAGCAAAACCCTGCAGATTATGCCACTAGACCTACTCAAGCAGCATGCCTTCAGAACTCTATATGGTTCTCAGGCCCATCCTTTCTGTACCAACCACACTGTGAGCAGATAGACACTGCTAATGTTTATCCACTCATAGAGCCCGAAGCTGACCCTGAAATCAGATCAGAAATTACGAGTTTCAGTACCAAAGCTTCTGAAGCCACACTTCACTCACATTGCTTTGATAGATTTTCTTGCTGGAAGATATTAGTTAAGACCCTAGCCAGACTCATCCATGTCGCTAAAACCTTCCGGAGAGAAACCAATAGCGATCAGGTCAGGAGGTGGGAAAGTTTCCATGAACAGGTCAATCTAGTAGAACTTGCTCAAGCAAAGTCTGTTATAATTTCTTCTGTTCAAAACAAACATTTCCAGAAGGAAATTGACTGCATCAAAAAACAAAAGACATTCCCAAAACAAAGCCGTCTTAGGAGGCTTAGCCCCTTTTTAGACAAGAATGGGTTGTTTAAAATAGGAGGACGTTTGTCTCTTGCTGAACTTTTAGAAGAAGAGAAACAGCCTGTCATTATACCTTATGATCACCACGTTGCGACACTGCTTGTTAGGTACTATCATGAGCATGTAGTTCACCAAGGGCGACACATCACAGAAGGTGCAATTAGATCCGCAGGTCTCTGGATTCTTGGTGGCAAACGCTTGGTATCAGCTGTTATACACAAATGTGTCATCTGTCGCAAACTGCGAGGAAGATTACAAAGTCAAAGATGGCAGAGCTACCAGAGGACAGAGTAATTGCTCAACCACCTTTCACCAATGTGGGCTTAGATGTATTTGGTCCGTGGTCTGTTTTAACCCGTTGCACTAGAGGAGGCAGCGCGGGACAGTAAACGATTCCCGTCTTAGGCTGGGGGAGAGAGCCTGCTTCAAGTGTAATAATTTGCTCGCTGTGAAGTGGAGGGATAATAAGAATGTTTTCGCTCTTACCTCCCTTCATGCAGACACCACGGTCCAAATTCTTACGGCGACTGGTGTTGTGGAGAAACCCCTCCACGAGTATAACCAAAATATGGGAGGGGTGGACCTCAACGACCAGTTGTTGGCGCCGTACCTAGTGGCCCGTAAGGCCAGACGCTGGTACAAGAAAACGGAAAATTGTATACTCACCTTTCCGTAATTTTCCTTTCCTGTCTCATCTTCATGGCAGCATACACTTTCGGTTGTGACTCCGCCCCCACAAC
>JBBHAA010002961.1:0-103946 GCA_037953035.1 Aquarana catesbeiana | reverse complement strand
CCAGCCTGAAGCAACTTGTGGATTCTGTTTTGTACAGCTTGGAAGCGAGAAGGGAGAATAGGTATGATGGAAACATCCCCCAGCATGAAGGTATTTAAAGCAGTGCAAACTCCTAACCATTAAAGATTTGTTTGTTGAAAGTGAAGCGCCAACTGTGTGGAACAGCTACGTTCACAACATGACCCACGAGGGTCTACTTTGTTTTGAAGGTGTTATGTTCTAGAGACTAAGTGGGGAATCTTGCAAGCTGGGCGGGGCGGGGGGGTATCCCACTTGGAAACCTTTGCTGACCAGCTGCTTTAAAGGATAAGTTCACCTTTTCAGAAAAAAAAGGTGCACTTTTTTTTTTTGCAGGTTATTTTTTTGTTGCAGGAGGCTTGTAAAGCAGGGATATGCAATTAGCGGACCTCCAGCTCTTGCAAAACTACAAGTCCCATCATGCCTCTGCCTCTGGGTGTCATGCTTGTGGCTGTTAGAATCTTGCTATGCCTGATGGGACTTGTAGTTCTGCAACAGCTGGAGGTCCGCTAATTGCATATCCCTGCTGTAAAGCATTGCATGTGCTGATTGCAGGTGGCATGCAGGTCTCCTGCAGACCTGTCGGGTGTATCTGCTTTCTTGTACCTCGGACGAGGAAGCCAATCCACGCTGGCAGGAAGAATGAACTATCTCAGAGCTCACATTGCCGTGGTATTTCATGACTACAGGCCGTCAGCCGTAAAGGCTGCCGGACCTTGTAGTTTTCCATTCACAGAGCACTGTGAATGAGTGGTGCAGCCGGGTGGGCGGAGCCCTGCACGACCACATTTAAAAAAAAAAAAAAAAAAAATAATTTTGACAGCAGGTGGAGAAGATCCCTAGCTGGCACAGCGGGGGGAATGGGAGGTGCGGGGGCCGGTGCATTCATAACATGTTTCATCCTAAATATGGGTGCAGCATGTTATGAAGGTGAACTTCTCCTTTAAGAGGGCAGCTTTGCAGCTCCAAGGCTATCAGTGCTAGGAGTAGATTGGATTCATTTGGCTGGCCTCGGAAACCTTTGCTTCCTGCTGAGTTTCTGCAGCCGAACTGTACCTGTGTCATATGGCCTCTTGTGAAAATCAGCTAATGAAAGTGTCAGTAAACCCACATCACAAAATACGATCAATAAAAGGTATTACGTGCTGTACTCACTCCGTTACTATGAGATTTATTTTCTGTATTCTGCAAAAAACCTGGTTGGTCCTGCAGCTCTCTATCTCCCCCTTCTGTCCATGTCCCCAATTCAGCTAGGGATTTTGCGGCTGTGGTGGCAGCTCAGTTTTCAGTGAGTTTCTATTCTGAGCATTTCCTCCCTATCACATCTGAGCAGCCCATGTGACTATAGAACAGGGATATGCAATTAGCGGACCTCCAGCTGTTGCAAAACTATAAGTCCCATCATGCCTCTAGGTGTCATGCTTGTGGCTGTCAGAGTCTTGCTATGACTCATGGGACTTGTAGTTCTGCAACAGCTTGAGGTCAACTAATTGCATATCTCTGGTATAGAGTCATACATATGTAGGCCTATACACAGTGGTAACTGACAGCCCACTCCCTCCCTTCTCCTCAATGCCCACTAAGCAGCTAAACACGATGGGGGCGGGATAATGCATCTAGTAGATTAATGGAGACTTCACCTCCCTGTTCTAAGACACAGGCTAGAGGGGTGTGACACAGCCTATGACTGACGGAAATCTGCCCACACCATGTTATTTCCACAAAATAATAAAGATTTTATTTCAAATATATATTTGAATGCCAATTTTAAACAGTTTATTGATATCTATTTACTTTGTATTCCAAAGCCTGTGTGTTTTTTTTTTGTTTGTTTGTTTTTTTTTGGGGGGGGGGGGGTTGGAACATGTGACCAGCAGCAGAGGACTAGAAGCTCCTTCTGCTTGTTTCCCTGCAGACAGGCTGGGAGAGAGCTGGGTCATGTGACAGCTGGATATCGATTAGGAGAAAGATACAAGACTAGAAGGGACAATATAAATTAAACAGTGGGGGTTATTTACTAAAGGCAAATCCACTTTTGACTACAAGTGTACTTGGAAGTTAGGGATGCACCGATACCATTTTTTTTTTACAATGAGTACAAGTACCGATACTTTTTTTTTTTTTTTTTTTTTTTTTTGTACTCGCCGATACTTACTGCAACAGTTTTGTTTTAACTTCAGCTGTCAGCAATGGTACAAAGCATTGAAAAGTTATTTACAAATTAAATAAATTGTGTTTTTTTTTTTTTTTGTGCTTTTTCAATGTGAAATGTGTAAATATATATGTGTAAAAATATTGACTAAGCCCCGGTTCACACAGGGGCGGCACGACTTGCAGGTCGCCTCACCTGCACACGACTTCCACAGCGACTTGCAAAACGACTTCTGTATAGAAGTCTATGCAAGTCGCCCCCAAAGTAGTACAGGAACCTTTTTCTAAGTCGGAGCGACTTGCGTCGCTCCTATTAGAACGGTTCCATTGTACAGAACGGGAGGCGACTTGTCAGGCGGCTAGGTCGCCTGACAAGGCGCCCCTGTGTGAACTGGCAGTAACAAAGCAAACAAAAAAAAAAGTTTTAATTGTTTATCGTTTATAAAATAGACGTGAACAAAAGGGAAAAAAAAGCAGGAATATAATAATTTAAATAGAATAGGGAGTTAAGGCTGATTAGAGTAAATTAAGGGTTATTAAGGGGTTAAACAGGAACATTTGTTCATCCCTTTGTTTCTTTTGTATCTTTCTGTTTCTTCAGCTGCAGATCAATGTGTTTTTTTTTTTTTTTTTTTTTTTTTCTTTTTGACAGCTCCAATTACCAGACTTTTTTTTAACACTGGGGAGACCCACTAACAGCTTCACTTGTGCTAATACTCAGTATCAGCACCGATACTAGTATCGGTGCAACCCTATTGGAAGTGCAGTCACTGTAGATCTGAGGGGGACATGCAAGGAAAATTAAAAAAAAAAAACAGCATTTTTGCTTGCACGTGATTGGATGATAAAATCAGCAGAGCTTCCACTCATTTCAGATTTCTTCCCCTCAGATCTACAGCGACAGCACTTCCAAGTGCACTTGTAGTACAAAGTGGATTTGCCTTTAGTAAATAAGCCCCAGTGTGTGTGTTTAATATCACTTTAATGAAGGAAGGCTGTGAATTGTGAAGAACAAGGAGCTCTTCTAGCAGCACAGCTCCCTGACTGCCCACTTAAAACAGCTGATCAACATATATTGGGGTGAGAAAAGGAACCAACCTATTTGAGTTAATTCTACCACTGGAAGCCCAGTGTTGGGTGGAATCTGTTTATTTAAAGCTGATCTCCACGTTTTAATGTCCTTTTTAAATAGTTTGCTTTGTGCCAAGCTGTCCCAAACAAACCATATACTGCACTTGTGCTTGCTGGGCGCGCTGTATGGAGCCTCAGCTACATACAGTATACAGCACTGTGTTCTGTCAGTGTGACTGGGACTTCTGTCTCACTCCCAGAAAAAGTCCGGCTTAGAGCCCCAAAGCTTCCTAAATTTGGGCAGATTATGTCACAATCTCTGCCTTAGCCAATCAGAGGAAGCTTTGTATTTTAATATGTAGAATACAAAGCTTCCTGTGAATGGCTGAGCAGTGCACAGCCTGACTCTCTCTATTTTGCTCTGGAAATGGGACGGGATTCGCACTGGCAGAACACAGCGCTGTATAGCTGATGCTACATTACCGTTCATCACAGCTCACCCAGCAAGTGCACCTGTCACTGCAGTAAATTGTTTGTTTGGGCCAGCTTGGCCCAAACAAAATTGTTTTAAGGGACATTAAATGTGGAGATCCGCTTTATTTCTGGAAGGTGTTAACATCCATCAACTGGAGGCTGTGTATTGTCCTTCTGCCCTTGCTAAAGGTTGGTGACACTTGTGAACTTCTTAATGGTGGCAACTTGTCACAGGGAAGATCACTACGCGGAGCAGAGAAATTTCCCACCTACTTCTGCTTGTCACTCCCTCGCTGATGGATATATTGCAGAAAGTGACCTGTGCAGTCTGATGAGTATTTTTCAGCCCTGTCCTGCCAGGATCGCAAGTGTGGCATCAGCCTAAGGCCCCATACACACTATTAGATTTTCTGCAGATTTTTTTTCTTCAGATTTACCAAAACCAGGTAGTAGCAAGGGCCTGCCTGATTGCATACAAATTGAAACTCTTAAGGTTTTACCTCCATATTATATGGTTTTGGTAAATCTGAAGACAAAAAATCTAATGTGTATGGTCGAATTTAGAAATCCTTTTCTTTCGAAAATCATGTGTTTTGTGATCCGATGGCGCCACCATTGATTTCGAAATTTGGCCAACCAAGCCTTCAATTTCACCTCATGTTGCTACAGAAAAGAATTTTCATGGCTGGGAATCTTCTTCTTTTCTTTCCGGGAATTTTCTTTTCTTGCAAATGCGCATTTCTTTGATTTCTCACTCGATTCACATCATTGATTAGAAAGTCGTTCATCTTTCAAAAAAATTTCCAACATGCCCGATTACTCAAATTTGATGGCCACACGAAAATTGGCTATTGCTGCAGCCCACTAATGATGCGAAATTCGAATGAAAATTCTTGGATAAGATTTTCGAAAGAAAATTCTTTCAAAATTAGGCCCATGTATGGCCTGCCTTAGTCATAGGCTTCTACTCAAACATAATGGTTGAGCTTCACTTCTCCTGAAAACTCTGATGCAATGAATGGAGAGTTCAGGTTGGGAAGTTTGCCTGCTGTATCTATTAGTAATGCAGTGGGGGGGGGGGGGGGGGGATAATGCACAGCCTTCAGCTATTGGTTCTTACTGCCTTTGGTTGTGACAGATGAGAATAATAAATATCTGATCTGTACACCCTGAAGTAATATTTTAGTTCTTGGTTAAGGTTGGAGAGGTAAATCATCTAGATTTTTCTTATGTCTTCCAGGGACTCTGGTGGTGAGATCTCTGCAGTTGAGTTTCAGGTCTGTACACCTTCTTTGGCAGTTGAAAGGGAGTTTTATTTTTATTTTAACTATTGAGAGTGTAACTGGAGGAGTGGGAATATTTTTTTTTTTTTTCATTTTTTTTTTTTTTATTAGGAGGCATTAGATTTCATGGTGAACATAGCCAGGAACCATGATGAGGAAATTTTGCAGCTGGAGTCCATAAGACCAAGTCCAGCGAGAGTCACACCCAACAGATTCCACCAAAGGCCTCCTTGAGAGTCACACCCAACAGATTCCACCAAAGGCCTCCTTGAGAGTCACACCCAACAGATTCCACCAAAGGCCTCCTTGAGAGTCACACCCAACAGATTCCACCAAAGGCCTCCTTGAGAGTCACACCCAACAGATTCCACCAAAGGCCTCCTTGAGAGTCACACCCAACAGATTCCACCAAAGGCCTCCTTGAGAGTCACACCCAACAGATTCCACCAAAGGCCTCCTTGAGAGTCACACCCAACAGATTCCACCAAAGGCCTCCTTGAGAGTCACACCCAACAGATTCCACCAAAGGCCTCCTTGAGAGTCACACCCAACAGATTCCACCAAAGGCCTCCTTGAGAGTCACACCCAACAGATTCCACCAAAGGCCTCCTTGAGAGTCACACCCAACAGATTCCACCAAAGGCCTCCTTGAGAGTCACACCCAACAGATTCCACCAAAGGCCTCCTTGAGAGTCACACCCAACAGATTCCACCAAAGGCCTCATTGACCTGGACTGATTTGATCCAGCAGCAGATTCCGGCATTGAGAATCTGCCAATTTTTTTCTGCCAGAATCCTAGGTGGTTCCAGACAGCTTATGACTGGGATGCCTGTACTAAGCAATGACAAGGCGTTCCTCACTGTCCCTGAGCATAGACTGTTGGCTTCCACAGCCAATCATCTGCCCCTCTTTTCAGGTAGTCGCTGGCTGTGCAGTTGCATGTGAACAGTAATGGACAACCGTGGCTCCTTCAGCCCGTTTACTTTCTACAGCTGGTCACAGATCTCTCGAACCACCTGCGATTCCAGCTGCAATAATTAGCTACTGGACCAAATTGGCCTGTGCGAATGAGGCCTTCTCTTAAGCAATCCAGTGTCCAGCCATCACTAAACTTTATTGAATCAATTTATGTAATCGTGGTTCTTGCCAAAACAATGATAAATATGCTCCTATTAGCATGTGTACAGGTTTTATCATCTTTGTGCTCTTCAACAAGAAATGCTGCTGTTTTACCTTGGTACGTTGCTTGGTTCAACCGACCAGAGAACAGTTTAAGAGAAGTATGGGAATAAAAAACAAACAAACATGGATGTCCCACTAGCTCTACTCTAAGAACGGAGATCACATGACCGCTGACCACTCAGCTCTCGTGTCCGCTCAAGTGCTCCCTGAAACACCGAGCTTTGAGGGGGGTGGGAAAGGCTGGCTCAGGCTCCCAGCAGCAACACAGAGTTTGAGCCAGCTACCGGTCAGGCATCTGGACGGATCCCAATATTTATTGTCTGGATCCCTGAACCAGCTCTGAGACATCAGCTAAAGCCCATTGCTGGCTTATGGGTGACAGGAGTGCAGAACTAAGTGCACTCCTGTGATCCATAGGAGAGGTATGGCCAAAAGAGCTTTCCCCATACTTCTCCTCGGGGTGGATTTGATTTAAATCGCTAGTAAAAAGGCTCAATTTAAATCCACTCTATTTTAAATCATAATTTTTAAAGAGCAACTGTCATCTCTTCTCCTCCCCTGACCCCGCTGTTGGCTCACCGACAGTCCCATTCACTTTAATGGGACGACTGGTGATGCGGCAGTGACACAACAAGGTGAGGGATGTGATGGCAGTAGGTGAGTGGATGCCCGCTAACAGGAGCTGCCATGATGGATCTGAAATGAAATGGCTCTTTTTAAATGTAAGGACTTATTGTTGCTGGTAGTTAGAATCTTTAATATTTGCAAACAAAATGAAGGTTTCCTATTTAGAATAAGCTATCAGGTTAGTAACACAGCGATATTAGAACCAATTCAATCATACAGTTTGTAGTGTACATAGATTTGCAAAACAATGGGATAAAGGAATATTCCTGAACTTTTGTTTTATCTCATGGTTACTGTGACATTGTGTGAATGTATCAATGCAGTATATATTGCAGAATAGACAGCCTCATGCTACATAACTAAGCTCCATTTCATGCTGAATAAGCTAAATTATTAATGTAGAAAACTTTCTTTTAGATAGTTTTACTCCAAAAGCATTTTATTAAAATAGATTTTGATAAACAAAAAAATCAATTTTAAATAAATATTATTATTTATTATTACATGCTCCACTACAAATCTAAGATTTGCATTTAGTTATACTTGAATTGCAATGTGTTTTTTTTTTTGTTTGTTTTTTTTTTGTTTTTTTTTTGTTTTTTTTGTTCATGTTAATAATGCACCTAAAGGAACCTTGGTCTATGTTCTTGCCTATGCTTTTGACTCTTGGCATAGCAGGTACAATAGTCCTTTATTCTGGGTGAAGACTTCTATTGCTGGTGTTTGAATTTTCTTTGTCTTGGTGGTACTTTAGTATATCTGAATTAATTGCATGCTTGGGTTGGGAGTTTTCTTGTAGGACTCGTTCTCACCGGTGATGTGGTCCATGCGTTTTGCTGTGTTTTATCAATCCAGGCAAAATGTGTGAACTGAATTCAATGTTTTCAATAGGACATGTACCCAGCATCAGGGGGCATTACAAAAACAAAGTATTTCATGCTTCATTTTGACATCTACACGGGGTGGTCTGGAAATGTCGATCATGCATCAATACGTTCATGTCTTCTGGTGAGAACAAGCCCTGGATGTGATTTGGCCTACTATGGTATGGGGTATTGTTCTTCATCTTTGGTTAGCACTATGGAAATATAGAAACTTTCATGCATTCAGTAAACTCTACTCATAAAAGCAGCTGTGTTTTGTTCATTGCTGCTTTAAAATCACATGGATAACCAGGGAAATAAATACCTCTGAGATCTGATGACCAGGAAGATTAGTGCTTATGGCTGACTAGTTGTCGTCTAAAGCTAGTTTTATCTGGTGCCTTAGTAGCCAGCAGTGTATATACAGTACAGTGGATATAAAGTCTACACACCCCAGGTAAAATGTCAGCTTCTGTGATGTTAAAAAATGAGACAAAAATAATTTTCACCTTTTAAAGGATCACTAAAGATAATTTTTTTTTTTTTTTTTTTTTTAAATAACAAACATGTCATACCTCCACTGTGCAGCTCGTTTTGCACAGATTGGCCCCGAACCTTGTCTTCTGGGGTCCCTCGGCAGCTGTCTCGGGGCCTCTCCCCCCCCCCCCCCCGCAAGGGCTCAACACTTTCATGCGAGCCCCCTCGCACGGTGTTGAGTGCTTGCGGGCGCGCTCCCGCGATACAGCCGTCGGCCATAGCCGCTCACTGTATCACTCGGCCCCGCCCCCCGGTGCGCCGCGTCATTGGATGTGATAGCAGCGCAAGCCAATGGCTGCGCTGCTTTCAATCCATCCACTGTAACCAATCAGCGCGGGACTTTTGAGGGGTCAGGTAAGTAAAATGGGGGGGGGGGGGGGTGGTATTGTCAGATGTTCTTTCACCTTGATGTATAGAATGCATTAAGGTGAAAAAACTTTTACCTTTACAACCCCTTTAATGTGACCTATAAACTGTACAACTCAGTTGAACATCAAACTGAAATCTTTTAGGTGGAGGCAAGTAAAAAAAAAAATATGGTTGCATAAGTGTGCACAGCTTTTGATTTTATTCAGCACTCCCGTCTTTTTCGGTATGAGTATCAGCATGGCACATCTTGACTTGGCAATATTTGCCCGCTCTTCTTTGCAAAAACACTCCAAATCTGTCAGATTGCAAGGGCATCTCCTGTGCACAGCCCTCTTCACATCACCCCACGGATTCAGGTCTGGGCTCTGGCTGGGCCATTCCAAAACTTGAATTTTCTTCTGGTGAAGCCATTCCTTTGTTGATTTGGATGTATGTTTTGGGTCGTTGTCATGCTGAAAGATGAAGTTCCTCTTCATGTTCAGATTTCTAGCAGAAGCCTGAAGGTTTTGTGCCAATATTGACTGGTATTTGGAACTATTTCATAATTCCCTCTACCTTGACTAAGGCCCCTGTTCCAGCTGAAGAAAAACAGCCCCAGAGCATGATGCTGCCACCACCATGCTTCACGTTGGGTATGGTGTTCTTTTGGTGATGTGCAGTGTTTTTGCACCAAACATATCTTTTGGAATTATGGCCAAAAAGTTCAACCTTGGTTTCATCAGACCATAACACATTTTCCCACATGCTTTTTGGGAGACTTCAGACGTGTTTTTGCAAAATTTAGCCAGGCTTAGATGTTTTTCTTTGGATACCCCATAGCCCAGACATATGAAGAATACGGGAGATTGTTGACACATGTACCGCACAGCCAGTAGTTGCCAGATGTTCCTGCAGCTCCTTTAATGTTGCTGTAGGCCTCTTGGCAGCCTCCCTGACCAGTTTTCTTCTCGTCTTTTCATCAATTTTTGGAGGGACTTCCAGTTCTTGGTAATGTCACTGTTGTGTCATATTTTCTCCACTTGATGACTGTCTTCACTGTGTTCCATGGTATATCTAATGCCTTGGAAATTCTTTTGTACCCTTCACCTGACTGATACCTTTTTAACAATGAGATCCCTCTGATGCTTAGGAAGCTCTCTGTGGACCATGACATTTGCTGTAGGATGCGACTAAGAAAATGTCAGGAAAGACCTACTAGAACAGCTGAACATTATTTGTGGTTAATCGGAGGCACTTTAAATGATGGCAGGTGTGTACTGACTCCAATTTAACAGTTTGTATGTGATTGCTTAATTCCGAACACAGCTACATCCCCAGTTATAAGAGGGTGTGCACACTTATGCAACCACATTATTTTAAAAGATTTGTTTAGTTTTTTGAGTTGTACAGTTTATAGGTCACATTAAAGGTGGAAAAAGTTCTGAAATGATTTTTCTGTGTCTCATATTTTATTTTACACCACAGAAACCTGACATTTTTTACAGGGTTGTGTAGACTTTTTATATCCACTGTATGACTACAATAGAATGGGGAAAAAAAACAAGTTCTAGATCAGTGGTCTCCCATCTGCGGCCCACGTGCTGGAAGAAGCCCCTTGCTTGTCTTGATCCACCTCTTGGGGCACCGTTGCTCCCACGGACGCCATCAATGGGGCACCATTGCACCCACTGACACCAAAACGGACAGGCGGCACTAAACCGAATGGCTGTAAGAAGGTTGACAAATAAGGGTCCTTTCAATCGCCACGTTTAAATGCCACTTCCATTTTTAAATGTGTTTTTTTTTTTTTTTTTTTTTTATATGGGATGTATGTGGTATTTGGTTAAACTGGAATAAGTGATTCTCTTAGGCAACAAACAGAATTATGGATTCTATCTGTGCTATAAACATAGATTTGTTTTCATATTCCTTACCCCAGACCTGTTGAATTCTCTCTTCCATTCCTATAATTAACATTTCAAAAGGCTTAAAAATTAAAGTTGTGCTAACAAAAACTCTTCCTGTTACCCGTAACAACAAATCGGCTTCCAACTGTCATTTCTACAGTTTTTGGTTTGAAAATGAATAAAGGATTGTGCACAGATCAGCTTTAGGTGCCAAGTTTTTTTTTTTTTTATTTTATTTATTTTTTTTTTTTTTTGTTTAGCATAGTGCTTATAGTATCTTTTTGTAGGCCCTGACATTTGTCTATTATGGAAATGTATGTAGTTAGAATAAGAAACGTGTTTATTTTAATATGATCGTCAACTTTTTTTGGGTGATAAAGAATAGCCACAGAGTTAACCCATATTTTCAACAAACTGACTTTACTTGCATGCTTCTTTTAACCCTCTATGGTGTTGTTGTTTTTTTTTTTTTCTGCCCAATCCTGCTATTGCAATAAAGCAGACACCCCCTCCCCCACCTCTTTCCGGATGGACAATACTCTAAGGCTGTCTATACACGGTGCAAATATCTTTCCGGCAACCACAGGAAAGAAATTCGTACAATTCCCCCCTCAACACAGACACAGTGCTGACCGGGAAATCTGCTCGGGAAGCCGTCCCCGCTGGGAGAAGGCATTGATTATTGCTAGCAGCTATACCAGCCGCTAGTAATAATCGCAAGTAAATCCGGCAGGCTGGTTGTACGCAAGTTGATCGATCAACTGAACTACATTCAGCTTGCCCACACACGGTTTGAATCTCGGCCCGTTCAGCAGAAATTGGAACCGTCTATGGCCGGCCTAAATGTTTGGTGTATTGCAGCTCTCTGGTAGTCGCTGGTGTTGGGTCCTTCCAAGTCTTTTGAATACCTTTTTTCTTCTGCCACTGGTTCTGTAACCCTATTGGGCGCAGTACTGATCTAATGGGCCTTTGGAAGGAACCGCTACGCATGGCGAGAGACAAGGTATTCAACGCAGCCATTGGAGATCCACAATACTGCAAACTTTTAGGGCACTGACCACCAGAAAGGTAAGTTGTTTTTTATTATTTTTTTTTCTTTTGTGGAAGGTGGTCTTTGTTTGCTTTAGTGCACTTAAAGTAAAACTAAAGGTAAAACAATTTTTTTTTTTTTTTCTTTTTTTTTTAATTTTGGCTAGAGTCAGGGTTTTTTTTTTTTTTTTTTCTTTTTTTTTTTTTTTCCGCCATCTGCCACATTGGGGAGATTTTTGCAAATTAAGGGATTTCCCTTCTATTACTTTTCTGGGGACAACCCAACATTTGGGATCTTCTTTTACTTTCAATGATAATGGTAAACAAGAACAAAATGAGGGGGTGAATCTCCCTAATAGGGGCTCAGACGGCAATAAAAACTGACAGATGTTCTAATCCCTCTCCGCTTCATCCAATACTAAAAAAAAGTTTTTTGCTTCTTTTAGTTGTACTGTAACTGCAAGGGTTCAGTGCTCATTTTAGGTCTAGGGGACTTGTTAAAGATTATTTACTTACCTGATCCTCTGCTCCTCCGAACTGTCAGACCTCTCCTCGCAGCACCTTCTCCCCCTACGCTTCAGCGGTCCAAGGACCTGATGTCCTCAAGACCAATGTAGGGTCCATAGCCCTATATTGGGACGTGAGGATACTGAGGAACATGTTGGGGGAGCACAATCTGCTGAGTGAGAGGAGGATCAGGTAAGTTAAAGTGCTTCTCCTCTCCCCTACACTAAGCCAGCAGTTAACCCTTGCCGTGTGGGCGCAGCACCATTGGAAGGGATCGTTTTCAAATTTCCGGAGTTGGCCTTGAACATAAATACAAGATTGTCCTTCTGTGACTTGACCTTTCTGTATTTTCGTGGTGTCTAAATTTTAATTTGTGGTGGTAAAGGTGTAGTTGTTAATGCCCAGACTAGCTGGTGACTGGCTTATATGCATATTAGTATAGTGTGTTAGCCATTATAGGGCATCTTTTCAGGCTGTGCTGATTTTGTGTACATTAGTCCTTTTTTTTTTTTTTTTTTTTTGTGCATGAAATGCTGTGACTATACACACCTAAACCTGTTGCTGATTCCAAGTATTCATCTTGCAGGTGAACGTGTGTTGTGTTTTCATGGGCCTCTTCTCTATGAAGCAAAGGTAAGTTTCATGTGTTGTCCTTCCTGTTTTCAGGTCGTTTCCGGTTTGTGTTGCTGCAATTGAATTGTTAAGAGTAAGGCAAGAAGTGGCTTGCTGGGAGATGAGGTTTTAGTGTAAAGAACAACATGACTCTGATTCCTCCTGCATTGTATTGTAACTGTACTGTTTTGAACGTACTTTACAGTTAGAACATTGCAAAGCACTTGGCGCCACATCCTGTATAGGCATAAATCTTATTGTCACTCCTAAGCCACATTCATATACAGTGGAACCTTGGTTTACGAGAAACGCAGTTAACGAGCGTTTTGAAAGACAAGCAACTTTTATTTTTAAAATTCTGATTCTGTTTGCGAGTGTTGTCTCGCAAAACGAGCAGAATTCAAGCTAATGGGCGGTGCAGTACCGCATTTGGCCAGAGGTGCGGGGGCACCAGGGACACCTGGAACGGTTCGGAGCTGTTTGGAAATACTCTGTTCCCAAGTGTTTCAGAGGCTTTCCGAGTTCAGCCGAGCTGTCCCCGAGTATTTCTGAGGCTCTCCGGCGCCCCCCCCCCCCCCTCCCCACCTCTGGCCACATCCAGTATTGCATGTAATAGAAGTCAATGCAGAACAAATTCTTTGTTTTCATTGACTTCTATGGGGAAACTCGCTTTGATATGCGAGTGCTTTGGATTACAAGCATTCTCCTGGAACGGATTATGCTTGTAATCCAAGGTTCCACTGTACTAACATTTGAACAAAAAAGAGGGAGAACAACTAAGTTGGACTTTGAAGGCAGATTGGACCAACTAATAAAAAAAAAAAAAAACACATTCTATTTGTACATAGAAATTTTTTTAGATGCATACTTAGACCGATGCTGCACCTGTTCCCCGCCGCCTCTGCACTGAGAACCGAGTCACCGAACACCGCCGAGGGCTCGGTTCTCATGGATCCCCGATATGAGAGCTGCTGACTGCTCTGCTCCTCCACGCTCAATGGAGCGCTGGGCTGTGGAGGGGCGGAGAGCGGCCGTCTCAGCGGGTGGCTGAAACGGCCATCAGTCAAGGCAGCTGGCGGATCCAGTCTTTGGAAGTCGGGATGACGCGGTGCCTCGACTGGCAGTGACATCAGCGGACTTCAAACTGCTCTCTGCTGAAAACAGGTCACAGGAGTGCACAACTAATTGCACTCCTTTGACCCAGAGGAGAAGCCCAGCTTAAAAAGCTCAGGCTGGACTTCTCCTTTTTTAATATTGCATCATCACAAATGATTGAGCCCCTGTGCATCTATGCTTTTTGCTGGTCCGCTTCCTCAGGGGACACATGGGGGGGGGGGGGGGATTATAAAAACAGGTCTCACTGGCCTAGGTGTGTGAGCTCCTGTATAGAAAGTCTTCCTGGGCAGGCACCAGAGCAAAACAGTAACCGAGCAGTGTGTATCCCAAGTCATCTGATATAATCAGAGAGATGCTAATCTAAGGAAAACATGTGCGTTGAAAGCTGCATACAGAAGAGTGTCAACAGATTCGCTGCACAAACAGCAGCCAGATCATAGTGGCAAGACATCCATTGCGTAACTTTAAATAAGGGATTAGATATGAAGTGAATTCCCAGCAGTTACACCGCACACCCAGAAGAGCCAAAGCCAACTCCTGCGGCCATACAGTGACCTAGGGAGCTATGCAGGCACACACCTAGGCCAGTGATGCCTGTTTTTATAATTCCACCCCCCCCCCCCCCCATGTGTCTTGAGAAAGCGGGCCAGCGAAAGGCGTAGACGCACAGGGGCTCACGCATTTGTGAAAATGCAATATTAAGCACAATTTGGGTATTGCTGGCTAGATTTTGTTATATATATATATATATAATTATATATTTTTTTTTTTTTTTTTTTTTTTTTCAAAGTCCGACTTGGTGGTTCTCCCTTTAAGATATAATAAATATACTGAAAAAAAATCACTAGTTTTGTAAAGCAGACCCCGCTCCCCATCCTAAATCCCAAGCCTGGAAAAAAGCGTCCCAAAATACATCTCTGATCAGATTTGTTTTCATTCATACACCCCACAACAGCCATGTGCACACTTCATACTGTTCAGTGTTATTCCTCGAGATTTAAAGGCTGCTCAGTCACTACTGGGATGCAGAGCTGCTTAAAGCCGTTTTTTTCACCCTCCCCACCCCTCTATTGTATTTGTATTTTTTTTTTAGCCCATACCTTTAAAGGATAATTAAAGGTTCGTTTTTAAAAAGTAAACATGTCATACTTGCCTCCTCCTGTGCAGTTGGTTTTGCACAGAGCAGCCCCGATCCTCCTCTGGGGTCCCTCAGCGGCGTTCTTGTCTCTGTCTCTTCTCAAGTGCCCCCTTGGAGAGCCGCTTTCCCTGAAGGGCGCTCGTGCGGGCACGCTCCTGTGTCCTGCTGCTGCGTCTATTGACACAGACGGTAGGACTTGGCCCCGCCACCCCGGCTTTCGCGTCATTGGATTTGATTGACAGCGAGACTCAATGGCTGCGCTGCTATCAATTTATCCAGTCTGGACCCGAGACACCGGCTGGAGCTGGTGTGCTCGTCCCGTCGCTGGAAAGACCGGGTTGTGGGGCTGCTGCATCACAGGAGGTTTTTTCACCTTAATGCATAGAATGCAAAACTCGACGGTTTACAACCCCTTTAATGGTGGTGAGTTTGGCACATTTTAGATATTCACCCATCCTCATCTCTTGTGGCAGCTCTCGGTCCCGTGCCGCAATGTCTTGTCATGACATAATCGAGAGGCTGCTGGCTGTTCTGGGTTCAGCTGGCACGTCTCTCGATGACGCCCTGCTAGGCCCACCCCCCTTTTAGGCCCCTTTCACATTGGGGTGGTGGGGCGTCGGCGTTAAAACCGCTATTTTTAGCGCTGTTTTACCGTCGTTTTTGCGGCTGTATTCGGCCGCTAGCGGTGCGGTTTTAACCCCCGCTGGCGGCCGAAAAAGGGTTAAATCCGCTCGTACAGCGCGGCTATAGCCGCGGTATTACCGCGGTATAGCTGCGCTGTCCCATTGATTTCAATGGGCAGGAGCGGTGAATACACCGCTCCTTCACCGCTCCAAAGAAGTGGTTGGTAGGACTTTTTTTACCGTCCTGCCAGCGCACCGCTTCAGTGTGAAAGCCCTCGGGCTTTCACACTGAACAAACAGCGGAGGCTGTTTAGGGGCGGTTTGCAGGCAGTATTTTTAGCGCAATAACGCCTGCAAACCGCCCCAGTGTGTGAAAGGGGCCTTACTCAGCCAAAGGCTTTGCCTACTGGGATATATGACATTCATATCCCAGGAGGCAAAGGGGGAACAAGGCATGTCATTCGCCTAGGTGAATGACGGGCAATGAGGGGCTGGGAAACTTCATTAAAGAGGAAGTAAACCCTCTAAAAAAGAAAAAAAAACACCCTGCAGGACAAAGGAATTATGAGCTAGTATGCATAGCATACTAGTTCATTTTGAATTACTTACCTGAGATCGAAGCCCCCAAACCGACCCTCGTTCACCTCCTCCGTCGCCGCCATGATACCCAGAGTGACTTCCGGGTATCGCTGTTCCGGCGCTGTGACTGGCCGGAGCAGTGATGACGTCACTCCGGCGCATGCGCGCGGGAGCCGTCAGTGACGGCATGGTCGCCATCACTAACGGCACGCTCAGTGCGCCATAGACATCGGTGCCCATTTTTAGGAAAATATCTCCTTAACCGTATAGGTTAAGGAGATATTTCTTGTACATACAGGTAAGCCTTAATCTAGGTTAAAGTGGTCTATAAGGGTTTACAACCACTTTAAAAATAAAGTATATAATAAAAAAAAAAGTCCCTAAGGAGAATGGAGAGGAGGGATGATGCAATGGGGGGGGGGGGGGGGGTGAAGATCTGCTTTAAAGCCCAATTCTGGAAATAAATGAAAGTAGTTGTAGAGGCTCAAGGTGTCGTGTGTGTGTGTGTGTTTTTTTTTTTTTTTTTTTACATTCATGCTTTACCGCTAACACCGCACCGCCCCAGTGTGAAAGTAGCCCAAGTGTCATTTCTGTCTGCTTCCTCTATCTGCAAAATTGTGACAGGGGAGGGCACAGCCTGTGATTGACAGCCTCATCTCTGTTCCTATGTGCTTTGTGGGGGGGAATGTGTCACTTTTCTCCAATCGTCTTTTAGAGCTCTCCTCACTAATGTACAGTGCCTTAAAGTATTCATACACCTTCAAATTTTCCACATTTTGTCATGTTATGACCACAAACGTAAATGTATTTTATTGGGATTTTATGTGATAGACCAACACAAAGTGGCTCATAATTGTGAAGTGGAAGGAAAAGGATAAAATGTTTTTTAAATGTTTGTACAAATGTTTGGTTTTTTTTTTTTTTTTTACAAATATGTGAAGTGTGTGTGTGTGTGTGTGTGTGTGGTGCATTTGTATAGCGCCCCCCGGAGTCAATACTTTGTAGAGCCCCCTTTATCTGCAATTACAGCTGCAAGTCTTTTTGGGGATGTCTCTACCAGCTTTGCACATCTAGAGAGGGACATTTTTGCCCATTCTTCTTTGCAAAATATCTCAAGCTCTGTCAGATTGGATGGAGAGCGTCTGTGAACAGCAATTTTCAAGTCTTGCCACAGATTCTCAATGGGATTTAGGTCTGCAGAGAGAGCACCTTCTTCCACATGTTTGCTGTGTCCTCCACATGGCTTCTCACAAACTGCAAACAGGACTTCTTATGACTTTCTTTCACCAATGTCTTTCTTCTTGTCACTCTTCTATAAAGGGCAGATTTGTGGAGAACACGACTAATAGTTGTCCTGTGGACAGATTCTCCCACCTGAGCTGTGGATCTCTGCAGCTCCTCCAGAGTTACCATGGACCTCTTGGCTCTTCTCTGATGAATGCTTTCCTTGCCCAGCTTGTCAGACCTACCCTGACAGTAAGACCTACCCTGATTTTCCAGGAGGGCTGCAATATAAGCCCTACTCCGAATATAAGCCCTAGTGTGTGTGTTTCTGTAATCAAATCTTTAGTCAAATACCTTCGGTATACAGCGGTGCTCAGCTGATCTCCTCTAATCCTGCTTGTCAGCAGGGATCTCGCCCCCCCCATGAAGGTCCATCTATGAAATCGAGTCAGGACTCAACATGTAACAAAGGGTTGGGGGGGCCCACACCCTAAACATATTTCAAAGGTTGGTGCTGCTATAAAGACCACTATACAAATTGAACCACAGAGAATAGCGCACACATTCGCAAAAAAAAAAAAAAAAAATGTTGCCTTCAAATCTTGCAAGGCTACTTAAAAACATCTAATCTTAAAAAGTAAATATGAGGATTTAGTCCCACCAAATGGTCATACCATGTAAGGAGTGAGTATGCCCCATGGTTTTGAGAAGTGGGATTTATCTTTTATTCTATGAATAGTGTAGGACCCACTGAAAATGGGGTACTTTGACGCAGTAGTGGCTTTAAAGGGGAAGTCCAGCCTGAGCTTGTTTGGCTGGGCTTCTCCTATGGGTCACAGTAGTGCAATTCGTTTTGCACTCCTGTGACCTGACTTCAGACCGCTCTCTGCTGAAGTCACACAGATCAGTCCAGGCAGAGCGTCATCCCCACTCTGGATCCACTGGGTGCCTGGTCTGATTGCCGTCTCAGCCTCACAGCAAGCCAATGAGACGGCCGCTCCACAGCCCAGCACTCCAGTGAGCGTGGAAGAGCAGAGCTGCTAATCGAGAATTGAGCAGTCAGTGGTGTTTGATCGTTCGGCGGAGGGGGACAGATGTAATATCGGTCCAGTGCTGCATCTACCTAGGTAAGTATGAATATGGGAAAAACAGGATTCCCATACTTCTCTTTTAAGGAAGGTATGGTCATATGGTGTGACTAAATCCCCCATATCTGCTTAATAACCACCTCAGTCCCGGAAGTATTTGCCCCCTTCCTGACCAGAGGACTTTTTGTGACTTGGCACTGCGTCGCTTTAACTAACAATTGCGCGGTCGTGGGACGTGGCACCCAAACAAAATTGACGACCTTTTTTCCCACAAATAGAGCTTTCTTTCGGTGGTATTTGATCACCTCTGCGGTTTTTATTTTTTGCTAAACAAACTAAAAAAGACCGAACATTTTGAAAAACAAAAACGTTTTTCTTCATTTCTGTTGTAAAATTTTGTTTTCACTGACGGGCACTGATGAGGTGGCACTGATATGTAGAATTGATGGGCACTGACAGGCGGCACTGATTTGCACTGTGATGGGCACTGGCACTTTATTGGGCACTGGCAGGGGGTTATGATGGGGCACCGATTGGCAGCTTATTGGTACATTTGATGGGGACTGTGCTGATTATCAGCACAGCCCCGCCCTCTGACAGGGAGAGCCGCCGATCGCCTCTCCCTGTCATCGCGAACCGAGGAATGCCATTTACCGGCACTTCCTGGTTCTCACGATCAGCTGTGATTGGTCATAGCTGATCACGTGGTAAGAAACCTCTGTCAGAGGCTTCTTATCGCGATCGGAGATGCGGTGTGTCAGACTGACACGTTATCCTGCTGGACGTCAATCTGTTATAGGCCGGATGGGAAGTGGTTAACCACTTCCAGCCCAAGGACGTTATATGACGTGATTGACTTTCAGTGGGGATATCTGAATGATGGGTGCAGCTGCAGACATCATTTAGAGATCATTCTTTTCTGCCGGCGATTCTGTGCACCGTGAGAACGATTACAGGTGACGGGAGGAGACAAACCCCCCGCCGCCCTCCGGTGGTTCTCCGGGCTCTCCCGTGCCATCGGGGACCCGGAGAAAGAATCCGCTGCCGGATGAAGAGCATAGAGATTGCCATTGACCAGATGGTCACCAGTCATCTCTATGACCGTCTGAGGCGCGGGCGTGACGTTATGACCTCGCGTCTGGGCCGCAGATGTCAACAAAGCAGCGATCTTGGCTGGAAAGCATCAGATCTGTAATTTTTTTTTTTTTTTTTTTTTTATCTGATGCTTTCCAGCCTGGTGGAGAGATGTGGGGTCTTGCAGACCCCACATCTCTCCATAAAGAGGACCTGTCACGCACTATTCCTATTACATTAATTGGAATAAGTGATCAATTTTTTTTTTTTTTTTTTAATAAAGTGTAAAAATAAAAAAACTTACAATAAAATAATTAAAAAAAAAAAAAAAGTGTTTTAAGTCTCCCCTGTCCCCGGTAGCTCGCACACAGAAGCGAACGCACACATATGTAAACGCCGTTCAAACCACACGTGATGTATCGCCACGTGCGTTAGCACTAGACCTCCTCTGTAACTCTAAATATGTAACCTGTAAAAATTCTTAAAGCTATGCCTATGGAGATTTTTTTAAGTACTGAATTTTGGCACCATTCCACGAGTGTGCGCAGTTTTAAAGCGTGACATGTTGGGTATCTATTTACTTGGCGTAACATCATCTTTCACGTTGTACCAAAAACATGGGCTAACTTTACTGTGTTTTTTTTAATTCATGAAACAGTTTTTTCTTCCAAAAAAATGTGTTTGAAAAATTGTTGCGCAAATATGTGACATAAGTTGCAACGACCGCCATTTTATTCCCTAGGGTGTCTGCTAAAAAAAAAAAACATATATATGTTTGGGGGCTCTGAGTCATTTTCTAGCAAAAAAAACGATGATTTTTACATGTAGGAGAGGTGTGTCAGAATAGGCCTGGTATAGAAGTGGTTAAACTTACCATGCACAGAGATGAGACTAACTTGAGCGTTGTTTCCAACACCTTGGGGTGCCACCTAAGTGTCCCCATCAGTAGCGACTTCCTTAGGGGGCACTCGCCGAAGAGGAGGAGCCAGGAGTGCTTGGGATCAAGTCCGTACACTTGTCCCCATAGGAAACAGTTACCTATGGGGCCACTCGCCGAAGGGAAGCCAGGAGTGTCGGCAGGTGACCCCATAAAAGGAGGATTGGAGCTGCTCTGTGCAAAACTATTACACAGAGCAGGTTAGTATACTGCCAGGCCCTGTGCTCCATTTTGTACACTCGGGTGGTCAGACCATTTTTTAAATTTTTCATTTGTTTGCACAAATGTTTATCAAACCAATATATTTGCAAAAAATACACTAAAACCATTAGGGGTGCTGGGGCGCTGCTCCCCTGCAGGGCGCCGGACTAATACATTTTGTATGAGTTTTTTTTATTTTTTTATTTTTTTCAAGCCACATGATTAGAGCCTGAGGCTCTAATTGGTTCGAAAAAGGTTGGGCTCGGGCGCATAGTATTGCACCCCGAACGAACCCACTTGTGAGTTTTGACAATAGCAAGTTAATATTCGCTACCATCTTCCGGTTTCTCCTGGCCAATCAGATCGGGTTGGCCGGGAGGGGAAGCTGAGGTAACCGTGGAGGGGTGAGTGCGGGCGAACCTGGGCGGTCTTACTTACTATGTTTGTTTTTTTGTTTTTTTTTTCTTTTTAAGTCATTTCAATTTTTCTCCTGCAAGCAGCTTCTTTGAGGCACTTTAGGAGCGGTGTATTCACCGCTCCTGCCCACCTCTGTCTCCTGATTGGCTCACTGGCTGTGACTGACAGCAGTTGGAGCCAATGGCTCTTGCTGCCAAAAAAAAATGTAGGAGTGTGAATCCCCAGAGAGGCAAGGATCTCGTGGACATCGCTGGATCGAGATGGGGCTCAGGTAAGTATTAGGGGGCTGACAAGGGAGCTGCACACAGGATTTTTACCTTCATGCATGCACGAAGCTAAAAAAACACCTTGTGCCTTTACAACCAAGTGATTGTAAAAGGTTAAAATCAGAAATGAAAAGCAAAACATTTTTTGTATAGATATAAAAAAAATTTTATACTTTAAGATTCGGCGACCCTGGTTGGACCAGTTTCCAGCAATGAGCCTGCCTTCTGGCTTTTGGACCTATAGAACTTCTGAGCCTACCAGTGATGGCCTTGGATTCCCTGGGGTGTTGCAGGCTTTCTTCTTCGTGACTCCTCTTTGTTTTCCTTAATCTGCCCCTTGTTCCTTTCCTTTTTTTTTTTTTTTTTTTTTTTTTTTTTTTTTTAAAACTACTTTCTCTCTTCTCATTTTCTGTTCTCTACTGCTAGGTGGAGTCTGTTTTTTACTGCTCTCTGGCCCTACTTCTGGGGTCAACTTTATTTGATGGTATAGATTTCTGGCCCTTGGGTGGTGTTACTACCCTCTTGTACATCTGGAGGCCTTATGGGATAGTAGTTTTCTCCTCACCCAAATCCCCCCCCCCCCCCTTTTTTTTTTTTTTGTTGGCCCTGAGAAGGCTCCTTGGACTCCATATGCAAACATTGATCGATCTCAGGTACATGTATATTTCACAAATATTGTTGGTTTAGTTTATTCTTTAGGCATTGATCATTATTACCCTAATAGACCGCAATGGTACAGAGGCACCCCCACCTGGTTGCCTTTTAGTTTTCTTTGTTACTGGTTATACCAATAAAAGTCCTATTAGTGTGTGGGGGTATATGTTTTCATTCTCAAACTACCCTCAACTGCTGGCCTTTACGTCTGTTCACTGTTTTTTGTACGTTTTGTCTTTATTCAATAAAAACACAGTAAAAGCGAAAAAAACAAACTCCCCCCCCCCCCCCCCCTTAATCATAAGTGATCACATTCCCTCTGTTCTCAGCTGCATAAGTGCAGGGGAAGGAGAAGCAGCGGTACACTGGGCTTCCCAGTGAATGGCTGTACGGGCGAGGACAAGTCTGATCATTGGAGAAGAGTACACTGAGCTCCCAGCAGAGCTAGAGAACTGACCACACTGTGCTCTCTCCTGCTTTGTGTATGTATGATGCACAGGAGTGCAGCAGGATATATCCCCCCTTGGACTTTTTTTTTTTTTTTTTTAGGCAGAATTCAAAATAGAAACGTTGATACATTTTTAAAAGGTGACCGCGCCACTTTTATTGATATCGATTTAAAATGGAATAAGAGGAGGGGCTAGATACGCCCCCAAAAATTGTAAACCTTGGTCACGTGCATGTAAATCATAACAAAAATATATAGGACTAAATCCATATGACAACGGGTACTCAAAGATAAAGTGCACCCTGGGTACTGACAAAGAACTGTGGTTAGTCCACTGAGTTGCTACGATATGTCCCAGAATGGTAGTCCTCCTTGGAGGATTTGAGTACTCAATCCTTTCTAAAATGTAGATCTAATTTTACATCAATTTGTTTAATGCCAATATATACAAGTTCTACAATTTTTAGAAAGGATTGAGTACTCAAATCTCCCTGAAGAATGAACACTATTCCGAAACATGTTGGGACATATCGTAATGTGCACTGACCACAGTTCTTCTTTGGCAGTACCCAGGGTGCACTTTATTATCTTTGAGTACCTGTTTGTCATAAACAATGAAATCAGTCCGAGACAGAAGTACAGTTAAATCACACTTTAATAATAGAAGTAAATAGAACAAAACGTAGTCAAAACATAGCCAGAGTCCAGGAACCGGAACGGATAGTCAGACAAGCCAAACGTCAGGGAGCCGGAGATGAGCGTAGTAAAAACCGCAAGCAGGATCTGGAGCCAGAAGGAATGTCAGCCAAGCAAGTCTTTTAACAGGAATGCAGGAGATGTTTCTTGTGATGTTGACCAAGGCGAAGGCCGAGATCATCTGGGCTGGACGGCTTAAGTAGGCAGGACTGACGAGCAGGATATCATCAACAGCTGAGTCACTGCCCAACAGCTGAGCGGCCAGCTCAGAGAAGGAAGGGCTGAGCCCAGCCCTGACACCTCTTCTCATATGGTCTTAGTCCTATGTATTTTTGTTTTACATGCATGTGAGCAAGGTTTACTGTTTTTGGTGTATCTAGCCAATCCTCATATTCTATTTTAAATAGATAACGATAAAAGTGGCGCTGACGCCTTTTAAATTTCTCTGCGTTTCTATTGTTCTCTGCCTAAAATGTCCAAGGGGGGATATATATCCTGCTGCACTCCTGTGCATCATACATACGCTGTTTTCTGGATGTTGGCAGTTTTATACACTTAGCACCAAGTATTTCACACAAAGGAAGCAATACAAAGAGAACAGAATTCGTCATATAAGTACATGGTACAGCAGCCACATATCAGGAATATGAAGTGTTGGGTTAACAAACACTTTAAGGCAATTAGGCTGTTACTACCTTTGCAAGGGATAGATTTGAATTGGAAAAAGGTTTGGACTTTTTAGGCACAGGTACATTTTACATAAAAATATTTTCTTACAAAAAGTTAAAAATACATAAACAGAAAAATTCACATTGAAACCAAAATGCCTAGGAGGAATAAAAACATAACCTCGTATTCATAGTGATCACGCGTCTATTGAGAGACGATAACGTGTATCCATAAAGGCTTGTGGAAGTGGGTATGGTGTAAAATTGCTTTGCTCTACATGTTGCGCATCTTAGCGCTCCTCAATTCCTGTGGCTGTTTATGCACCTGAAATGAAACTTGGTTTTCAGTTATACTATTTGACAACCTTTTGGAATTGATTGATTTTTTTTTTTTTTTTCCCGGGCTACGTTTTAGCTGTTGGCTGCCTTACTCCCCGTGATCAATATTCTCCTTAACTATTTGACTACTCCTGGCTGCATTGTACAATTTAACACTTGCCTAAAGCTCCTGAGGAAGCGCTAAGGTGCGCAACATGTAGAGCAAAGTCATTTTACACCATACCCACTTCCACCCAGCCTTTTATACAGCCCTTTATACACAGTGCCTTGCAGAAGTATTCACCCCCCTTGCCATTTTTCGTGTTTTGTTGCCTCACAACCTGGATTAACATGGATTGTTTGAGGATTTGCATCATTTAATTTACAGAACATATGCTAGAGCTGCACAATTAATCGTTAAAAGATTGCGATCTCGATTCGCCCCTCTGACGATCTGTATTGCAGTGTTTCCCAATTCTTTCATGTAACAAGTATAGAGAGTTCTCTGCTTACTCTGGCAGTCTGCCAAGAAAGGGATAAAACTTCTGTGTGAATATGCAGGAAGTTTAACCACTTAAAGTTTAAACCTTTTTCTGACGCTTGTTTCTTAGTTAAAATCAGATTTTTTTTTGCTAGAAAAGTTTTGGAACCCCCCCCCCCCCCCCCAAAATAATATATATGTGTGTGTGTGTGTATGTGTGTGTGTGTATATATATATATATATATATATATATATATATATATATATATATATATATATATATATATAATATATATATATATATATATATATATATATATATATATATATATATATATAAATTGTTGCAATATTTTATGTCACACTGTATTTGCACAGTGGTCTTTCAAACGCAATTTTTTGGGGAAAAATACACTTCATTGAATAAAAAAAAAAAAATGAAACAGTAAAGTTGGCCCAATTATTTTGTTTAATGTGAAAAATGATGTTACGCAGTGAGAATCGTAAGAGAATTGTGATCTATCTCCTAAGCAAAAAAATAGCGATTCTCATTTTAGCCAGAACCGTGCAGCTCTAGAACATTCCCACAACTTTGAATATTTATTTTTTATTTATTGTGAAGCAAACAACAAATAGGACAAATTAACAGAAAAGGTCAATGTGCATAACTATTCACCCCCCCTAAAGTCAGTACTTTGTAGAGCCACCTTTTTGCGGCTATCACAGCTCCAAGTCTCTTTGGATAAGTCTCTATGACTTGCCACATCTTACCACTGAGATTTTTGCCCATTCCTCCTTGTAAATCTGCTCCGGCTCCTTCAAGTTGGATGGTTTGCGCTTGTAAACAGCAATCTTTAAGTTTGACCACAGATTTTCTATTGGATTGAGGTCTGGGCTTTGACTAGGCCATTCCAAAACATTTACATGTTTCCCCTTAAGCCACTCAAGTGTTGTTTTAGCAGTGTGTTTGGGATCATTGTCCTGCTGGAAGGTGAACCTCCGTCCTAGCCTCATATCACACACAGAGTGGTACAGGTTTTACTCAAGAATATCCCTGTATTTAGCACCATCCATCTCTCCCTCAACTCTGACCAGTTTCCTAGTCCCGACTGCTAAAAAACACCCCCACAGCATGATGCTGCCACCACCATGTTTCACAGTGGGGATGGTGTTCTTTGGGTGATGTGATGGGTTTGCACCAGACATAGCGTTTTCTTTGATGGCCAAAAAGTTCAATTTTAGTCTCATCAGACCAGAGCACCTTCCTCCATACATTTTGGGAAGTCTCCCACATGCCTTTTCACAAACTCAAAACGTGCCATTTTGTTTTTTGCTGAAAGTAATGTCTTTCTTCTGGCCACTCTGCCATAAAGCCCAACTCTATGGAGCGTACGGCTTATTGTCGTCCTATGTACAGATACTCCAGTCTCTGCTGTGGAACTCTGCAGCTCCTCCAGGGTTACCTTAGGTCTCTGTGCTCCTCTCTGATTAATGCCCGCCTTGCCCGCTCCGTGAGTTTTGGTGTGCGGCCGTCTCTTAGCAGGTTTGCTGTTGTGCCATGTTCTTTCCATTTGGTTATGATAGATTTGATGGAGCTCCTAGGGATCATCAAAGATTTGGATATTTTTTTATAACCTAACCCTGACTTGTACTTCTCAACAACATTGTCCCTTACTTGTTTGGAGAGTTCCTTGGTCTTCATGGCAGTGTTTGGTTAGTGGCGCCTCTTGCTTAGGTGTTGCCGCCTCTGGGGCCTTTCACAAAGGTGTGTATATGTAATGACAGATCATGTGACACTTAGATTGCACACAGGTGGACATCATTTCACTAATTATGTGACTTCTGAAGGTAATTGGTTGCTCCAGAGCTTTTTATGGGCTTCATAACAAAGGGGGTGAATACATACACACATGCCAATTATCCGTTTTTAATTTCTGAAAAATAGTTTTATGTATATATTTTTCTAATTGTACTTCACCAACTTAGACTATTGTGTTCTGATCCATCACATATAATCCAGATTAAAAAAAACATTGAACTAAAGGCTGTAATAAAGCCAAGGGGGTGAATACTTTTACAAGGCACTGTATACACGTTTATCGTCTCTCAATTGACGCATGATCACTATGAATACGAGGTTACAGTGGCATTAGTGGTTTTGGTTATGTTTTTATCCTTCCTAGGCATTTTGTGTTCCATGTGAATTTTTCTGTTTTTTTTTTTTTTTTTTTTTTTTTTTTTTTTTACTTTTTGTAATAAAATATTTTTATGAAAAATATGTACCTGTGGCTAAGTCCAAACTTTTTTTTCCATTTCAAATCTATCCCTAGATAGATTTGAATCATCTATGGCACCGTTTATTCCTTATGTATCCACAGTTCCACCCTGTGTTGATGCAAGTTTTTCTACCTTTACAAGGAAAGTTGCATTTTGTAAGGGAACTTTTTCTTCACAACTTGGTGAATGAAAGTGAAGCTCTGCTGACTTCCATCGCCCAATCTTTCTTTTTCTTTTTCTTTTTCTTTCTTTCTTTCTTTCTTTCTTTCTTTCTTTCTTTCTTTCTTTCTTTCTTTCTTTCTTTCTTTCTTTCTTTCTTTCTCTCTCTCTCCTTACATGTGTTTGGTTGTTATTTGCAAAGTTAAGCTCTGGGGATTATTCCATTGCAAAGTAAACTGCCTAGTTGCCTTTGATAAATCAACCCTATTGTCGCTATTTTTTTCAATATATTAGTTTTAGATTACATTTTGTTTTTCTCTTTAGTGTGTGAAAGTTGCAGTTAAAGACAAGCAGGTGAAGTACTTCATTCACTACAGCGGGTGGAATAAAAAGTAAGTTGAACTGATCTCCTAATTGTATGCCTTGAGACGTCTTTATTCATTATTATTTTTTTTAACTTGTGTGGTTTTTGACCTTTTTCTTGTAAAGCATCAGGATCTCAACAGTAACTATAGAGCCGTCTCATTTTGTCCTGAACTCCACCAAGCGGGTCCTCCTTGATTATAGCCTTAATCTGCTTATGTTTCCTTTAACTGGAAATTAACCTCAATATGTCTATTGACTACTATTCTGAAAGTATGACTTGGGGGTTCTTAAAGTGTAAGTCCAGGCAAAACCTAATTAACGCTAACCCTGCTCTGTGCCACATTCTAAGCCTGATATATCTAACCCTGTAAAAGCAAAACTAGCTGTACTTGCCTATCCTGCAGCCAATCCGGGCATCTGACAACAGAAGGCTCATAGTAAGTCAATGGATGACGTCACTTCCTATTAATTTCACAGCCGTTGTCAGTCCTCTCCTGCACACATCCGCCGGCTGAAGGCCGGCCCGGATCGGGTGTAGAATAGGCAAGTACAGCGAGTTTTGCTTTACAGGGTTAGGTATATCAGGCTTAGAATGTGGCACAGAGCAGGTTTAGCATTAGTTAGGTTTTGCCTGGACTTACACTTTAAGAACCCCCAACTAACGCTAAACCTGCTCTGAGCCACATTCTAAGCCTTATATCTAACCCTGTAAAGCAAAACTCGCTCCAGCGGCGGATGTGTGCAGGAGAGGACTGACAACGGCTGTGAAATTATTAGGAAGTGACGTCACCCATAGACTTACTATGAGCCTTCTGTTGTCAGATGCCTCTTCCTGCACCCGCCTACACAGCGACGCCGCGGCTGACCGGATCGGCAAGTACAGCGAGTTTTGCTTTACAGGGTTAGATTATGTTTAGGGTTAGTTACATTTAGCCTGGACTTCTCAATTACAGTTCCAGTCTGATCTTTAAAGGTGAAGTGGTAATATTCAAGAATTCTAGGCAGCAGCATGTTATATTGTCGTCGTTACATTGGTCCATCTATGAGCAATGTAATCATGTGTATATATACCATACCTGGCCAATGGCCCAAAGCTGGAAATCAGTGAAATAGACCCCCACGACCCCAGTGATTTCCCCCAGCTTCCAGGTCCTTCACTGAGCTGGTGGCCTGATGCATTGTGAACACAGGAGGTCAGCCACTCAGCATGGGGCGCCATTCAAAGGGTGCTTTGCGTTGTCTGAAGAATGCAAAGTGTTCTGATTTGAAAATGTGGAGAATGTGATGTCACCAGCCACCGCCTCACCAATCAGCGAACGCTGATTGGTGAGGGCGCCAATAAGCAAGCGCCATTTAGAAAATGCAAAGCATTCTCTGAATGGTGCTTGTGCCGAGCAGCCGACCTTCTGTGTTCACATGCGACCCGGAAGCAAGTGAAAATCACTGTATTAGCGGTGTAGTAGTGCTTTTTATTTCAGTGTTTTCCAGGTTTGCTTTATATGTAGAAGCAGAACATTACAGGGAAAGGCCAGTTAGATACTATGCTTCAAATAATAAATTCTGCCAACATCCCCAGAACTACTTAGATAGAAAAACAATACAACTCAATTGGGAATTTATAAGCAGAATGAGGAAATGGTAAACAAGTACATCTCACATGGTGGACCCCTCCAACAACCGCCACACACATGCTCTCTGACCCAGTGACCCCAATTTTTTTTACTGCTAGTTGAATCCATTGACCTCTGCAAATGGTCCCTGTGTGTGCCGATCGTCCCAGCATGGCTGCACTGGTTTCCTTTACCCCCCCCCCCTCTCTTTCCTCCTGGCCAATATAGTGGGCGGTGTGACACATCGTGATGAAATATGCCAACTTTTTTTTTTTTTTTTTTCTGTGATGACCACATTTTTGCAAATAGGGAAGGGAAGAAAGCTCCTGACCGGCATAATAAAGCACAATTTATTGGTGTAAAAAATAATGTAAAACAAATAAAACTCTGGCCGGAGTGGGGGGGAAAGAAAGGATGACGGGTCCCAATGGATATATAGTGTGGTGGTGAGCTGGGAGCTGTGTAAGTGTCCGTTGTGGAGTAGATAGGTTGGCCGTGATGGGGAGCCAGGCTGATAAAGGCGTTTCTCGCCTTCGAAACACGTTCCTATTGGCTCACACGACGGTTGGGCGGTTACTCCTCCTGTTGGGACACATCGTCTCCAGGGGGACGTCCGAGCTCCGGATAAACCACACGGCCGCATAGGGCAGACCCACGTCTGTCTCCCTGCATGGATTCCAGGCTCATCCTTCTCCCCGTCACGGCCGGCCAGTCTACTTCACCACGGACACTTACACGGCTCCCAGCTCACCACCGGACTATATATCCATTGGGACCTGTCGTGTTTTCTCCCGCCAGAGAGAGTTATTTGTTTTACATTTTGTTTTTTTTACTCAATAAATTGTGCTACACTATGCCGGTCTGGCGCTTTCTTCCCTTCCCTCTCTTCATTAGACTGTGGATCCTCAGCCCACAATTGAAAGCAGCCTCGCCATCACCATCGTGTTAGCCTATTTCTATTGCTTGACAAATCCCATACCTCCGGGAATATAAACTCTCCAATAGTTCTTTTTATTTTTTATGTTTATACTTATTCGTTATGACTACCTTCAATTACATTACACTGTAGTGTTTTATGGTTATGAACATATTTTTGCTCCCTTCTCTTCCCCTGAAGAAGGAAAAAAAATTGTTCTGAAACGCGTTGGATTACCCTATGAACACCTCTAAGGATCTGGCCATACACCCATTTACAGGCCGGTTTGGTGCGCCATTATTCAGTCATAGGGTGCCAATAATATGAATTTGGTATGTTACCGTGTCATTTGTTTTATATTGATGCGGATACCAAGATGACTGCTGGGTAATTTTTTATGATTGTATAAAAATAAAGTTTTTCTAAGTTTATCACATTTCTATCACACTTTTATACCATTTCCTCATTCTATAAAACAAATTTCTATCAGCGCAAATAATAACCTTAATCACTATGTAGTGATATGTGTAATAGGTGATATAACAAAATCCCACCAAAAAATCTGAAAAATACCCCCCACACCTGGCTGCTGCATGCAGAAAATGCGTTTACTTAACATATAGAATATACATAACAAAACAGTGTTGCGCTTCCAAAATAACTACCAATAAATCCTTAAATGAGAATAACTGATTAACTTGCAATGTAGCAATATACTGAGTGCACAATCAACTATTCGTGTTCCCTGATTGGGAATAGTGAACAATACACAATAATGAAGTATACCTGTTCCTTAAATGAGAATAGCGAACAACAAACAATAAAGATAAAGTCCACACACTCAAAAAAAGTAAATTGAAAAAAAATGTGAATTGAAAGAGTCCAAATGCACAAATATAATCCTCAGTCTTCTGCACAAAAACGCACAACACACCACTAGTGCATAAACGTTGAAAAATGCGAGTGCTCTCCTCCAACTCAATATCCTAGCCGCTCACCTCACGTTCTGACCCCTGCTTCACCAGAAAGTCAGAAAAAGCAGGTTCCCTCTCAGGGAGACAAATGGATCAGCTGGTCATGGAGCTCCTATCCCGTCCGTGCGGCCTCTGGCTGATTAGATGGATACCAGCCAGTACAGATTCCCTCAATGGGGTCCGGTGCACAAAGGGATAGAAAAGGCAAAATCTAGTGCTCTCTGTATATCAAAACGGTTTATTTCCTCATTAAAACTTTAAAACGTTACAAACGCAGCACTTGAGCAGTGCAGGCTCAGGATTCATAGAAACGGTTCTATGCATCCTGAGCCCGCACCACTTGCCGACCGCCTCACTCAGATATACTGCGGCAGAAGGGCTCGTACAGGCAAAACCACGTACCTGTACGTTGCCTCTTTAAGAGGCGGGCCCGTGGCAAGCTCCGTGAGTAGGGTCACGGGTCCCACGGACTCGATCGCCACGGGGATACCCACGATCACCTCACAGGGAGGAAGAACTGGGAGATGCTGATGTAAACAGCATCTCCCCGTTCTGCCTAGTGACAGTGTCACTGATCTCTGCTCCCTGTCATCGGAGCAGAGATCAGTGATGTCACACACACACAGCCCATCCCCCTGACAGTTAGAAACACGCCCCCTAGGACACACTTAACCCCTCCCCGCCCCCTAGTGGTTAACCCCTTCACTGCCAGTGTCATTTACACAGGAATCGGTGCATTTTTATAGCACTGATTGCTGTATAAATGACAATGGTCCCAAAAATGTCCTATGTGTCCGCCATAATGTCGCAGTCAAGATAAAAAATCGCTGATCGCCGCCATTTAAAAAAAAAAAAAAAAAAAATTAATAAAAATGCGATAAAACTATCCCCTATTTTGTAAACGCTATAACTTTTGCGCAAACCGATCGCTTTATTGCGTTTTGTTTTTTTTTTTTTCTTTTTTACCAAAAATATGTAGAAGAATACGTATCAGCCTAAACCGAGGAAAAAAAATGTTTTGTTATATATTTTTCGGGGATATTTATTATAGCAAAAAGTAAAAAATTCGTTTTTTTTTTTCAAAATTGTCGCTCTATTTTTGTTTATAGCGCAAAAAATAACCGCAGAGGCGATCAAATACCACCAAAAGAAAGCTCGATTTGTGGGGGAAAAAAAGGACGTCAATTTTGTTTAGGAGCCACGTCGCATGATCGCACAATTGTCAGTTATAGCGACGCAGTGCCGAATCGCAAAAAGTGCTCTGGTCAGGAAGGGGGTAAATTCTTCTGGGGCTGAAGTGGTTAAGTGCTGCGTTTTGAGTAACGTTTTAATGAGGAAATAAACCGTTTTGATATACAGAGAGCACTAGATTTTGCCTTTTCTATTCCTATATGCACCAGAGCTGCACTGTGGATGAATGAGATGGGTGTCTATATAGACTATTCATTCAAAAAATTAAATATAGTAAACCGTGTTTACTATTTGTCAGTTTGTGAATGAAATATAGTAAACTAAGTTTACTATGTGTCAGTGATTAATACAGAAGCGATCAGTACTGTGATCGATGTCTGTATTCTTTCAGGAAAGGGGCTGGTAAAAGCATGCTTACCAGCTCCCCCCACCACCATCATGCAGCGGCTGCAGCCAGGGGAGGTGGAAGAGCCGTCCAGCAGCTGCATGGTGCAGCCCCCCCTTGCTCTCCATCCATCCAGTTTCTGCACTAGCTGCAGCCGGCGGGAGGCAAAGGTGGGAGAGCCGGCCAGCCGCTGCACGGAGAGACCCGCACATCCAGATCTCCTGCATTAGCAGCTGCTGCAACTGGCGAGAGGCGAGGTGGGAGAGCTGGCCAGCAGTTGCATGGAAGGGGGCGCCTGGCAATCGGGGAGGTGGGGAGGGGGGGGCGCTAAAGGAAGGGTCTGATGAGCAGAGGGGGATCTATTTGGACTAACCGATCCCTCTACAGCAAAACGCTGATAACCCTATTTTCGATATATCGGTGCATCCCTATTTAAAAGTCGCTTTTAGGAAGGAGGTGATGGTTTTTTTTTTTTTACTTCCAGTAAATCTGTTTTCTTTTTTTCTTCTTTTTTTCTTCTTTTTTTCTTCTTTTTTTCTTCTTTTTTTCTTCTTTTCTTTTTTTCTTTTTTTCTTTTTTTCTTTTTTTCTTTTTTTCTTTTTTTCTTTTCTTTTTCTTGTTTTTTTTCCCTCACATGTTTGGTGTTCTATCTCCCACTTGGAGGTTATAAATGAAATACAGCCGGATAAAATAAAAAATGTGTCGGTCTTCATTTCAGGCAGCAAAGCAACAAAATTTTATTTTCCGGGGGGGGGGGGGTGGGGGTTGATTCTTTTCTATATCCACTGTAAACTGTTCTGCTTGTCTATTGCAATGGCTGAATTTTGTGTTTTAATTTCTTTTCAGCTGGGATGAGTGGGTACCAGAAAGTAGAGTACTCAAATACGTGGACACTAACCTGCAAAAACAAAAAGAACTTCAGAAGGCCAATCAGTAAGTATATAATAATGGCCGTGTTTTACAGGAAATTTAATCACTTTTTAGTTTTGGGTGGAAGGGATTGGATTTGTATCAACCTAGGCAGATACTATCCTAAACCCTAAAGTGTATGTAAACCTTCACCATGTAAAAACCCATGCAGTTCAAAATGTAAATGAGAGGCTAAACATTTGTGTATACATCCAAGAAAAAAAAAATTAAATCCCTTTTTTTTTTTTTTTTTTTTTTTTTTCCCCCTATAAGCGATCACATTCCCTCTGTTCTCAGCAGTATAGGAGCTGGGAGGGGAAACGGCAGCACACTTGGCTTCCCAGGTGAAATGCTGTACAGGGAGGGGAGGGGGGCGGGGGTGTCAGGACAAGTCTGAGCATTGGAGGAGAGCAGGTTGTATTCCCAGCATAGCTAGAGAACTGACCATGCTGTGCTCTCCTGCTAAGTGGGGTCAGTTTTTAATAGGAAAGCTGAGGGGCTGGCAGGAACACCAGGGATTTCACACAAAGGAAGCAATACAAAGAGAACAGAAGACTTTCTCATACAAGTACATGATACAGCAGCCACATATCAGGAGTGTGAAATGTTGGGTTTACAGCAAATCGGTTTCATAAACGTGTACACTTGGCTTAGCCAAGAATACAAATCTCAGGAATGATATGTTGGCGGACAGTTTGGTGCTTATCTGGAAATGAGACTAGTAGACCGTTTCAACTACACAATGTGAAGGCCTATCAACCCACCCCCCACCCCCACCCTCAGTCATAAATGGTCAGCCAGGGCATTTCTGCAGTCTCATACATATCCACTTGCTGACCTCTATCTGTCTATCTATCTATACACGTTGTGGTTGACCGAGGTTATGGCTGAAGAGATCAGCCATAACCTGTTTTTGATTTTTTTTTTTTTTTTTTCAGCAGGCAATTGGCTTTTTCATAAAAGGGGTGCGAGCAGCTAATTAGCTGCTGGATCACTATTAGAAGCAGCTGACGGGCCCCTAGTTCCGGCCGCTCGCCAGTTTTTCCCGGCGACAGTTCATGTGTCTGGCCACAAAGGTGACCAGAGACATGATCACCTCTATGATCTTGGAGGACCAGAGTGACATTGTCATTTCAGGTCTAGAGTGGAAGTAAACAATTTTGTTTTTTTGTTTTTTTGTTTTTTTTTTTAAAGGTAGAGGAGAGATTTGGGGTCTTAGACAGATCTCCATAAAGAGGACCTGTCACCCTTATTTCTATTACATGGGATGTTTACATTTCTTGTAATAGAAATAAAAGTGAAAGGGGGGGGGGATTAAAGGGACAGTGTACAATGAATAAAGAAAAAAAAAAAATAGTAAAGGGCCCCCATCCCTCCGTGCTCGCGCGCAGAAACGTACACATACGTAAGTCGCTCATGCCTATGTTAAACGGTGCTCGCACCACACATGAGTTATTGCGAGAGCAATAATTCTAGCGCTAGACCTTCTCTGTAATTCTAAACAGGTAACCTGTAAACATTTTTAACCACTTCAGCCCCGGAAGATGACAATTGCGCGGTCGTTTGACGTTGTACCCAAACAAAAGTTGACATCCTTTCTTTTTTTTTTTTTTTCCCACAAATAGAGTTTTTTCTTTTGGTGGTATTTGATCACCTCTGCGGTTTTTATTTTTTACGCTATAAACAAAAAAAGACCGACAATTTTGAAAAAAACACATTTTTTTTTAACTTTTTGCTATAATAAATATCCCCCAAAAATATATATAAAAAAAACGAAAGGACCAACGAAAGAGAACATGGAATACTTCAATTATAATTAGTCTTTGATGAATTTAATATAGGAGTAATGTTGTATATTGGATTTTGAAGGGACCCGTTGGGAGTTTATATGTTTGATGTAATGGATTAATTGTTTGTTTCCCTGTATGTAAGACAACTTAAATAAATGGAGAAATTTGAAAAAAAACTAAACTTTTTTTTTTTCCTCAGTTTAGGCCGATACGTATTTTTCTACAAATTTTTGGTAAAAAAAATCGCAATAAGCGTATATTGATTGGTTTGCGCAAAAGTTGTAGTGTCTACAAAATAGGGGATAGTTTTATGGCATTTTTATAAATTTTTTTCTTTTTTACTAGTAATGGCGGCGATCTGCAGTTTTTAATCGTGACTGAAACATGGCGGACACGTCGGAGAATTTTGACACCTTTTTGGTACCATTGGCATTAATACAACAATCAGTACAATTAAAAATGCATTGATTACTGTAAAAATGTCACTGGCAGTGAAAGGGGTTAACTGTGTTTCCTGGGAGGTGATTCTAACCGAAGGGGGAGGGACTAACTACAGGAAGTGACAGATCATGGTTCCTAGCTAATGGGAACACACGATCTGTCACTCCTGTCAGAACAGGGAAGTGTGTGTTTACACACACTCGTCCCTGTTCTGTGTCTCCTGGTCATGCTTGCTTGTGGCCAGCAGTCATCAAGACCGTCGCCCACAAGCACCGGCACCCCTGCTGTGGGCGCGCGCGCGCCTGCTATCCGGACCCCGCGAGATCACGTATAGTAACGTGATTTTGCGCAGGGGAGCCAGCCTGCAGCAGTAAAGCTGCGGCGGCTGCTCCGGAAGCGGTTAAAGCGCCGTCCAAAAAGATTTTTAAGTACTGTAGTTTGTCGCCATTCCACGAGCTTCTGTAATTTTAAAGCGTGAGATGTTAGGCATCTTTTTTTATATTTTACCAAAATTTTGGGTTGTATAGTGTGGTTTTTTTTTTTTTTTTTTTTTTTTGCATTAACCACTTCCCGCCCAAGACCCGGCGATTCCCTACACCATAAGAACGATCACATTGGCTGTTCCACCTCTTGATCGTTCTTACTAAAGGGGACGCCGCTCCCTTACGGTGCTACTACCGACTCACCGCTTCTATCGGTGAGTTGGAGACAGGATCCGCCAGCCCCGGATGGTGACCATAGAGATTTCCAGATGGTCGCCGGAGTCTATGATCGTTCGGAGGCCGGGCACGATGTTATGACGTCACGCCCGGCCTCTGCATTCAAACGAATGGCGCCGTCGTGGCTGGAAAGCCGAGATCGTTTATTTTTTAAGTGTCAAACTAAAAGAAAAAGTAAAATTAACAATAAAAAAAAATTAAAAGCGCCCCTGTCCCCATGTGCTCGCACACAGAAGCGAACGCATACGTAAGTCCTGCCCACATATGAAAACGCTGTTCAAATCGCACATGTGAGGTATCGCCACGAATGTTGGAGCGAGAGCAATAATTCTAGCCCTAGACCTCCTCTGTTATTCAAAACATGTAACCAGCAAAACATTTTAAAGCATCACCTATGGGGATTTTTAAGTACCGAAGTTTGGCGCCATTCCACGAGCGTGCGCAATTATTTTGAAGCGTGACATGTTGGGTATCTATTTACTCAGCGTAACTTCATCTTTCACATAATGCAAAAAAATTGGGCTAACTTTAATTTTTTTTTTTTTAAAAAGGTTGGAAAAATTGTTGCGCAAATACCGTGCAAGATAAAAAGTTGTAACGACAGCCATTGTATTCTCTAGGGTCTTTGCTAAAAAAAAAAAATATATATATAATGTTTGGGGCTTCTATGTAATTTTCTAGCAAAAAAATTATGAATTTTACATGTAGGAGAGAAATGTCAGAATTGGCCTGGATGGGAAGTGGTTCAAATTCATGAGTGTATTTTTCAAATTCATGAGTGTATTTTTCAAATTCATGAGTGTATTTTTCAAATTCATGAGTGTATTTTTCAAATTCATGAGTGTATTTTTTTGAAAAAACCGCTGTGCAAATATCGTGTGACATAAAAAATTGCAACGATCGCCCTTTTATTCTCTAGAGCAGGGGTCCAAACTGGCGACCACAGCTGTTGTGAAAGTAAAAGTCCCATGAAGAATTGCAAGGCTGACAGTTGCAAGCACGACCCCCCACAGGCAGAGGCACGATGGGACTTGTAGTTTCGCAACAGCTGGAGGGCCCCCCCTAGGGTCTCTGCTATAAAAATATCTAATGTTTAACCACATCAATACCGGGCACTTTCGCCGCCTTATTTCCCAGGCCAATGTTCAGCTTTCAGCACTCTCGCATTTTCAATGACAATTGCGCGGTCATGCTACGCTGTACCCAAATGAATTTTTTATCATTTTGTTCACACAAATAGAGCTTTCTTTTGGTGGTATTTATTCATGACTCCATTTTTGCGATATAAGCAAAAAAGAGCGGAAATTTGGGGAAAAAAAACAATATTTTCTTTTTTCTATTTTAAAAGAAATCCAATAAAATCAAATTTTGTCATAAATTTAAGCCAAAATGTATTCTGCTACATGTCTTTGGTAAAAAAAAATCCTGTTAAGTGTATAATAAATGGTTTGTGTGATCACGGACAGATGTACGCAAATGATCATGTACAGATGTGCGCAGGTGATCACGGTCATATGTGTGCAGATAATCATTGGGACATGTGATTTTGCTGGGACATTGTGTTTTGGGGACATTGTGTTTTACACTGTGTACAATGTGTTTCTATGCTGGTGATCAGTGTGTATAAAGCTGTAAAAAAACAGCTCATACACACTGATCACCAGCCGGCTGCTGCGATCCGCCCTCCTCTCCTCACCGACAACTAAAGTGTGAGGAGAGAAGAGCCGATCGCCTAGCAACCTGCTCTCTGTTTACAACACATTGAGGCTGTGATTGGACACGGCCGTCATGTGATCAGGAGGGTCAATCACAGAGCCCTCCTGCCGATCTGAGATGTGCTGTGTCCGGGTGACACGAGCGCATCGGGATCGCACTGCTGCGCGGGCCCTCGCGCGCGCGATCCCCCTCCTTCTGAGGGACGTTCCTGACCGTCCACTCAGGAGAGAACGCCCACCCGGCCGTACATATGCAGTTGTCAGGTGGGAAGTGGTTAAAGGGGGGGGGTCTAAGTAATTTTCTAGCAAAAAAATAGATTTTTACTTGTAAACAAAGTGCCAGAAAAGGCCTGGAGCTGAAGTGGATAGGATGAAAGGGTTCCCTAATTGGCCAGAGATATATTTGCAGATATTATTCTGATGGGTATGCCTTTTTTGTAGGGCAGGTTGAATGTTCTGATGGTTTTTAGTGTCCTTTTCAGGGATCAGTATGCAGAGGGGAAGATGAGAGCAGCCGCTCCAGGAAAGAAGTCAGCTGCACTTCAGCAGAAGAATGTGGAAGTGTAAGTGAACGGCTTCACCATTTTGTCATTTACAGTTGATAAAATGAACAGTGACCATATACATTACATTATACAGTGTGCCATGTATAATTGCCAAAAACAGGATTAAAAAAAAGACTTGTGTTGCTGAGGGGTACATAAGCAATAGGGTTGCACTGATACTAGTATCGGTGCCGATACCGAGTATTTGCACAAGTATCGGTACTCGTGCAAATGCACCGATACCTGAAACTGACACTTTCAGGCTCCGTTCTTTGAACTGTCAGTGGGGTCTCCCCTGTTGACAGCTGAAGTGTTGAAGTCTGGTAATTGGAGCTGTCAAACGCTTGTCCCTTTTTTTTTTTTTTTTTTTTTTTTTTTTAAACAACATTGCTCAGCTGCTGAAATGCTAAAAGAAACCATTGTTTCTTTTTGTATCTTTCTGTTTCATCTGCAGATCAAAGGGATGAACAAATGTCACTGTTTAACCCTTTATTTACTCTAAGCAGCCTTAATTAACACCCTATTCTCCTCTATTTAATTGTTGTTTTTCTGCTTTTTTTTTTTTTTTGTTCATGTCTATTTTAAAAACGATAAACAATTAACTTTTTTTAGTTTGCATTGTTAGTGAATATTTTTACACATACAGTGGGTACGGAAAGTATTCAGACCCCCTTAGATTTTTCACTCTTTGTTATATTGCAGCCATTTGCTAAAATCATTTAAGTTCATTTTTTTTTCCTCATTAATGTACAAAAAGCACCCCATATTGTACACACAGCACCCCATATTGTACACACAGCCCCCCATATTGTACACACAGCCCCCCATATTGTACACACAGCCCCCCATATTGTACACACAGCCCCCCATATTGACAGAAAAACACAGAATTGTTGACATTTTTGCAGATTTATTAAAAAAGAAAAACTGAAATATCACATGGTCCTAAATATTCAGACCCTTTGCTGTGACACTCATATATTTAACTCAGGTGCTGTCCATTTCTTCTGATCATCCTTGAGATGGTTCTACACCTTCATTTGAGTCCAGCTGTGTTTGATTATACTGATTGGACTTGATTAGGGAAGCCACACACCTGTCTATATGAGACCTTACAGCTCACAGTGCATGTCAGAGCAAATGAGAATCATGAGGTCAAAGGAACTGCCTGAAGAGCTCAGAGACAGAATTGTGGCAAGGCACAGATCTGGCCAAGGTTACAAAAAACTCTGCTGCACTTAAGGTTCCTAAGAGCACAGTGGCCTCCATAATCCTTAAATGGAAGACGTTTGGGACGACCAGAACCCTTCCTAGAGCTGGCTGTCCGGCCAAACTGAGCTATCGGGGGAGAAGAGCCTTGGTGAGAGAGATAAAGAAGAACCCAAAGATCACTGTGGCTGAGCTCCAGAGATGCAGTCGGGAGATGGGAGAAAGTTGTAGAAAGTCAACCATCACTGCAGCCCTCCACCAGTCGGGGCTTTATGGCAGAGTGGCCCGACGGAAGCCTCTCCTCAGTGCAAGACACATGAAAGCCCGCATGGAGTTTGCTAAAAAAAAAAAAAAAACACCTGAAGGACTCCAAGATGGTGAGAAATAAGTTTCTCTGGTCTGATGAGACCAAGATAGAACTTTTTGGCCTTAATTCTAAGTGGTATTTTTGCAGAAAACCAGGCACTGCTCATCACCTGTCCAACACAGTCCCAACAGTGAAGCATGGTGGTGGCAGCATCATGCTGTGGGGGTGTTTTTCAGCTGCAGGGACAGGACGACTGGTTGCAATCGAGGGAAAGATGAATGCGGCCAAGTACTGGGATATTCTGGACGAAAACCTTCTCCAGAGTGCTCAGGACCTCAGACTGGGCCGAAGGTTTACCTTCCAACAAGACAATGACCCTAAGCACACAGCTAAAATAATGGAGGAGTGGCTTCACAACAACTCCGTGACTGTTCTTGAATGGCCCAGCCAGAGCCCTGACTTAAACCCAATTGAGCATCTCTGGAGAGACCTAAAAATGGCCGTCCACCAACGTTTACCATCCCCCCTGACAGAACTGGAGAGGATCTGCAAGGAGGAATGGCAGAGGATCCCCAAATCCAGGTGTGAAAAACTTGTTGTATCTTTCCCAAAAAAGACTCATCAAAAGGGGCTTCTACTAAATACTGAGCAAAGGGTCTGAATACTTAGGACCATGTGATATTTCAGTTTTTCTTTTTTTTAAAATCTGCATAAATGTCAACAATTCTGTGTTTTTCTGTCAATATGGGGTGCTGTGTGTACAATATGGGGTGCTGTGTGTACAATATGGGGTGCTGTGTGTACAATATGAGGGTGCTGTGTGTACAATATGGGGGTGCGTGTACAATATGAGGTGCTGTGTGTACAATATGGGGTGCTGTGTGTACAATATGGGGTGCTGTGTGTACAATATGGGGGGCTGTGTGTACAATATGGGGTGCTGTGTGTACAATATGGGGTGCTGTGTGTACAATATGGAGTGCTGTGTGTACAATATGGGGAGCTGTGTGTACAATATGGGGAGCTGTGTGTACAATATGGGGAGCTGTGTGTACAATATGGGGTGCTGTGTGTGCAATATGGGGAGCTGTGTGTACAATATGGGGTGCTGTGTGTACAATATGGGGTGCTGTGTGTACAATATGGGGGTGCTGTGTGTACAATATGGGGGTGCTGTGTGTACAATATGGGGGTGCTGTGTGTACAATATGGGGGTGCTGTGTGTACAATATGGGGGTGCTGTGTGTACAATATGGGGGTGCTGTGTGTACAATATGAGGGGCTGTGTGTACAATATGAGGTGCTGTGTGTACAATATGGGGCGCTGTGTGTACAATATGGGGCGCTGTGTGTACAATATGAGGGGCGCTGTGTGTACAATATGGGGTGCTGTGTGTACAATATGGGGGGCTGTGTGTACAATATGGGGTGCTGTGTGTACAATATGGGGTGCTGTGTGTACAATATGGGGTGCTGTGTGTACAATATGGGGTGCTGTGTGTACAATATGGGGTGCTGTGTGTACAATATGGGGGGCTGTGTGTACATTAATGAGGGAAAAAAAATGAACCTAAATGATTTTTAGCAAATGGCTGCAATATAACAAAGAGTGACAAATTGAAGGGGGTCTGAATACTTTCCGTCCCCACTGTATATATTAACATATATTTACACATTTCACATTGAAAAAGCACAATATAAAGCTAACAGCTGAAGTGAAAACAAAACAGTTGCGGTAGGTATCGGTAAATGGTATCGGCGAGTACTAAAAAAAAAAAAAAAAAAAAAGTATCGGCACTCATAGTAAAAGAAAAAAAATGGTATCGGTGCATCCCTAATAAGCAAGCATTTGTTTCAGCTGCACGGTGGAAGATTCTGTCCAAAAAGTTACATAACATCTGATTTGGATTAGATGTTTGTTAGGAGTAGTTAGTGTCTTGTGGGTGTGGTGTGTTTTTTTTTTTTTTTTTGTTTGTTTTTTTTTTTTGTTTTTTTTTTACATTTGTTTTATTTACATTTTTTTCAAAAAATTGTGTTTTACAATGAACTAGAACAAAGATAATACTGCTCATATACTTGAAGGAATTCTCGCAGTAAGTTCAATTGTGACAGGTGAATAGTAAAAGCTAGGGTAACCATATGAGATCTTGCACGAAGAAAGGTTTGTTAACATTTTTTTATTATTTTTTTTTGTTATGCTTCAGGAAAACCAAGAAAAACAAGCAAAAAGGTAGGCTTCCTTTTTTCACTGGTTTACGTGTGTGTGTGTATATAATTCTCTTCCCTTTTTTTTTTTTTTTTTCCCCTTATCGCAGCATTTATTGATCTTTTCTTGTTTTTATTAGCCCCTGGGAGTGGAGAGGGCACCAGTACCAGCGATGCTCCTCAACCACCACGAAAGAAACGGGCCCGAGTGGATCCCACTGTTGAGAGTGTAGGTATCTTGTCTTATGTCTAATTAGTTCACCTAATTCAATTTTTGCATAAGAAAAACACAAACAAATACCCGTGTCAACAGCAATATAGAGCGTGTGTAAAGTGTACAGTAGTTCCCTTCTTCCAAAACTTGTAAACATTAAGGGCTCGTTTACACTGACTTCTTTAAAGGGGTTGTAAAAGCAGAAGATTTTTTATCTTGATACATTCTATGCAGTAAGATAAGCCTTCTGTTTGCAGCAGCCCCCCTAATATCCGAGCCCCATCTAGATCCAGCAATGTTGCACGAGCGACTCTGCTTTTTCCAGGACTCTCCCTCATTGGCTGGAGTTCCGGGTTGTGGAGGGGGTGGGAGCGACTAGCTGAGGCTCTCGGCGGCATGCTGAGAGGCTGAGCCAATTGTTGATCGGACATCTGGGCGGATCCCAACAACAGAGCTTGGACTGGCTCTGTTAAAAACAGGTCACAGAAGTGCAGAACAAACTGCACTCTAACGCACAGAAGAGAAGTGGGGCCAAATGAGCTTTAACACTTCGTCCCCTTTAACAACTTCAATACCGGGCACTTTCACCCCCTTCCTGCCCAGGCCAATTTTCAGCTTTCAGCGCTGTCACGCAGCTTTGAAAGGTTTCACCCCCTTCCTTCCCAGGCCATTTTTTTCTGTACGGATCTGTGTTACTTTAACTGACAATATTGAAAAAATATATATTACTATTACTTTATGCCAGGGCTCGACAAACCCCGGGCGCCAGGTCGCATTTGCGACTAGAATTAGCGACTTGGCGCCTGGGGTGGCACAGCTGGGGGTATCCTGTCTCTGTGCGGACTCCGACACAATACCCCCCCACCCCCCCCTGTGCAATCGCGTCGGGCCGCGCCGGCCGGTAATTGAGGCCCCGGCTTTGCGGCCTTCTTCGGTAGTTCTGGAGTCCTTCTGAAATCTGGCGCCATCTTGTGGTGGCCGTTGGTATTGCAACCAGCAATGCTAATGCAATGCTAATGCGAAATACCTGCCTGTTTTCACTGCCCATCTCCTTCCCAAAGTGGAGAAGAGAAGGAAGTGAATGTGGGGATAGCCTTTTTTTTTTTTTTTTTTTTATAATAGATTTTATTTTTATTCATTTTATATTTATATAAAAACAGTTTATTTATTTTTTTCCTTAATTAAAATTTATTTATTTGTTATCTCCCTGCTTGGTCCCGTTCACACGGGCTGTCTGATCAGGTTCGCCTGTCTGTTTTTCAGGCGGACCTGATCGGACCCTTAGAGCCCTTTTGACACCGAGCCGCAGGGGGTGTCGGCGGTAAAGCGGCGCTATTTTTAGCGCTGCTTTACCGTCGTTTTAGTGACGCTATTCGGGCCTCTAGCAGGGCGGTCTTTTTCTGTGTAAATTTGAGATTAGTTATTTTTTATATTGAAAATAAAGCTTTGTCGGTCGTTTAAAAAAACCTGGCTCCTAACTTTTTTAGCTGGCTCCTAGATTCCAAGCAAATTTGTCAAGCCCTGCTTTATGCTATAAAACATTTCCAATAAAAAATCGAATTTCTTCATAAATTTAGGTCAATATGTATTCTGCTTCATATTTTTCGGTAAAAATCCCAATAAGTGTATATTGATTGGTTTGCGCAAAAGTTATTGTGTCTACAAACTATGCGATAGATTTAGGGACTTTTTAAAAAAATTTTAACTAGTAATATCAACGATTTTTAGCGGGACTGCAACATTGCGGTGGACAAGTCTGACACGAAGTGACACTTTTTTGGGGACCAGTGACAATACAGTGGTCAGTGGTAAAAAAAAAAAAGCACTAACACTGTATAAATGACACTGGCGGGGAAGGGGTTAACATCAGGGGCAATCAAAGGGTTAAATGTGTTCCATATGTGTGCTTTCTAACTGTAGGGGGAATGCTTTGACTAAAGGAAAACGGAGATCCATGTTTTTTAGGTAGAAACATGAGATCTCCATTTACCTTTCTGGCAGAGCAGCGGTCTGCCTTGTTTACATTAACAGACTGCTGTTCTGTCTCTCTATGAACATTCGGCCACCGGACCCGCTGATTGGCTCCCGCTGTGCAGGTATGTGATTTTTGCTCTAAAGGGCTGCCCTGCTACAGTATGTACATGGGGTGGTCCTTACAGAGGGAGTCCACCTGAAAAAAAAAATATTAAAAGCCAGCAGCTACAAATACTGTAGCTGCTGACTTTTAATAAACGGACACTCACCTGTCCTGGAGTCCAGCGATGTTGGCAGCTGAAGCCGAGCAATAGCTCGGCTCTCGGCTACTGCCGTCGCCATTCTCAGTGAGGGAACAAGGAAGTGAAGCGCTGCGGCTTCACTTCCCGGTTCCCTACTGCGCATGTGCGAGTCACGCTGCGCGTCCTAAGTGGTCCCCGCTATCTCCTGGGACCTGTGTGTTTCCCAGGAGACAGCGGGGGGTGTTCGGTGGGGGCGTGACTCCAGAGGGAGTCTATTCCCGGAAGTGGGTGCAGATACCTGTCTAATACAGGTATCTGCACCCCCCTCCCCCCTGAAAGGTGCCAATTGTGGCACCGGAGGGGGGGAGGAATCAGAGGAGCGGAAGTTCCACTTTTGGGTGGAACTCCGCTTTAAGCGGTTAAAAAGAAAAAAAAATATCATCAAAAATAGACAACTTTTTTTTTTTGTTTTTTTTTGTTCTGTCACCAGTCAGTGTCCCTGATCACCGCCACGCCCATTATATGGTGACACTGTACTGCACTGGTGACGGTATGAAAAACAAAACTAAAAAAAAGGTTTCCAAAAAAATGACCAATTAATAAAAAAATAGCCATGCCTCTTACTAAAAACCTTGGATTGCCTACTTTCCAAAAAGGGGTCATTTGGGGGGGTATTTGTACTGTCCTGGCATTTTAGGGCCTCAAGAAATGAGATTGGTCGTCCGTACATCAGGATTGATCAATTTTCAGACTAATATACACTGATTTGGTTTATTTTCACCAAAGAAATGTAGCAGAATATATTTTGGGCAAAACTTAAGACCAATTATTTGCAAAATTATATAACAAATGAAGAAACTTTTTTTTTTTTTTTTTTAATTTTCAGTCTTTTTTTTCCATTTATTTAGCAAAAAAATAAAAGCCCAATGGTGATTAAATGCCACTAAGAGAGCTCTGCTTGTGTGAAAAAAATGCTAAAAATTTTGGTTTGAGTACAGTGTTGCATGATATCGCAATTTGTCATTGAAAATGTGAGAGCGCTAAAAGCTGAAAATTGGCCTGGGCAAGGAAGGGGGTGAAAATGCCCGGTTTGCAGGTGGCTAAAAAGCCATCTTTGAATTTCAGTCCAATGACTTTGCTTAGGCTGAGATGTGATTTGATCTGCTAGAGGCAGGAGGAGGCATCAGGATTGACATGATTGTATCATCTCTTATCTCTCTCAGCCTGATAGTCCAGAAAGTAGATACGACCCTTCTGGAGAGAAAAGCAGATAAAGACATTGTCATGCAAGCACTTGACATGGGGGGGTGGGGGGGGGGGGGAATCTGGTCCCCTTTTTTTTTTTTTAAGACATGTTTTGCATCGCCAGCTATCAAACTGCTTACAAAATGTTATTCTCTGAATTATTTGCTCTGCTTACATAAAGTTTTTGTTTGTAGGAGGAGACTTTTATGAATAGAGTTGAAGTTAAAGTGAAGATACCTGAGGAACTGAAACCCTGGCTTGTGGATGACTGGGATCTCATCACACGTCAGAAACAGGTACTGGAATGAATTAAGATGGAGATCCTGTTTTTTTTCTGCTAAGGAGGATGACTGATCTCTGCCTTTCCAAAGTATAAGCACCTCCCCCACAGTTAGCAAGCACTTCCTAGGAACACATTTAAAGCTGAGTTCCACACAATTTCCGTAATTAAGCTTATTAGCAAGCTGGCATGGTATACATTGTCAAATGGCAAGATTTTTAATTTTTTTTTCCTAAGGGTTACCTTTTTATCGCCGTCGCATCCGGCGGCGCATTGTCTCCTGGGAGCTATGAATCAATCTTCCCTGGAGTCAGTGTGGTTAGCCGCTGCTAATTATCGTGAGATCCCAAAACCGTAAGTGACGCGATGACGCCAGCATCTTTTCTTCGTTGCCATCACACCAGGGCGGGCACTTCCGACAACCATGCCTTCACCGGAAGATTACAGCGCTGCGACGTGTACATAATGCACATGCGCGGGAACAGGCGGTGCATGCTAGTGGCTCAGCATCACCGTATCCCGGAACTGGCTGCTTGTGGGCTTCACATGCCCACAGGCAAGATGACGACTGCCAGTAACACATAATATAAGTTTTTTTTATATATATATATATATATATAGACATCAGGGGGTAATTTTGAAATAACAAGTGAGTGGGACATTTACATTATATGAACGTAAGAATTTAGAAAAAAAAAAATTTGATTGGATGTTGGAACTCTGCTTTAACCCTTTGATCTCCCCTGATGTTAACCCCTTCCCAGCCAGTGTCATTAGTACAGTACAGCACTGTACTGGTGTCACTGGTTCCCAAAAAAGTGTTACTTAGTGTTCGATTTTGTCTGTCACAATCCTGCTATAAGTCGCTGATCGCCGTCATTACTAGTAAAAGAAAAGAAGTCCATAAACATATCTCATAGTTTGTAGACGCTATAACTTTTGGGCAAACCAATCCATATACACTTATTGGGTTTTTTTTACCAAACAAAAACATGTAGTAGAATACATTCTGGCCTAAATTGATGAAGAATTTCACATATATTTATATATATATTTCTTCATCAATGTAGGCCAGAATGTATTCTACTACATGTTTTTGTTTGGTAAAAAAAACCCAATAAGTGTATATGGATTGGTTTGCCCAAAAGTTATAGCGTCTACAAACTATGAGATATGTTTATGGACTTCTTTTCTTTTACTAGTAATGACGGCGATCAGCGACTTATAGCAGGATTGTGACAGACAAAATCGAACACTAAGTAACACTTTTTTGGGAACCAGTGACACCAGTACAGTGCTGTACTGTACTAACGACACTGGCTGGGAAGGGGTTAACATCGGGGGAGATCAAAGGGTTAAAGCAGAGTTCCAACATCCAATCAAATTATTTTTTTTCTAAATTCTTACGTTCATATAATGTAAATGTCCCACTCACTTGTTATTTCAAAATTACCCCCTGATGTCCGTTTGTATATATATAAAAAAAAACAAAACAAAAAAAAAACTTATATTATGTGTTACCGGCAGTCGTCATCTTGCTGTGGGCATGTGAAGACACGACCGTTCAATTGTCAGTTAAAGTAATGCAGTGCCGTGTCGCAAAAAATTGCCTGGTCATGTAGGGGGGTAAATCTTCTGGAAAGCAAGTGGTAAGTGGAAAGCAAGGATAAGGTCACTTTAAAAAAAAAATAAAATAATGTGCATTTTTGTTGCAGATAAAAAAAAAAAGTGGCTTTATTATTTTTTTCTTAGAAGCCTGCAGAGCAATGCACTCAACATCAGCAGATCACAAATGCAATGCCAGGCTCCTGCAGACTTTTTTATAGCTTTCTGCAGGTACCTCCTATACGGACAAGCAGTTACTGGAGTTGCTGCGCCGCTGTACATTGCCATGCGATTCAGCATGCTGTGCTGCCAGTTACTGGAGAACAAGAAGAATCCGTAAACGCTGAGCGCTCATCAGCGCTCTCACAGTTCATTGAGAACTACAAGATGTCTTGTGTACAAAATGTACAGTTCATTAATGGCAATGTGTACAGCAGCACGCTGCGCCGCTGTACATTGCCATGCGATTCAGCATATTGTACTGCCAGTTACTGGAGAACAAGAAGAATCCATAAACACTGAGAGCACTCATCAGCGCCCTCGCAGTTCACAAAACGTACAGTTCATTCGTGGCAATGTACAGCAGCACGTTGCACTGCTGTACATTGCCATGCGATTCAGCATGGTGTGCTGCCAATTCGTTGAAAAATTGTCTTCCACAAAACCGGTCTCTCTTGCCAAAAAGATTTGAAGCTGCTGCTATTGAATATACAATAACAAGCTAAGCTGATGTAATTCACAGGTATATTTTAAAATGTAAGTTCATGGTATCCCTAAAATGGCTCTAAATTATATATCTGTCCTATTTTTATACATATGTTTTCTTATTCTTGTAGTTGTTTAATCTGCCTGCCAAGAAGAGTGTGGAAACTATCCTTGAAGAATATGCTACTTACAAGAAATCCAGAGGGAACACCGACAATAAGTACGTACTTTTGCATTATAAAAATATATTTTATAATGCATACCCCTTTGTCTTTTTGCATATCCAGGGCAAAGTAACATGGTTATTTGATTTTTATTTTTTATTTATTTATTTTTTTTTTATAAAGCCATTTAGCCTTTTTGCTGCTAGAGCAGTTTTTTGATTATTTTTTTTTAAATGTATTTTTTTTTTTTTTTTTTTTTTTTTTTGCACACATTAAAAAAAAAAAAAAACATTTTAGGCCTGAAGATGACACAAAACCCCCAAAGATTATATATTTTCTGAAAGCAGACACACTGCAGAGTGCAAGAGCATCATGGGAAATGTAGTTCCAAAACATCTGAGGTGCCAAGGTTCACCATCACTGTCCTAGAGAATAAAATAGCGGTAGTTCCAATTTTTAATGTCACACGTCTAGGAAGCGATAAATTCACCTTGGTGTGTTTTATACTGAAAGGGCAAACAAACGTAATAAATTATCCACATTTTTGGTAAAATATAAAGGGATGAGGTTGCGCCCATGAAATGGTGACAAACTTCAGTACCCTATATTTTCTATAGGCGGTGCTTCAAAGGCATCAGTTTAGTGTTACAAAGGAGGTCTTGTGCTAGACTTATTGCTCTCACTCCGGTGTATGCGGTGATCTGTAATATATGTGTTGCAATCGAACCAAAGTTTGGGCAATAGTCGGGAAACGAGGGCGGTGGTAGGTTTTGTAATATTTACGGGTGATCAGATAAAATAACAGTTTTTTAAAGCAAAAAATATTTCCTAGCATACTTACCAGCTAGCCTGCCAAAGAAAAAATGACCTCCTCTCACAAATCATGAGTGTTTGGTTGCACACATTTACAAATACAGGTGCATCTCAAAAAATCTGAATATCATCAAAAAGTTAATTTCACTAATTAAATTCAAAAAGTGAAACTCCTATATTGTATAGATTCATTACACACAGAGTGGTATAATTCAAGCATCTCTTATTTTTTTTTTTTTTTTATTTAATAGTGTTCGACTTACAATAATGTGGTAACTTAAGCATTTCTTTCTTTTAAATTTGATTATGGCTTACAGTGAGTGAAAACCCAACATTCAGTATTTCAGAAAATTTGAATATTGTAGACTCATGGTGTCACACAATCCAGATAATTACCGTATTTATCGGCGTATAACACTCACCCCAAGTTTAGGAGGGAATTTTAGGGAAAAAAACTTTTTAAGGAAAAAAAAAACTTACATTTAAATGCCCATCAATGCAGCCTTGTCAGTGTCATTTGCAGCTTTGCCCAGTGACACTGCAGACTTTTTCAGTTTTTAAATATGGTGCTTTCGGCTCCTCTCGTAGTGATGTGGGCGGAGCGCCGCCGACATTCATACATAGCCGAGTGTACTCGGAGCTAGCCAAACCTAGCCGAGTACACTCGGCTATGTATGAATGTCGGCGGCGCTCGGCTCCGCCCACATCACTACAAGAGAAACCGAAAGCAGCCAAGAGCCGCCGACATTCATACATAGCCGAGTGTACTCAGCTACGTTCGGCTAGCTCCACTCCGCTCATAGTCACGCCCAGTCCTGTGTTATGTCCATCATGGGGCGGGACTGGGTGTGACTGTGAGCGGAGCTAGCCGAGTACACTCGGCTATGTATGAATGGCGGCGCTCGCTCCTCTGCTCAGTCAGTGGGGGATCGGCGTATAACACGCACCCACGATTTTCCCCTGATTTTAAGGGGGAAAAAAGTGTGTTATACGCCGATAAATACGGTAACTCAAAACACCTGTAATGGTTACCTGATCTTTTAAATGGCCTCTCAACCTGGTTCAGTAGGTTACATAATCATGGGGAAGACTCCTGACTTGACAGTTGTCCAGAAGACAGTCACTGAAACCCTCCACAAGGACAAGTCATAAAAGGTCTTTGCTAAAGAAGCTGGCTGTTCAGAGTGCTGTATCCAAGCATATTATTGGAAAGTTGAGTGGAAGGAAAAAGTGTGGTAGAAAAAGGTGCACAAGCAACGGGGATAACCGCAGCCTTGAGAGGATTGTGCAGCAAAGGCCATTCAAGAATTTGGGGGAGATTCACAAGGAGTGGACTACGGCTGGTGTTAGTGCTTCAAGAGCCACCAACACACAGATGTTTCCAGGACATGGGCTACAACTGTCACATTCCTTGTCACGCCACTCCTGAACCAGAGACCATGTCAGAAGTGTCTTATCTGGGCTAAGAAGAAAAAGGACTGGGCTGTTGCTTGGTGGTCCAAAGTCCTGTCTTCGGATATAAGTAAATGTTGCATTTGAATTGGAAATCGCGGTCTCAGAGTCTGAAGGAAGAGTTGAGGCACAGAATCCAAGTAGCATGAGGACCAGTGTGAAGTTTCCATAGTCAGTGATGATTTAGGGAGTCGTGTCATCTGCTGGTGTTGGCCCCCACTGTGTTTTATCAAGTCCAAAGTCAGCGCAGCTCTCTACCAGGAAATTCTAGAGCACTTCATACTTCCCTCTGCTGACCAGCTTTATGGAGAAGCTGATTTAACTTTCCAGCAAGACTTGGCATCTGCCCACACTGCCAAAAGTTTCAATACCTGGTCACATGATCATGGGATCCCTGTGCTTAATTGGCCAGCAATCTTGCCTGACCTAAACCCCATAGAGAATCTGTGGGGTATTGTCAAGAGGAAGATGAGACCAGACCCAACAATGCAGATGAGCTGAAGGCCACTATCAAAGCAACCTGACCTTCCATAACACCTCAGCAGTGCCACAGGCTGATCTCCTCCATGCCACGCCGCATTGATGCCGTAATTTATGCAAAAGGAGCCCCGACCAAGTACTGAGTGTATCCTATACTGTACATGGACAGACTTCTCACTAAGACAACATCTCTGTATTAAAAATCCTTTTTTTATTGGTCTTATGTCATAATCTAATTTTCTGAGATACTGAATTTTGGGGTGTCACTCGCTGTAAGACATAATCGTCAAAATTAAAAGAAAAATGCTTGAAATATATCACTCTGTGTGTAATGAATCTGTATAAAATATAGGAGTTTAACTTTTTTTGAATTGAATTGCTGAAATTAACTTTTTGATATTCTAATTTTTTGAAATGCACAAGTACACCCCTGGGCAAAAGTTTTGAGAATGACACAAATATTTAATTTTCACAAAGTCTGCTGCTTCTGTGTTTTTAGATCGTTTTGTCAGATCTTACAATGGTAAGATGTCAAACAAACTTTTCATGTTGTCATTATGGGGTACTGTTTGTTGAGTTTTGAGGAAAATAATGAATTTAATGCATTTTGGAATAAGGCTGTAATGTAAAAAATTGTGGAAAAAGTGAAGAGCTGTAAATACTTTCTGTGTGTGTGTGTGTATGTATATATGTGTATATATGTATGTGTGTATGTATATGTGTATGTATGTGTATATATATATATATATATATATATATATATATATATATATATATACACACACACACACACAGTGCCTTGAAAAAGTATTCATACACCTTGAAATTTTCCACATTTTGTCATGTTACAACCAAAAACGTAAATGTATTTTATTGGAATTTTATGTGATAGACCAACACAAAGTGGCTCATAATTGTGAAGTGGAAGGAAAACGATAAATGGTTTTTTGAATTTTTTTACAAATATGTGAAAAGTGTGGGGGGCATTTGTATTCAGTCGCTACTTTGTAGAACCCCCTTTCTCTGTAATTACAGCTGCAAGTCTTTTTGGGGATGTCTCTACCAGCTTTGCACATCTAGAGAGGGACATTTTTGCCCATTCTTCTTCTTTGTAAAATAGCTCAAGCTCTGTCAGATTGGATGGAGAGCGTCTGAACAGCAATTTTCAAGTCTTGCCACAGATTCTCAATTGGATTTAGGTCTGGACTGTGACTGGGCCATTCTAACACATGAATATGCTTTGATCTAAACAATTCCATTGTATCTCTGGCTGGATGTTTCGGGTCGTTGTCCTGCTGGAAGGTGAACCTCCACCCCAGTCTCAAGTCTTTTGCAGACTAATAGGTTTTCTTCTAAGATTGTCCTGTATTTGGCTCCATCCATCTTCCCATCAACTCTGACCAGCTTCCCTGTCCCTGCTGAAGAAAAGCATCCCCACAACATGATGCTGCCACCACCATGTTTCACAGTGGGGATGGTGTGTTCAGGGTGATGTGCAGTGTTAGTTTTCCTCCACACAAAACATATTGGTTTTAGGCCAAAAAGTTGAATTTTGGTCTCCTCTGACCAGAGCACCTTCTTCCACATGTTTGCTGTGTCCTCCACATGGCTTCTCACAAACTGCAAACAGGACTTCTTATGACTTTTTCACCAATGTCTTTCTTCTTGTCACTCTTCCCTAAAGGACAGACTTGTGGAGAACACGACTAATAGTTGTCCTGTGGACAGATTCTCCCACCTGAGCTGTGGATCTCTGCAGCTCCTCCAGAGTTACCATGGACCTCTTGGCTCTTCTCTGATGAATGCTCTCCTTGCCCGGCCGGTCAGTTTAGGTGGACGGCCATGTCTTGGTAGGTTTGCAGTTGTGCCATACTCTTTCCATTTTCCAATGATGGATTGAACAGAGCTCTGTGAGATGTTCAAAGCTTGGGAGATTTTTTTTTTTATAACCTAACCCTGCTTTATACTTCTTCACAACTTTATCCCTGACCTGTCTGGTGGGTTCCTTGGCTGTTTGTTCAGTAAGGCTCTCTAACAAACCTCTGAGGGGGTTCACAGAACAGCTGTATTTTATACTGAGATTAAATTGGACTCTATTTACTAATTTGGTGACTTCTGAAGGCATCTGTTCCACTAGATTTTAGTTAGGGGTATCAGAGTAAAGGGGGCTGGATACAAATGTCCCCAACACGTTTCACATATTTATGTGTAAAAAATGTTGAAAACCATTTATCATTTTCCTTCCACTTCACAGTTATGTGCCACTTTGTGTTGGTCTATCACATAAAAAAAATCCCAATAAAATACACTTTTTTTTTTTCGGTTGTAACATGACAAAACGTGGGAAATTTCAAGGGGTGTGAATACTTTTTCAAGGCACTGTACAAAATATATATATATATATATATATATATATATATATATATATATATATATATATATATATATATATATATATATATAATATATATATATATATATATATATATATATATATATATATAATATATATGTGTGTGTGTGTATATATATGTGTGTTGTTTTTTTTTTTTTTTTTTTTTTTCACCTGTTTGACTTGTGATCTTCTTGCAGGGAATTTGCAGTGAATGAAGTTGTAGCAGGTATTAAGGAATACTTTAATGTTATGCTGGGCACACAGCTACTGTACAAGTTTGAGCGCCCTCAGTATGCGGATATCTTGGCAGATCACCCTGATTCCCCAATGTCCCAAGTCTATGGTGCTCCCCACCTGCTACGCCTTTTCGGTAAGCAATACATATTCTGGTACTATGCATTACCCTTTAGTATTGTTCTACTCTTCTTACGTTTACCTTTTTGCTTCTGGTCCATATAGTTCGTATTGGAGCAATGTTATCATATACTCCATTGGATGAGAAGAGCCTGGCCCTTCTACTGAACTACCTGCATGACTTCCTGAAGTGAGTGATTTATTGTGATTTGTAATGGCCATGACACATCACAGAAAGCACCCCCGTGGCTAACAGAGGACAGAATTAGAAATAGACTTGGGAAACTTAACATTAATAAATCACCGGGACCAGATGGCTTGCACCCGAGAGGGTACTTGGGGAACTTAGTCAAGTAATTGCCAGACCATTGTTCCTAATTTTTACTGACGGTCTATTGACTGGAGAAAAGCCAATGTAGCACCAATGTTTAAAAAGGGCCCAAAATACATCCCTGGGCACAGAACTTGTGGCAGGTGACTCTGGACCTCTCACGCAATTTTCTACGTCGTTCTAGCCTCATCAAGAGCAATGTCAGGAGCATTTCCTCACATATGCTCATTATGGGATCCATTGCAAAAAAAAAAAAGCACAGAAATAGAGGCAAATACAAGTAGACAACTGCTCTTTGCTGCTGCTACTGACTCTGGTGAAAATGGCTGAAATAGTTGACTAAATGTTTTTTGAGCTTGGGGGGTCTTAAATGAGGTAATCTTAACAAACGTTTCTAGACGCAAACGTGGTTAAAAGCGGCATGCAAACGCAGCTAAACAGGCGTTTTTAACGCCGGTTTCAAGGCGTCAAAAAAATTCAGAGGACTTTTCCTCAGCGTCCTGTGTACATGGGGCCTAAACATTTATGGGGAACTGTGTCAAATGCTTTTGCAAAATCCAGATACACCACGTCTACGGGCCTTCCTTTATCTAGATGGCAACTCACCTCCTCCATAGAAGGTTAATAGATTGGTTTGGCAAGAACGATTCTTCATGAATCCATGCTGATTACTGCTAATGATATCATTCTTATTACTAAAATCTTGTATATAGTCCCTTATCATCCCCTCCAAGAGTTTACATACTATTGATGTTAGGCTAACTGGTCTGTAATTCCCAGGGATGTATTTTGGGCCCTTTTTAAATACCGTATTTATTAGTGTACAACACGCACTTTTTCTCCTGAAAATAAGGGGCAAATCGCGTGGGGCGGGGCTGAGTCCGGCATTCTGTGTCTATGGACGCAAATGCTTGACTCGGGAGCGTGCCCGCAAGGTAGCCCCCTGGGAGAGCGCTTCTCCTAGGGGGTTTGCCGATGCAAGGTGGATCCATGAGCGCCCTTGGGGGACCCCAGAAGACAAGCATCGGGGCCACACTGTGCAAAACAAACTGCACAGTGGAGGTAAGTATGATATGTTTTTAAAAAAAAAAAAAGGGTTTATAATCGCTTTAAAGTAAAACTTTAGTCAGAAAATGAAGTCCTGCTGGATCACTTCAGGCTGACCCCTTTTGCAGGTATATCTATGGAAAACATTCAAATTAAAGTCCCTATACTGTTTAACCACTTCAGCACCGGAAGATTTGGCTGCTCAATGACCAGAGCATTTTTTGCGATACGGCACTGCGTCGCTTTAACTGACAATTGCGCGGTCGTGCAACGTTGTACCTAAACAAAATTGACGTCCATTTTTTTCCCACAAATAGAGCTTTCTTTTGGTGGCATTTGATGACGCCTGCGGTTTTTATTTTTTGCGCTATAATACAATATTTTGTACTTTTTTTGCTATAATATCCCCAATTTTTTTAAACTATTTTTTTTCTCAGTTTAGGTCAATATATGTATTCGTCTACATATTTTTGGTAATAATCGCAATAAGCGTATATTGATTGGTTTGTGCAAAAGTTATAGCGTCTATAAAATAGGGGATAGATTAACAGCATTTTTATTATTATTATTTATTTTTTTTTTTACTAGTAATGGTGGTCTGCGATTTTTATCATGACTGCGACATTATGGTGGACACATCAGACACTTTTGACACATTTTTGGGATGATTGACAATTATACAGCGATCAGTGCTATAAAAATGCATTGATTACTGTATAAATGTCACTGGCAGGGAAGGGGTTAACACTAGGGGGTGATCAAGGGGTTAACTGTGTTACCTGACTGTATTCTAACTGTAGGGGAGGGGACTGACTATAGGACAGTGATGGCGAACCTTGGCACCAATGATGTTTTGGAACTACATTTCCCATGATGCTCATGCACTCTGCAGTGTAGTTGAGCATCATGGGAAATGTAGTTCCAAAACATCTGGGGTGCCGAGGTTCACCATCACTGCTATAGGAGATGACAGATCGTGGTTCCTAGCTATTAGGAAATCTCGATCTGCATATCCTCTCAGAACAGGGATTTGTGTGTTTACACACACAACTGTCCCTGCTCTACCTCTCGTGTCCGCTATCGCTCGTGGGCGGCGGTCATCGCGACCGACCGCCACGAGCATCGGCACCCCTGCAGTGCAGCAGGCGCCTGCTGTTCCGCTTAAACGAGCCGTTGTATATCTACGACGGCTCGCGGGATCGCGCCGACCTGCCGCAGTATAATGACGGCGGCTGGTCGGCAAGTGGTTAAAATCTAATAACACCCTGCTCTGCACATGCTCAGTAGCTTTCCATTTTTAGGCATTGTGGAGTTTGTAGAGGCCATTCTGCTGACAGCCTTAAAGGGGAATTAAACCTTCCAATCCTTTCTGTTTTGAGCTGCAACTACCATGGTGCTGCACATGTGATCAATTTTGACACTGGCCATTTGATGGTTTAACAGTTTGGTTGACAATACAATCAAATCAAACTGGTAAAATAGGAAAAAATACAGCGCTACCTAACATAAATAAAACTAATAAAAAAATGGCTGCAGCTCAGAATTGTGAGAGATACACAAAACAATGAATACAAAAGAAAAAGCTGCGCATAATTAATAAAATTAAAAGTCAGTGAGTAATCGTGGTGAAATGAAAAACATTCTAGATACCACTGAGAACAAAAAATATAAAAAGTCCTCAATAAGTAATTAAACAGTCCAGTGATATGGGTCCAGTGATGACAGTGAAGGTGAAATAAACTCCTTAATACAAAGACACCACCCTCTGATGTGATCCTCCACCACATAGAATGCACGCTTACCGGAGGGCAAGCTTAAATAAGCCTGTATAATCGGTCAGTGTCCGGACATCGATCCAGCAGCAGCAACTCTCTGTAGTTACACCGAAGGCGAGCCAGGTGACCTCAAATCAACGGGTATACAGGGCAAGGTACCGATCAAAAACCCAAGAGAATGGTGAGAAGCTCACCATAGTGTAAATCAAGCTATTATAGGTTTATTAAAAATGAAAAGTTACACTTACACAAAACTGAAGATAAAACATCCATAAAAAATTGCCGGCCGGCTTGCAGACACCCGTCCGCACACAAAGTGCACCGTGATGACGTCAGCACGTCAACCTCCCGACGTACATTTCGTCTCAAAATGACGTCGTCTGGGGAACAGGTTCTGACACTGGCCATTTGATGTGGTTGACAACACAATCAAATCAAACTGGTATATTGATGGGTTTAGTTCCGCTTTATCATTTACAGCAGGGGCCCTGGGCTTCAGCAAATTGGCAGCCTTCAGCAAGAAGAAACTGGAGCCATGCTGGTGGCAATTTACAGCACACACTCATTTTGGTAGCATGATTAATGTGGAATGTATGTTTCTTGCTATAGAACATTATTTTGTTATCAAGTTGTTATGGGTAAAGTTCCACTTTGATTTGTAAACCGTTTACAGAAGTACTTCTTGTTAAACTTTCTTTTTTTTTTTTCTCTTTCACACTTTCCAGGTATTTGGCCAAAAATTCCTCCACATTGTTCAGTGCCAGCGACTATGAGGTTGCACCCCCTGAATACCACAGGAAGGCTGTATAGTCTCCATATCGACCATTTCTGCTCAAGATGTAGCAGCGAGTGTCCAAGGCTTGCTTGCCATCATTCTAGTGTGACCTTACAAGTGACTGGCGGATGAGAAGAATGCGTGTTTTTCTTCATTGTGAATGATCTTGTGGATTGTAAGGGGGGGAGGCTTCAGACCACTAGCCTTCAGACCCGAGACAGCCATGTTTATCAGTGACTGGAGACATCTGAACTTTTGTCCAGTATTCTAGACGCATTGGGTGCGTGGCTGAAGACTATTTCTGAACTGAAATCAGACAGTCTCCCCGGCTTTCTAGTACTGCTTTCATGGTGATTGTGTGGTTTGCAGCCTTGGTATTTGTTCACGTGATATGTACTCTCACGCCCTGGCATTGGGCCACTCCCATCTGGAAGATCTTGCGCTGAAAATGGTTCTTCAGGTGTTCTGGAACAACAAGGCTGCTGTTAACATCCTGGACTTCTGAGAAAAAAAAAAAATGCCTTGTAATCGGATGCCTTGTATTTTGTTAACGTACTCCTGACTTCATGTTGATTCACAGTTTTAGTGGGATTTTGTATGGGCCCTGGGACCAAAAGTATACCCTAACCTCACTTTAAGCCCGTCACAATGTCTTAATTTTTATCTTCAGTGCAATTTTATTTTAAAAGATCGCTCTCTAGGTGTGTAAACCTTTTTTCTTCAATCGACATATTGTGTAGATTAAGAAACTTGAAGCGCCGCTCAAAGCCGAGGCTTGCCGGTGTTCAGAAAATGGGAGCAGGCGTCGGGTTCACTCATCCAAAAATGTCCAACTGTTTTGCACAAGATGCCACTCAAACCGACCCAGGTGCTACGGTGATGTGTGGCCTCTGCCAGCGCCGCCCCAGCAAACACCACTCCAACCAACCCGACATTAAGGAGATGTGAGGCCTCAGTCAGCTCCAGTCCAGCGACTACCGCTCCAACCAACCCGGCGCTAACAAGATGTGAGCCCTCAGCCAGCTCTGTTCCAGCGACTACCGCTCCAACCAACCCGACTCTAACGAGATGTGAGGCCTCAGCCAGCTCTGTTCCAGCGAATACCGCTCCAACCCAACGCTAACGAGATGTGAGGCCTCAGCCAGCTCCGTTCCAGCGAATACTGCTCCAACCAACCCGGCGCTGACGAGATGAGGCCTCAGCCAGCTCCGTTCCATCGAACACCACTCAAACCTACCCGACACTAACCTAATGTGAAGCCTCAGCCAGCGCCGCTCCAACCCACCTGATGCTAATGAGATGTGAGGTCTCAACCAGCTCCGTTCCAGGGAATACCGCTCCAACCAACCTGGCGCTAACGAGATGTGAGGCCTCAGCCAGTACCGCTCCAACCAACCTGGTTCTAACAGGATGTGAGGCCTCAGCCAGTGCCGCTCCAGCGAACACCACTCCAACCAACCCGGTGCTAATGGGATGTGAGGCCTCAGCCAGCGCTGCTCCAACTAATACCACTCCAACCAACCTGGCGCTGACGAGATGAGGCCTCAGCCAGCTCCGTTCCATTGAACACCACTCAAACCTACCCGACGCTAACCTAATGTGAGGCCTCAGCCAGCCATGAAGGGGAAGTGAAGACGTGTGCGTGTGATATGTATTGACAAGAAAGGTTTGTTGAAAATAATATGAAGAGACCAATTTAAAAGGATATGGAGAAAAAAAGGGGGGGGGGGGGAGTATAAAGAAAATCGTGAATAAAGAGATAAAGAAATATATATATATAATTTTTATTTTGTTTTTTTTTACTTTTCCTCCCTTTTTTTTTTTTTTTTTCTTTTTTTTTTTTTTTTCATTTTTCTCTATTCTTGATTTTCACCAATTTTATTCAGTTTTCATGTTTACAATTTTTTTCCCCCCTTTCTCAGTTTTTTTTTTTTTTTTTTTCCTTTTTTGTCTCAACTCATATTTTCAACACACCTTCCTTGTCAAATACATATTGCATACGTTTTCACTTTCCCTTCACGGTCGATGTTGCCAATGTAAGTCCCGCACATATCTCCCACCTCCTATGATCAAGCCCCGATGGCTGGGACGAAACGCGTCACAGGGGCGTAGCTGGAGCCACACATCTCATTGGCTTGAGCTACGTCTTATGCAAAACAGTTTGGCTCTATTGTGTAGATAGAAGATTGATTCACCAACCTGGTCAAGAGGATATAACCATTCTATACATAATTTTTTTTTTTTTTCCCCGTTCTGAGCTGAAGGGCTTTGGAGGTAAATGCTGGCAGATGGGGGTGGCCGGCAGTGTTATGCACCCGCCTTCTTCTAGAAGTGCTTTTTGACTCATTTCCTGTTATTTTCTTGTTTTATAACAGTAACTGCTTGTCCTGTTAGCATTTCTGCATCTGGGTGTGTCAAAAAAAAATCTTGTAACTGGTGTCCATTAAAAAAAAAAGTTTGTCGTGTAGCTGTTTTTAAGAGACCTGAAATGTTAGTTCTGCATATCTGTGTTGATTTGTTGGGCGGGACGGTGGGGGGCGTCACAGCATCCCCACATAAGTATGAAATAAAAGCTGTGGATGAGCACAGAGCTCTGTTTTTTTGAGTGTTCTGGTGGCTTCTACAATTAATACTGAAATGTGTATGTGTGACACGATGGGGAGAATGTTTGCCCTGATTAACAAGCAGTGGCTCCTGGGTTGTCAGGCTGCAGTTCTGCTACATTGGCCATTCCAAGGGGGGGGTTTGACATTCTCTCTATCATAAAATTTGAGCAGCACTTTGCTGAGCATGGTCCTCGATGTTCAGAAATGTCTTTTAATGCATGACCTTGTTTTATGTTTTGCTTTAAATGTACAAAAGATGTTCTATAAAATAAAGGTGCTGTTAATGCCATGGTGTGCATTACTAATTTGACTTGTGTGTTTTAATAAAAATAAAATTTGTCTTAAAAAAAAAAAAAAAAAAAAAAAAAGCCAGGAGAGGGCACTATTGCAGACAGGAATGTGCAGTGTATTGCATTACATTAACCTGAGACTTCTGTTTGTGTTTTTGTTGGCTAACAAGGATTACCAGGATTGTAAGATTGCTAGAACGCAGTGGTCTAAAAAAAAAAAAAAAACTCAGGCCTGGGGACCGGATGTGGCCCTTTTCCTTGCCTTTATCTGGGCCTTGGGGCACTGTTCCACCAGCTGACACCAACGATGAGGCAACATTCCAACTACTGACATGATGAATGGGGCGCCATTCCCCCTACTGACATGATGAATGGGGTGCCATTCCCCCTACTAGTGGGATGAATGGGGTGCCATTCCCCCTACTGGTGGGATGAATGGGGCGCCACTCCCCCTCCTGGCGGGGGATGAGTGGGGCGCCACTCCCCCTCCTGGCGGGGGATGAGTGGGGCGCCACTCCCCCTCCTGGCGGGGGATGAGTGGGGCGCCACTCCCCCTCCTGGCGGGGGATGAATGGGGCACTTTTTCTGCCATTAAAACCAACAATGAGGAACAGATGCCGGGGCATGTTCTACTTCCACTGGTCTGTGTGGCCCCCCTAAAGCCTAAAGGATAGCAAACTGGCCCTTTCCTTAGAAAGTTTGCAGACCCCAGCTCTGACCTAGAGCAGCGGTCTCAACTTTCTAAACCAAGGGCCAGTTTACTGTCCTTCAGGCTTTAGGGGGGCTGGACTGTGGCCAGCAGGAAAAGAAGAATTTTCTGGCAGGAGGAGTAAACAGTGCCTCATCTTAGATATTAGGGGGAGCAATAGTGCCCCATTGTTGGTGTCAGTGGGGCAGCAAAGCCTCTTATATGGGTGGGATAAATATTGCCCCACGGGCCAAATAAAGGTGAGCTAAGGGCCACAGTTTGGAGACCCCTGCTCTAGCCCAATAACAGAAAGTAAGTGAAGCCAAACGTAATTGATGATCCTACAACTGAGCAGAAGGTACCCCAAAAAGTGGCTCTCAACGTCCCAGCCAATGTCGATTAACTACACTTGGTCTTAGCCAATAGGCTAAGAAGCAATAACACAGTAACTATACGTTTTCCAGCACTTTCAAAAAGTCATACACCCCAAAATGTGCTTGGTGCAAAAAAGTGATGTAAATCCCCAAGTTCAAAGTCCAACATCGAAGTCATCTTCTGTAATAAATTCTTCCTTCTTCCCTTATAAAAATTAACCTCTTGCTGCCGGTGCCTCCTGCCCTTTTTAAGAGGTTTAGGATTCCTGGAGGCAGGGTGGAGTTTAGGATCATGTGACCACCATGATGGGCTGTCACGGTGGTCACATGATCGGAAAGCTCTCAATCGCAAGAAGCGTGCAGGGCGCACTCTCTCAGCACAGCTCTATTTGCACCAATTCACACAAACATGCGGCTGCTTGGGCCAAGGATCGGATCTCCCCCTGGGAGGTCGCATGCATAGTTGCGTACGGCTGCTGCCAAGGTGATAAACTCTCCAGATATATTGACCAGAAAAACAATACGGCAATGCTGAGAGGAGAAGCAACCGTATTGGCCGCCGAGGAGGCGGGGAATGAATGGGGCGCCACTCCCCCTCCTGGCGGGGAATGAATGGGACGCCACTCCCCCTCCTGGCGGGGATGAATGGGGCACTTTTTCTGCCATTGTTGGTGTCAGTGGGGCAGCAAAGCCTCTTATATGAGTGGGATAAATATTGCCCCATGGGCCAAATAAAGGTGAGCTAAGGGCCACAGTTTGGAGACCCCTGCTCTAGCCCAATAACAGAAAGTAAGTGAAGCCAAACGTAATTGATCCTACAACTGAGCAGAGGGTACCCCAAAAAGTGGCTCTCAACATCCCAGCCAATGTCGATTAACTACACTTGCTGAAGAGGAGAAGACACGGGGGGAAGCTGAAGCTGCCCGCAACCTAGATTGGGTAAGCGTGGGGCTGGTGGGCGGACGGGCTAGAGATTGGATGGACCCATCGGTAAGTCCGTCGGTTGGGCGTGGGTGGCAGATGGTTTGTTCACAGGCATTTTGACTTTTTTTTTCAGCCTGTAAAAGCTCCTCTTTGTAAGTCTAGATGTCCATCTAGGCGTTTACAGACTGAAAAAAAAAAAACCCATCATCATCACATTCAGGAGAGGAGCTTTTGGGCAGGAAAAAAAATGCTTGGTGTGCCTAAACGAGCGTGAACCTGCATAAATTCTACAGTGCTCAGCATAAATGAGAACACCCCAATAGATTTGTCAGAAAACTTTTTACTGTCCATTCAGAATCAACATTTTCTATGGGACACAATACTACAAAATACTCCCACAGATCCGGGCCATTGATTGCAACTAAGATTTGTTAAAGGAGATATATGGAAATCCCCCCCCCCCAAAATTATACTTACCTAGGTGGATGCAGCATCTGTCCCCCAGGTGTCTCTGCACTAAGAACCGAGCGATCGAACACCGCCGATGGCTCGGTTCTCTTGGCTCCCCGAGCAGAGAGCTGCTGCCTGTCAACCGGCAGCTCTCCGCTCTGCTCTTCTACACTCACTGGAGCGCTGAGCTGTGGAGGGGCCTCTAGTTTGTAGACGCTATAACTTTTGCGCAAACCAATCAAAATCCGCTTATTGGGATTTCTTTTTTTTTTTTTTTACTAAAAATATGTAGCAGAATACAGTACATATTGGTTTAAATTGATGAAGAATTTTTTTTTTTATGTTTTTATTGTATGTGTGTTTATAGCAGAAAGTAAAAAAAAAATATATATATATATATATTATTTTTCCAAAATTGTCGCTCCTTTTTTTTTTTTTTTTTTTTTTTATAGTGCAAAAAATTTAAAAAATACGCAGATCAAATACCATCAAAAGAAAGATCTCTTTGTGGGAGGAAAATGGACATAAATTCTATGACCAATATAATTATCTCAGATATCAAAAAACGTATGGGAATTCCCGTTACTAATAAAGTGCACACTGAGCAAAAGGTAGCAATTGCCAAATTTGTGTTGAAGACACAAGGATATCTTTAACCACTCGCCGACCAGCCGCCGCAGTTGTACTGCGGCAGAATGGCATGGCTGGGCGAAACGATGTTCTGTTACGTCGCTTCGCTCTGTGGCCGCTGCTCGTCTCCCCCCCCCTAATTTTCCAAAATTGTCAGTCCTCTTTTTTTGTTTATAGCGCAAAAAAAAAACAAAAAAAAAAAAAACCCAAATCAAATACCATCAAAAGAAAGATCTATTTGTGGGGGGAAAATGGACATAAATTCTATTTGGGTACAGCGTCGCACGACCGCCCAATTATGAGTTAAAGTAACGCAGTGCCAAATTGCAAAAAAATGGCCTGGTTATGAAGGGGAGGGGGGGGGGGGGGTAAATCTTCCGGAGGTCAAGTGGTTAAAGAATGCAAAAAACACATGCTTGAGACAAGCTACAGAATGGGAAGATAAAAGAAAAAGCAAAAACAGTATAGTAAATAGTTTCCCAGGTTTTATCACACATTTATTATCCTTACTAACCCAACAAGGGTCACCCTGAAGAGAGCAAATGGAACTTTTTATCTTCTTGTGACCGAGCCAACATACTCAGCTCATTACCATGACAATGAAGGACATTCCATTCATTCCATGGTATAGTAGTTGTGGTTTCGGAGGTCTCCATTTCTTTGTGTTTTTGTTACCTTACTGCTCCTGTTTAACCGTTCCGCCTCTACAACAATGGCGTGCAACCTTCTTTTATCTCTTTCCCAGAAAGAAATCCGTAAAAAAAAAAAAAAAAAAAAAAAAAAAATCCTTTTGTTACATGTTTTTGTGTGCTGTATGTTCAGTGAAAAAAAAAAAGGAAAAACGGAACGCCGTTTTGTAGAGAGGTAAAGAATCCGCTGACTCACCCGTGAGGTGTGGTCGTGCTTTCAATGGTTTGCATAAATTAAACAGAGATTGTGAAACCGCACTATCAAGCAGAAAAGCACCATAGACCAAGCATGTTTGATTCGAATAATTTAATTTATTCGTTGAAATCTGTATCAATGACAGAATTCCTAAATAAGACACCTTTATACGAGAAAAACATAAAACATTTACAAAAAACATTAAGAAGACAATCCGGATTGTCAACCCACATGCAGGAAATTCTACGGTAAAGAGAATTATCTCAGATATGTAAAAACTTATGGGAATTCCCGTTACTAATAAAGTGCACACTGAGCAAAAAAGGTAGCAATTGCCAAATTTGTGTTGAAGACAAAAAGGATATCTTTTTGTTTCAATGGTTTTTTTTTTTATTACAAGATTAATCGACATACAGACGTTCACGTTCAAATAGTCGTCATAAAATGTTCACAACAAGGATCCAAAATCCAATAAAATCAGTGTTCCTGACTCAGTAAACATCACTGACATATAGCAATCAAGGATATAGCGTAGTTGGGGAGATTTTATTGGCATCCTACCAAAATTTTGCAACACGGCATTACAGAACTAGTAATGGGAAAATTTAAAGGAAAGAAGAAGGGGAAAAAAAAAAAGGGGGGGGGGGGGAATCAGGAAAGAGTAGAGTTTGGTGGGTCCCTTCAACAAAATGATATCTTTAACCACTGGCCGACCAGCCGCCGCTGTTGTACTGAGGCAGAATGGCACGGCTTGGTGAGACGACATTCTGTTACGTCACTTCGCCCTGTGGCCACTAGGGGCGCTCGCCCCTCGGAGCCAGTGCAAGAGCCCGGCGGTCACAACCACCGCTGGGCTCCCGCGATTACTTCTGACATACCGAGAACGGGGATCTGTGTGTGTAAACACAGTTTCCGGTTCTCTGAGGGGGAGAAGAGACAGACCGTGTGTTCATACAAAGTATGAACACACGATCTGTCATCTCCCCTACACAGTCCCCTCCAGGGCTGGACTGGGACAAAAATTTGGCCCTGGACTTCACCCAGACTGGCCCACTTTGACAGGTCTCTCCCATGCCGGCTTGCCACCCAAGCCCCCCCCCCCCACTAGCTATTAGCCGTTCTACATTATTTCTCTTATAGGCAGTACCAGTGGGGAAGCTAGACATTATTTCACCTGGGGCAAAGAATCAGTTTGGTGCCCCCCCCCTTCCAGATCGTATGATGAGCTTCTAAGTGTTGACTCCTGAGCATCATGTCTGTATTCAGGTGCGCTGCATAACTAGCCAGGGAGAGGAGGTGAGCACTGCGGGGGGGACAGAGGACTGGAGGGAGGCAGCGGTCCACTGTCACTGAAATCGGCCCACCGAGCCATCGGCCCACCGGGAAACTCCCTGTAGTCCCAATGGCCAGTACATGCCTGGTCCCCTCCCCCCTTCAGTTAGAACACACACTAGGGAACACAACCCCTTGATCACCCCCTAGTGTTAACTCCTACCCTGCCAGTGACATTTTATACAGTAATCAGTGCATTTTTTTTTAGCACTGATTGCTGTATAAATAACAATGGTCCCAAAAATGTGCCAAAATTGTCCGATGGGTCCGCCGTAAAGTCACAGTCCCGATAAAAATCGCAGATCGATGCAATTACTAGTAAACAAAGAAAAAATAATAATAAAAATGCCATAAAACGCAAAATTTTGTCCTCGCAGCGATAAGTGCCCCAGGTGCCTGATCTCTGTTGGCACCTTTGACCAGATCCTTTGGCAGTGCCCTCGGATCCAGGGATACTGGTCTCAAATAGTCCAATTCTTACACCAGGGATCTGCAATTAGCGGACCTCCAGCTGTTGCAAAACTTCAAGTCCCATCATGCCTCTGCCTCTGGGTGTCATGCTTGTGGCTGTCAGAATCTTGCTATGCCTCATGGGAGTTGTAGTTCTGCAACAGCTGGAGGTCCGCTAATTGCAGATCCCTGTCTTACGCGATCAAATGGGTTCACCGGTATCCCTGGACCCCAAACAATGTCTGTTGGGCTTATTCCCTGAAGATGCAATAGATAAATTTACACGTCACTTCTTGTCTTGCAAAACGAGCAGGATTCAGGCCAAAGCGGTGTGCAGTACTGCTTTTGGCCTGAGGTGGGGGGGGTCTCCGAAGCCGAGCAGAGCCGAACGTCCCATTCGGAGATGCACGGAAAGGCCCGAGTACAGCACGGCTGACCTCTGCAAATCTCAGATAGGAAGTCTTTCCGAGGTTTGCCGAGGTCAGCCAAAGTGTCCTCAGGCCTTTTCGGCAGTTTCCGAGCCTCTCCGGTGCCCCACCCCCACCTCTGGCCGCATGCAGTATTGCATCCCATTGAAGTCAATGCGGAACAAATTATTTTCGTTTCCATTGACTTCAATAGGAAAACTCGCTTTGATATGCGAGTAATTTGAATTACGAGTATTCTCCTGGAATGGATTTTGCTCGTAATCCGAGGTTCCACTGTATATGGAAATAACTGACACCAACAATACCGGTTGAACTCAGTGTATTTGTTTAATAATTTTTTTTTTTCTTGACAAATTTGTTTATTGAGCAATAATGTGAAAAATCACGAAGGAAAACTACAAGGAGAAAAACAAAAGCAATTATAAAACATACATAAGAATATACATGAAGCGCAATGTTTTCATGATACATTGCGCTTTATGTATATTCTTATGTATTTTTTATAATTGCTTTAGTTTTTCTCCTTGTAGTTTTCCTTTGTGATTTTTCACATTATTGCTCAATTTATTTAGGGCTGCATCGTTTTTTTTATTATTTGTATCTAGAGTTCTTGTATCTGACTCTTTGATGCTGGCTGCTTTGCTGATATCAGGTTAATTTTTAAAAAAATACAGAACCCATTTTAGGTTTCTAGCGCACAAATTATACAAATTTGTTTATTGATTTTGAAAATATAAACATTGGTATAAACAACAAAATATTGATTACCGTATTTATCGGCGTATAACACGCACTTTTTTCCCCTTAAAATCAGGGGAAAATCGTGGGTGCGTGGTATACGCCGATCCCCCGCTGACTGTGAGCGGAGGAGCGAGCGCCGCCGAAATACATACATAGCAGAGTGTACTCGGCTAGCTCCGCTCACAGTCACACCCAGTCCCGCCCAGTCCCGCCCTATGATGGACATAACACAGGACTGGGCGTGACTGAGCGGAGCGGAGCTAGCCGAACCTAGCCGAGTACACTCGGCTATGTATGAATGTCGGCGGCTCTTGGCTGCTTTCGGTTTCTCTCGTAGTGATGTGGACGGAGCCGAGCGCCGCCGACGTTCATACATAGCTGAGTGTACTCGGCTAGGTTCGGCTAGCTCCAAGTACACTCGGCTATGTGCGAATGTCGGCGGCGCTCGGCTCCGCCCACATCACTACGAGAGGAGCCGAAAGCGCCATATTTAAAAACTGACAAGTCTGCAGTGTCACTGGGCAAGTCTGCAGATGACACTGACAAGGCTGCATTGATGGGCATTTAAATGTAAGTTTTTTTTTTTTCCTTAAGTTTTTTTCCCTAAAATTCCCTCCTAAACTTGGGGTGTGTGTTATACGCCGATAAATACGGTACATTAAATGGTAGCATTCGTTGAATTTACATATCAAATCTTAGTATTACTTGTAGTTAAAAGCAATTAAAGGCTTAAATAGGCTATAGAGAAATATTAAGGAGAGGGGGGGGGGGGAGGGGAAGGGGAAGGGGACTGGGAGGCACGAGTAGCCACCTGTACTAGGTCAAAGAAATGCTATGGCCTGTACTTGATCCTTGACCCGTTAGGGTACTGTTGCTGTAACCATAAATAGTGGTATATAAAGGGGGGGGAAAAGGGGGAAGAGGAGTAAGCCCAACAGAGGTGGGCTTAGGTAAGGGGTTACTGTGGGCATAGGATTTGGAACTAGATAAAAGCAACTTTATTATGGATAATATCAAACAATAAAAATCACATGATATTGTGAAGTGCAGTGATCATTACAACAACAATGTAACAAAATGACCGCGGACAACAACTAGACAGACAGGACAAACAATTATAAAAGAAGTGGAGCTAGCCCAGTCGGGGCGTATTGCTTTGTGCCTCAGGGACCCTAAGGGGCTGCCAATTAGCCAAATGGTAATATTCTAAATGAATGAACCATAAAGTATTAGTTCTCAGTTGGTAGTGGTTAGACGGTGTCTTGTCGAGAAAGTTCCCCCGGCGGATAAGGACCCCCCCGTACTGCGCAGGCGCAGCACTTGCGCAGTACGAACTACGAGGAGCCGCCGAAGATAGCCGAAGCTGAAAATCTTCAATCAGCTGTACACGGCGCCTGCGCCCTGGGTCCAGGTTCAAGCCCCACCATCCAAGTGGACCTAGAGGGAGAATATGAAAGTGCCGAGCGAAGCGAGCCCGCGAGGGGCCCTCTTACAGGCGCCGTGTACAGCCGATTTCCAACTATTCTGCTTCGGCTATTTCCGCCAGCCCGAGGGGGGTCCTTATCGTTAACCGTTGTTCTACCGAGAAAGTTCCCCTCGGCAGAACAACGGTCAGCTGTGGTCCAAAGCAATGAAGGGGTGGAGAGAGGGAGAGAGCAGAGACGCGTGTGCTGATGAAAAAGCAGGATATCATTAATGAAGTGTACTGCTTGGATGGTAATATAAAGTAACCAAGGCTTGTGTTGATAATGGAAAAGAAACTAGAAAGTAGTACTGGGTAGCAGGGAAAGGATAGGCAGTCCAGTAGATCAATCCATATTAGTAGTATGGGAATTCCCAGTTCGATCAACAGTTGAGTGATCAAATTAAAGAGGATCATGAGTAGTCAAACATATCACACTGGTCTTGAGCTTCCCATGGGGTTGCCTGGCAAGTATGTGTAGCTTGGTCCTTAATGACATTAACACCGCTTCATTTGTGTACTAGTATAATGTTGCTGACAAGCCAAAAAACATGTGGGCTGGTATACAATTCCATATATCAGTACGTTACCATCTCCGCCAGGTGCTGCGCCATGTAGTCCACTGTAATCCACCGAGCCTGTGAGGCGATGGATCCCTTGTCGTTTCAGTGGTGAGCTGCGACGAGCCACAAGGGAGGACAGCCTGTGCAGGGTACTATAGCTTGGCTGCAGCAATAGGCTATATGTTATTTGAAAGACTAAGGTGTTACAATCAATTTTAACAATTATATAATCAAGAGTAACAAAAAATGAAAAAGTTGTTAAACTTTTAACTTTTAGAGTAATATGTAATAAAGAAATAATATTAATTACTACGAGATTCATTTACTTATAATAGGACATTAGAGCTTACTATGTATAATAATTTTTTATTCTTTTATGAAGTTTATTGAGCAGCACGATTATACTTACTATGTATGTTACACTGTACAATTTCTCTGCATAACCTTTTTGTACTATAAGATCCCTTGCACACTGGGGCGGGGGCGGCGTCGGCGGTAAAACGCCGCTATTAATAGCGGCGTTTTACCGTCGGTATGCGGCCGCTAGCGGGGCGGTTTTACCCCCCCGCTGGCGGCCGAGAAAGGGTTAAAAACCACCGCACCCCTATTTCAAATACTAAAATCCAAAACACAACTATGGTCCAGATTGCCACTGGGTATCATGGGACGAGTAAATTTGACAAAAATGATCCTGTTACCTAAATTCCTATATGTATTCTGGCATCAGGACTTTTATTACCGTCCTGCCAGCGCATCGCTTCAGTGTGCAAGCCCTCGGGGCTTTCACACAGGAATACATGCAGCGGCACTTTCAGGGCGGTTTGCAGGCGCTATTATTAGCGCAATAGCGCCTGCAAACCGCCCCAGTGTGCAAGGGCTCTAAGAAAAAAACTCAAACTTTTGTTTCTAATAAAAAAAAAAAAAGCCATAAAACTATCTCCTATTTTGTAGACGCTGTAACTTTTGTGCAAACCAATCAATATACGCTTATTGCAATTTTTTTTTTCCCAAAAATATGTAGACTAATACATATCGGCCTAAACTGAGGAAAAAAAATAGGTTTTTTTATATATATATTTTTGGGGGATATTTATTATAGCAAAAAGTAAATTGCATTTTTTTTTTTTCAAAATTGTCGCACTTTTTTTGTTTATAGAGTAAAAAATAAAAACTGCAGAGGTGATCAAATACCACCAAAAGAAAGCTCTATTTGTGGGGGGGGGACGTCAGTTTTGTTTGGGTTCAATGTCGAACGACCGCGCAATTGTCCGTTAAAGCGACGCAGTGCCGAATCGCAAAAAGTGCTCTGGTCAGGAAGGGGGTAAAATCCTCCGGGGCTGAAGCGGTTAATCACCAAGATCAAGCTCATAAATGACCAAAACTTGGAGTCCAAACTAGACACTGGTGCTCAATCTGGATGGAGGTAACTTTCCGTGTATGGCAGAGTAATATCTCCTTATAATCATGTGTATTGTAATTGGTCATTGATTTAAAGCAGCAAGTATTTCCTCAATATAGATAGGGAATGGTTGTGACAAACCGCAATAAATGATAGTCAAAGAATGTTGCAGTTTTGTAGCACATACCATTCATTAAGGATTTCACAGTGAAGGTAGCAGTAAATACTAGATCCTTAATTGAAAGGGGTTGAGGACAGGGGTGGACTGACCATTCGGGCACTCGGGCACTGCCCGAGGGCCCCATGCCACTAAGGGGCCCTATCAGGGTTGCAAGCCTCAATAAAACCAGGGACAGTATGTAAAAATCTGTGTTTGTTTTTTTTTTTAAATCCCAAGATTATAGCTGCCCCGCCTCTCCACTACCTTTTCAGTGTGTGTATGTGTATTCTGTGTGTGTATACTGTGTGTGTATACTGTGTGGTCCTATAATCTATTGCCTGGGGGCCCCATGAGTTGTCAGTCCGCCCCTGGTTGAGGATTAAGAACAGCTGATGTGAAATCTTGATTTAATTTTCAAGACAGCAGATTTCTTTGTTTTAATGGATACAAGGCACAGTATCTGTAGATGTATCAACTTCACAGTGGCTAGAGTAATATATCATCGTTTTTTTCTCAGTCAAATCTCAGCAATTCAGCATTATTTGAAACAGTATGAATGGCTAGCTGCCAGAGAAAGTACTCACTGTTACAATGACGCTGGGGTTCAATGAACCAATGATTGGATCTGACGGATGATGGCCACGGAGCTGTGTTTCAATCCTTCAAAGTTATCCTCGCATAAAGTTGCTGCAAAAGAGGTTTTTCTAGGTAATAGTGGTTACAATCCTTTTGTCAGTGCCCAGTGTTGCTCTATGAAGACAGAGCAGGCCGGCCGGCCTATCTTGAAGTCCCTTTTCAGAGATCTTGCAGCTTGTGTGTGGGTTCCATTGCCAGGATTGAATAATGTGATGATGTCACTGGGATGACGCGTTTCGTCCTCCAATCAGAGGACTTCTTCAGAATGACCTTCCTCATTGTTCATCGCTTTGTACTACAAAGACACTCCAATTATTATTATTATACAGGATGTATATAGTGCCAACAGTTTACGCAGCGCTTTACTATATAAAAGGGAGACAATACGGTTACAATACAATAAAATACAAGAGGGTTAAGAGGGCCCTGCTCAGAAGAGCTTACGCTCTAGTAGGGTGGGACAGGTGATACAAAAGGTTGTAACTGGGGAATGAGCTGATGGAAGTGGTAAAGGATTAGTTGGAGGCATGATGGGCTTCCCTGAAGAGATGAGTTTTCAGGAATCGCCTGAAGGCAGTTAGATTAGAGTAGGAGATAGTCGGAAAGGTTGAGGTAGAGAGTTCCAGAGGAGGGGAGAGGCTCTGGAGAAATCCTGGAGACGAGCATGGGAGGAGGAGACGAGAGAGCTTGAGAGCAGGAGGTCTTGAGAGGAGCGGGGAGCACAGTTTCGGTGATATTTGAAGACAAGATTGGTGATGTAGCTCGGGGCAGAGTTATGAATGGCTTTGTATGTTGTAGTTAGTATTCTGAATTTAATTTGCTGGGCAATCTGGAGCCAGTGTAGAGATTGGCAGAGAGGGGTGGCAGACACTGAATGAGGCCAGTGTAGAGATTGGTGGAGAGGGGTGGCAGACACTGAATGGAGGCCAGTGTAGAGATTGGTGGAGAGGGGTGGCAAACACTGAATGGAGTTCAGTGGAGAGATTGGCGCAGAGGGGTGGCAGACACTGAATGAATGCCAGTGTAGAGATTGGTGGAGAGGGGTGGCAAACACTGAATGGAGGTTAGTGGAGAGATTGGCGCAGAGGGGTGGCAGACACTGAATGAATGCCAGTGTAAAGATTGGTGGAGAGGGGTGGCAAACACTGAATGGAGGCCAGTGGAGAGGGGTGGCAGACACTGAATGGAGGCCATTGTAGGGATTGGCAGAGAGGGGTGGCAGACACTGAATGGAGGCCAGTGTAGAGATTGGCAGAGAGGGCTGGCAGACACTGAATTGAGGCCAGCGTAGGGATTGGCGGAGAGAGGTGGCAGACACTGAATGGAGGCCAGTGTAGAGATTGGCACAGAGGGGTGGTAGACATTGAACTGAGGCCAGTGTAGAGATTGGCGGAGAAGGGTGGCAGACACTGAATGGAGGCCAGTGTAGGGATTGGCGGAGAACGGTGGCAGACACTGAATGGAGGCCAGTGTAGGGATTGGCTAGGGGAGTGACAGACACTGAATGGAGGCCAGTGTAGAGATTGGCGGAGAGGGATGGCAGACACTGAATGAAGGCCAGTGTAGAGATTGGCGCAGAGGGGTGGCAGACACTGAATGGAGGCTAGTGTAGAGACTGGCGCAGAGGGGTGGCAGACACTGAATGGAGGCCAGTGTAGAGATTGGCGGAGAGGGGTGGCAGACACTGAATAAAGGCCAATGTAGAGATTGGTGCAGAGGGGTGGCAGACACTGAATGGAGGCCAGTGTAGAGATTGGCAGAGAGGTATGGCAGACACTGAATGGAGGCCAGTGTAGAGATTGGCGCAGAGGGGTGGCAGACACTGAATGGAGGCCAGTGTAGAGATTGGCGCAGAGGGGTGGCAGACACTGAATGGAGGCTAGTGTAGAGACTGGCGCAGAGGGGTGGCAGACACTGAATGGAGGCCAGTGTAGAGATTGGCGGAGAGGGGTGGCAGACACTGAATAAAGGCCAATGTAGAGATTGGTGCAGAGGGGTGGCAGACACTGAATGGAGGCCAGTGTAGAGATTGGCAGAGAGGTATGGCAGACACTGAATGGAGGCCAGTGTAGAGATTGGCGCAGAGGGGTGGCAGACACTGAATGGAGGCCAGTGTAGAGATTGGCGCAGAGGGGTGGCAGACACTGAATGGAGACCAGTGTAGAGATTGGCAGAGAGGGGTGGCAGACACTGAATGGAGGCCAGTGTAGGGATTAGCGGAGAGGGGTGGCAGACACTCAACGTTTGGTAAGGTGGAATTTTAGAGATGTTAAGGAGGTGACGTCCTCAAGCTTTTGACAACGATTGGATTTGGGGATGGAAGGACAGGTCAGAGTCTAGGATTACACCTAGTTCCCTGGCATGAGGGGACGGATTATTAGTTGCATTTGATAGAAAAGTCATGGAGGGGTGGGGAATATTATCAGCTTGGTTTTAGAGATTGAGTTTGAGCAAGTGGTGCAACATCCATGCAGATATGTCAGTTAGTTTCAGCGATTTGCACAAAGCTTCAGCGATTTGCACAAAGCAAACCATAGCAGATTGCAGGTGATCTCAATTTCATATTATCTCTCCTTCTCTGAAACATGCACTCTTTACCTCTCCTCCTCTTCACAATTGCAGCCTCTCTCCTCAAGCTCTCTTTTCTACATCCCTCTGCTCCACCACACAATCTGTACATATCATCCTCACTTCTCCCCTCCCCCTATTACTGCACTCATCACCTCTTTCTAACTCTAAGCCCACTTGCTAACATACCCCCCAGGATACTGAAGCATGTCCCCTCGTACAAATCATATTCTCATATTACCTCCCTCACTCTTCTGCTTCTCCTAATCGCTGGAGATATTTCCCCAAACCCTGGGCCTCCCTTATTTAACTGTACCCGACACACCCATCACCCTACATCCTCTGGCAGTAGTCGCAATCTACACAATTTAGTCTCCATTCCTCTTCTTCCCAACACCAGCCTCCCTCTCTCCTGCGCCCTCTGGAACGCCTGCTCTGTCTGCAACAAACTCACTGCTGTTCATGACCTCTTTGTCACTAATTCCTTTAATCTACTTGCTCTCACCGAAACCTTGCTCCACGAATATGACACCCCTTCTCTTGCTTCCCTCTCCCAGGGTGGCCTTCACTGGACTCACTCCCCTAGGCCCAATGGACGCAAGGGAGGTGGAGTGGGATTCCTCCTAACCCCCAGAGCACCTTCCAGGTTATTCACCCTCCTCCCTCTTTTTCCCTCTCATCATTCGAAGCCCACTGTATACGTCTATTCTCTCCTACTTCCCTAAGAATTGCTGTGATTTACCGGCCCCCTAGACCATTATCGTCTTTCCTTGATGAGTTTTCTGCCTGGCTACCCTACTTTCTCTCTTCGGATATTCCAACAATCCTTCTCGGTGATTTCAACATCCTTGCTAATACAAACACTCCTGCTACTTCTAAACTTCTTAGTCTAACCTCTTCATTTGACCTGAAGCAATGGGTACAGGCTTCTACTCACTCTGAAGGCAATACCCTTGACCTTGTATTCTCCTACCTATGCACTCCATGCAACTTCTCAAACAATCCTTTTCCTCTCTCCGACCACCATCTTATTAGTTTCTCTCTCCCCCTGTCTTCCACCACCTTTCCCTCCAATCGCCTAACCATCACCCGTAGAAACTTTCGCAACTTCAACTCCTGTCTCCTCTATTCTGCTACTGACCACCTCTATGACAAAATCTCTCCCATGTCCTGCCCCAACCAAGCCATGTCCATCTACAATAAATCTCTGTCCTCCACCCTGGATAAGCTCGCTCCCCTCACTACACGCAGAATCAGGCCTCGACCCCTACAACCCTGGCAAACAGATGACACCAAAAGTCTCAAAAAATGTAGTCGTGCTCTTGAGCGTCTGTGGCACAAGACTAAGTCTCTCAAAGACTTCAATCAATACAAATCTGCCCCCCAAAAATACTATTCTTTCCTCCACACTGCCAAGCAAACCTATTTTACAACTCTTATTAACACCTTCTCATCCAATCCCCGTAAACTCTTCTTCACCTTCAACTCTCTACTTTGTCCTCCACCGCCTCCACCCACTGACTTACTCACTGCCCAGGAGATCGCTAATCACTTCAAAAACAAGATTGATACAATCCGTGATGAAATCTCCATTCTACAGGTATCTCCCCCAGCTAAGACCCCATGTCAACAGGTACAACTGACACTCCCCCTATTCAAATCTGCTACTACAGATGAAGTTGCTAAACTCCTTTCTATCGCCCACCTAACCACCTGTCCCCTGGACCCTATTCCCTCTCAAATGCTACGGTCACCCTCTGACCCCATCCTACACTCTCTAACCCACATCTTCAATCTCTCCCTCACCTCTGGCATCTTCCCCGACGCTCTAAAACATGCACTGGTCACCCCCATACTCAAAAAGCCGTCCTCGGACCCTACCAATCTTAACAACCTACGCCCTATCTCCTTGCTCCCCTTTTACTCTAAACTCCTTGAACTCCTGGTTTACAACCAACTGAGTGACCACCTCATTAAAAACAACCTTCTTGATCCCCTTCAATCTGGATTCCGCCCTCAACACTCCACAGAAACTGCTCTTTTAAAACTCACAAATGACCTACTAACTGCAAAAACCAACAGACACTATTCTGTACTCCTACTTCTGGACCTTTCAGCTGCCTTTGACACGGTTGACCACCCCCTCCTCCTCAAAAAACTTTACTCCCTCGGTCTCCGTGACTGCGCTCTTCAGTGGCTCTCATCCTACCTATCCCAACGCACCTTCAGTGTCACTTACAATTCTACTTCCTCCACTCCTCTTCCCTTCTCTGTCGGGGTCCCCCAAGGTTCTGTACTTGGACCTCTTTTATTTTCAATCTACACCTCTTCCCTGGGTCAGCTGATAGCCTCTCACGGCTTTCAATATCATTTCTATGCTGATGACACGCAAATCTATCTCTCCACCCCTCAATTCACTCCATCAGTCTCTTCACGCATCACTAACTTACTAACCAACATATCTGTATGGATGTCACACCACTTCCTCAAACTCAACTTGTCCAAAACTGAGCTTATAATATTTCCTCCCCCACGTGCCTCTTCCCCTGACTTCTCTGTCAAGAGCAATGGCACAACCATCCACCCGTCCCCACATGTCAGGGTGCTAGGTGTTATCCTGGATTCTGAACTCTCCTTTCAGCCCCACATCCAATCACTTTCCAAAGCTTGCCGCCTCAACCTCCGCAACATCTCTAAACTACGTCCCTTTCTAACCAATGAAACCACAAAGCTCCTGATTCACTCCCTGGTTATCTCTCGCCTTGACTACTGCAACTCACTCCTCATTGGCTTACCTTTAAACAGACTATCCCCCCTGCAGTCCATCATGAATGCGGCTGCCAGACTCATCCACCTTACAAACCGCTCAGTGTCTGCTACCCTCCTCTCTGCCAATCCCTCCATTGGCTGCCACTCGCCCAACGAATTAAATTCAAAATACTAACAATAAGTTACAAAGCCATCCACAACTCTGCCCCCAGCTACATCACTAACCTAGTCTCAAAATACCAACCTAATCGCCATCTCCGTTCCTCCCAAGACCTCCTGCTCTCTAGCTCCCTCATCACTTCCTCCCATATCCGCCTCCGGGACTTCTCCCGAGCCTCGCCCATCCTCTGGAATTCCCTACCCCAATCTGTCAGACTGTCTCCAAATTTATCCACTTTTAGGCGATCCCTGAAAACTTTCCTCTTCAGAGAAGCCTATCCTGCCTCCATCTAATAACTGCACTATTTTCTCCATTAGCTCATCCCCCACAGCTATTACCCTTTTGTATAACTTGACCCTCCCTCCTAGATTGTAAGATCTAACGAGCAGGGCCCTCTGATTCCTCCTGTATTGAATTGTATTGTACTTGTATTGTCTGCCCTAATGTTGTAAAGCACTGCGTAAACTGTCGGCGCTATATAAATCCTGTATAATAATAAATAATAATAATGCGGGAGGAGACTGAAGGAGTGAGGCGAGGAGTAGACAGATAGTTTTGGGTGTCATCAGCGTAGAGATGGTACTGGAAGCCGTGGGCAGTTTTCAAGTGACCAAGGGAGGAGGTGTAGATAGAGAAGAGAAGGGGTCCAAGAACAGAGTCTTGGGGGATCCCCACAGAAAGGGGCAATGGAGAGGAGGAGACAGAATTGTGGGTAACACTGAAGGAGCGCTGTGATAGGTAGGACGAGAACCAGGATAGAGCAGTCTCTCAGAGGCCAAGGGAATGTAGTTTATTGAGAAGGAGCGGGTGGTCAACAGTATCAAAGGCCGCAGAGAGGTCAAGCAGTAGGAGTATGGAGTAGTGGCCATTGGTTTTAGCAGTTAGTAAATCATTAGTGAGTTATAGTAAGGCAGTTTCTGTGAAATGCTGCGAGCGAAAGCCAGACTGTAAGGGGTCAAGAAGGTTATTTTCACTGAGGTAGGAGCTAAGATGGTTGTAGACTAAGCGTTCTAGAAGTTTAGCAGTGAAATGGGGGCAATGGGATGGGTTTGGGAATTAAGTTATTCAGATTGGTGGGGTCCAGTGTGGGCTTTTAATGTATGGGAGTGATCTGCGCATGTTTTAGACGGGAGGGAAAGGTGCCACTAGAGAAGGAGAGATTGAAGATGTGAGTGAGGGAGCATAGGATAGAATAAGATTGTGACCGTAGTAGTTGTGAGGGAACAGGATCCAAGGGACAATTGGTTAGGTGGGCATCTGAGAAAAGTTGTGTAACCTCTTCAGTAGTAGCCAATTCAAAAGAGGAGAGTGTTGGCTGTGCTGTTTGGCAAGGTATGTTGAGTGGGGAAGATGTATGCACAGTGGAGGTTCCTTACATATTGCATCAATCTTATCTTTGAAGTGACTAGTAATCTCTTGGGCAGTTGGGGGGTGGGAGACTAAACAGAGAGTTAAAGGTTGAGAAGAGATGACGGGGTCTGGATGACAAGGTATTAATAAGAGAAACAAAGTGGGCTTGTTTGGCAGCATGGAGGCAGGAATTGTATCTTAGGAGGGTAGATTTATATAGGGTGAAGTCCTGCAGGGATTTGGTTTTACGCCACAGTCGTTCAAGAGCGCGGGAATGTCTCTTGAGATTTCTAGTGTTGTCAATTTGCCAGTGTTGTAATGGTCGGGGCCTGATTCTGCATGTAGTTAGAGGAGCAAGCACAAATCCAATGTGACCAGCTTCATGGGGTACAACCATCTATACCAGGTATCAGCCACCCAGTCAGTCCCCAGTACAACTTTCCCTCCTCTGAAGTCATTGGTTGTTAGGACTATCAGCATCCTAACAACCAATGACATCACATATGTGCCCCTCCCACAACATCACCGGACAGGGGTGGATCTTCCTCCATCCAGACCTGTAGCCTCCCGCCCTCTGCCTGCCGGGTGCATAAAAATAATGGGGGGGGGGGGGCACTTTGATGGGGACACTTGATGTAAGGGGGGCTATGGTGGGGGGATACCTGATGTAAAGGGGGAGACTCTGATGGGGACACCTGATTAAAGGGTGCACTCTAATGAAGACACTTGATGTAAGGGGCACTCTGATGGAGACACTTGATGCAGGGGGGTGGGGGGGCACTGTGATGGGGACACCTGATGTAAGGGGGCGCTCTGATGGGAACACCTGATGTAAGGGGGGCACTCTGATGGGAACATCTGATGTAAGGGGGGGGTACTCTGATGGGGACACCTGATGTAAGGGGGGGTACTCTGATGGGGGCACCTGATGTAAGGGGGGGTACTCTGATGGGGACACCTGATGTAAGGGTCCAGCGTACTATTCCCAAAGCATACATTCCTGAAAAGTGGCTGTAAATGTAGGTGGGTGCTGCAGCGAACACCGGCTGTAACCGAAGGTTATGAGGTTGAGAGAATGTAACCAGCACGCCACAAATCTCCAGAACAGGTCCAAAGCTTTATTCAGTGATCACATCATTGTAACAGAAGCTATAGGGGGGGTTTGCTGATGGGGACACCTAATGTAAGGGGGCGCTTTTATAGGGACCCCTGATGTATAGGGGCACTCTGATGGGAACACCTGATGTAAGGGGGAACTGTGTTGGGGAGACCCGATGTAATGGGGCACTCTGATGGGAACACCTGATGGAAAGCAGCACTCTTGGGGGGCTAAGTGAAGGAAAATCTATGGATTCCCCCATTCACACTAACAGCATGAATGAAGGAATTTCCACTGCCGGCTATTGTATAATATGATAGGGTGCAGCCACTGTTGGGAAGATCATTTTCCACACAACTTGCTTGCTAGCAAGGTCACCCACAGCTCGAAGATTCAGCAGGGATCGGATGAAATGTAAGCAGTCTATGGGGACCTTTAGAATTTCATGCTCGAGACTCGATCCAAAAGAGATTATGTGGCTAAGTCTACTCGTTCATCAATGATCCTCATCCGACCTGACAGAGCAAGAAGGATGGAGAGCAATTGCAGGATTGAGATGTGAAATATGTTTTGGGAATTACCCTCTTACTCAAAGATTGATTACACACATAGGTTTGTATTTAAAGTCCCATGTACATATACTACCCTCATACATATGTGAAGGATACATCTCACACACGTATGCTACATCCATCTCGGGCCAATCATTTTCCATCTGGCTTGGTCAATTTTTAATTCAAGCCTGGTGGTGTTTGTGGGGCCAGCCATGGCTTGAAATTTGGCCAATTCCGACTGAATCAGGGCCTTTGGAATCTCCCAGTTAAAAGCTCAGACCTCAACTTGAATGAATATGTTTTGCAATGTGTAGCTGTTCATCAACGATCCTCATCCAACCTGACAGAGCAAGAAGACTGGACAGCAATTGCAGGATCCAAATGTGCAAAATTTGTTTTGGGAACGTCTCGTTTACTAAAAGAAAGATTAGATACATAGACTAGCTTTATAAATTCCCTGTACAGAGAACACCTTCACAGATATGTGAAAGACACATCTCAATTAATTACAGACCTGTCTTCCCAGGTACAATTTTAGTGGGGTTGCTTTCCAAGGTATTTAACTTCAGTATCCCAAACCAGCTAGGTACTAGGAGCTAAAGATTTTCCGGGTGGAATTGCTCAGGTTCCTCCTTCCACCACTGTCAGGGCTGTGCCATGGTCAGAACAAGTGCTCCATCCATGTCCAGACCGTATTTATGGTAGTGGGAGAGGGTTCTTTTTATAGCAAATTGGGCGTCTAGCATGTGAGTCAAATTGTGTCCTGGCACAGATACGTAGACGATACAGTGGCTATAGAAAATAATCACCTCCCTTTAAAATAATCACCTTTTTGTTGTGTTGCAGCCTAAAATGAAGACGGAAACAGTTTTTTGTTTTATCCAGCTGTATTTTTCTCAGTGCAACTTATAACTTCCAAGGAAAAGATATAACACCAACATGGCAAACAAAATGTAAATACAGAATCACTGAGTTGGAAAAAGGAACCCCCCTTGTGTCAGTATTTTGTTAAACCAACTTTTGCTGTAATTCCAGCCTTTAGTGTTTTGGGATTTGTCTCTACTAACTTTGCACATCTAGACTTTGCAATATTTGCTCTTCTTTGCAGAACTGCTCAAGTTCAGTTACATTTGATGGTGACCGTTTGTGGACTGCAGTCTTGAAGTCATTGCACAGATTTTCAATGGGGTTTAAGTCTGGGCTCTGACTAGGACATGCAAAAACATTCACCGCCTTCTCCTCTAATCACTGTGTGCTCATTTTTGCTGTGTGCTTTGGCTCATTGTCATGTTGGAAGGTTCTTCCCATTGACAACTTTCTGCCAGCAGAGGGCAGCAGATTTTCCTCAAAAAGTTGACTGTGTTTTTTTTTGCCCCATCCATTTTTCTACCCCCATAATAGGATATTACCATCCATAACAGGATATTACCACTCCCCAATAACAGGATATTACCCCTTCCATGCTTTACTGTAGGAATGGTGCTATTTGGATAGATTTCCGCCATACATATCATTTGGTGTTGAGGCCAAATCATTCAATTTTAGTCTCATCTGACCAGAACACCTTTTTTCCTTGTGACCTCAGAATCTTTGTGGTGTATTTTGGCAAAGCTCAGTGGTGACGGCATGTGGCCTTTCTTGAGGAGCGGCTTTTTTCTTGCACCCCCCCCCCCCCATACAAGCCACTTTTGTGGAGAATTTGTGATATTGTCACATGCGCACAATGACCACTCTTTGTCAGAGTTGCTGTAGGCCTCTTGGTGGCCTCTCTGACCAGTTTGGAGCGACGTCCTGATCCAGGGAGGGTCTGTGTGCTACCAAATACCTTCCACTTCCTATTAATAGATGTCACTCTGCTTCTAGGCATTGATAAAGTCTTTGTATCCATCTCCTGACTTGTGCCTGTCCACAACTTTATCCCAGAGATCCCGGTGACAGTGTCCTGCCACCCATAGTTGATAGTTTGCATTAGTTGCACTACCAGGGACTGAAATGCTCCAGGTAAGCTCTTTTAACGCTGAGCTCATCAAATGACCACAGCTGATCAAGGTTTAACTGGCTTTGTGTGCCATTGAGAAAATGATTAGCTACACCTGATTGAATTTACAAGTAATTTTTAGGAAGGGGGGGTGATTCTTTTTCCAACTCAGTGATTCTGTTCTTGAATTTTTTGTTTGTTTTTTTTCTGACATGTTGGTGTTATATCTTTCACTTGGATGTTATAAGATGCACAATGGGTGCAACCAGGGCCGCTGATCAGCCAGTACAACTGGCCCTGTTGTAGCGGGGCTGGGCAATCTGAACAGAGTGCAGAAAAAAATTTCTTTCTCCAACCCCCCCTCACCCGCTCCTGCCCCCTCCGCTCCCCCCCCTCCTCTCTCAGCAGCTGTTCAGCCTCTCTCAATGGACACCCACTCAGGCTAAACATCTCAGAGGCGGAGCCTGACTGTGAGATCCTGTCATTTGAGTGGACGGGAGGGGGTGTGGCCGGCTTCAAGGATGATGGTTCCCAGGTTCTTCTGCTGTGCACACATGAGCTGCATTAACAATATGGTGGCAGTGGATCTGGATTCTCAGGGGACTGCAGGTAAGCCCAATTCACATTAACTGCACAGCTGTCCGGACTGTGAGAAAGTAATTTGGAACAGCGATATGTCTCCTCCTCCAGTCAGTCCCACCCCCCCCCCCCACAGTTAAAAACACACAGTGAGGGAACACATTTAACCCCTTGATCGCCCCCTAGTGTTAACCCCTTCCCCGCCAGTGACATTTATACAGTAATCAGTGGATATTTTTATCTCTGATCGCTGTATAAATGTCAATGGTCCCAAAAAAAGTGTCAAAAGTGTCCGATCTGTTCCGCCGCAATGTCACAGTCCCGCTAAAAATCGCTAATTACTAGTAAATAATAATAATGCCATAAATCTTTTGCGCAAACTAATCAATATACGCTTATTGCGATTTTTTTTTTTTTTTTTTACAAAAAATATGTAGAAGAATACATATCGGCCTAAACTGATGAAGAAATTTATTTTTTAATTTGGGGGATATTTATTATAGCAAAAAGTAAAAAATATATTTTTTTTTTCAAAATTGGCGCTATTTTTTTGTTTATAGCGCAAAAAATAAAAACCGCAGAGGTGATCAAATACCACCAAAAGGAAGCTCTATTTGTGGGGAAAAAAAAAGGACATCAAGGCAGCGCAATTGTCAGTTTAAGCGACGCAGGGCCGTATCGCAAAAAATGGCCTGGTCATTAAGGGGGGAAAATCTTCCGGGGGTTAAAGTGGTTAAAATAAAATATCAAATTTTTTTTTTTTTTATCTTTTGCTTTTAAAGGTAGAGGTGAGATTTGGGGCCTTTTTGACCCCAGATCTCTCCATAAAGAGGACCTGTCATCCTTATTTCTATTACAAGAGATGTTTACCTTCCTTGTAATAGGAAAAAAAGTGATCAAAAAAGAAAAATTAAAGGGACAGTGTAAAAATAATTTTTAATTTTTTTTAAAGCACCCCATCCCTCCATACTCGTGCGCAGAAGCGAACGTATACTTAAAGCGGAGGTCCGCCCACCGCTGCAAAAATTAAAAACCAGCAGCTACACATACTGCAGCTGCTGACTTTTAATAATCGGACACTTACCTGTCCCGGAGTCCAGCGATGTCGGCACCGCAGCTGATGTTACCATCAGCTGTCGGGTGCATGCCGCCTCCATTGCGAGTAAGGGAACCTCATTGCTTCACACCGGGAACCCTACTGCGCATGCGCGAGGCTCCGCTCCTCTCTCCTATTGGCCGGACGGCCGGGGAAGGAGGAGCCCTAGCGATGACGCACATACCCGCGGCTGAGGCTCCCGGAAGTGAGGACAGGATACCTGTGAAAGACAGGTACCCTGCACCCCAACCCCCCCCCCCCCTCCACAGGAGGGGGGAGGAGTACTACGAGCGGAAGTTCAACTTTTGGGTGGAACTCCACTTTAAGTTATGCACCCATACGGTAACGGTGTCTACACCACACATATGAGTTATTGCCGCGATCGTTAGAGCGAGAGCAAAAATTCTAGAGCAAGACCTCCTCTGTAACTGTAAACTGAAAAAAGGTGTTTAAAGTGTCGCCTATGGAGATTTTTAAGTACCGTGGTCTGTGCGCAATTTTAAAGCATGACATGTTAGGTATCTATTTACTCGGTGTAACATCATCTTTCACATTTTCCAAAAAAATGGGGGTATATATCGTGTTTTGTTTTTTTTTTTTTTTTAAATTAATTTAACCGCTTCAGCCCTGGAAGATTTTACCCCCTTCCTGACCAGAGCACTTTTTGCGATTCGGCACTGCGCCGCTTTAACTGACAATTGCGCGGTCGTGTGACGTTGTACCCAAACAAAATTGATCTCCTTTTTTTCCCAGAAATAGAGCTTTCTTTTGGTGGTATTTGATCGCCTCTGCGGTTTTTATTTTTTGCGCTATAAACAAAAAAAAAGAGCGACAATTTTGAAAAAAAAAAAACAATATTTTTTCATTTTTGCCATAATAAATATCCCCAAAAAATATATAAAAAAACACATTTTTTCCTCAGTTTAGGCCGATATGTATTCTTCTACATATTTTTGGTAAAAAAAAAAATCGCAATAAGCGTATATTGATTGGTTTGCGCAAAAGTTATAGCGTCTACAAAATAGGGAATAGAATACATTTTTATTATTAATTTTTTTTTTTATTAGTAATGGCGGCGATCTGCGATTTTTATCGGGACTGCGACATTATGGCGGACACATCGGACACTTTTGACACTATTTTGGGACCATTGTCATTTATACAGCGATCAGTGCTATAAAAACGCACTGATTACTGTGTAAATGACACTGGCAGGGAAGGGGTTAAACACTAGGGGGCGATCAAGGGGTTAAGTGTGTCCTAGGGAGTGATTCTAACTGTGGGGTGGTGCTACCTAGGACATGACAGCGATCACTGCTCCCGGAAAAGGAGAGGGGGAGCAGTACATCCCTGTCATGGCACTAGTTGTTTACTTGTTTACATAGGCATCTCCCCGTTCTACCTCTCTACACCGCAATCGCGCGCCACCGGCGAACATCGAGTTCCCGGGACCCGCGGCGGGCGCGCAAAAGGTGGCATATTTAAAGGGACGTACCTGTACGCCCATTTGCCTGCCTGTGCCATTCTGCCGACGTATATGTGTGTGCGGCGGTCGGCAAGCGGTTAAAAAAAAAAAATTGCATTTGAAAAACCGCTGTGGAAATACCATGTGTAATAAAAAATTGCAACAATCGCCATTTTATCACCTAGGGCAGTGATGGCGAACCTTGGCACCCCAGATGTTTTGGAACTACATTTCCCATGATGCTCATGCACTCTGCCGTGTAGATGAGCATCGTGGGAAATGTAGTTCCAAAACATCTGGAGTGCCGAGGTTCTCCATCACTGCCCTAGGGCACGGGTGCTCAACCTGCGGCCCTCCAACTGTTGCAGAACTACAAGTCCCATCATGCCTCTGCCTCAAGTCATTCTTGTAACTGTCAGGGGCTTGCAATGCATCATGGGACTTGTAGTTCCACAACAGCTGGGGGGGCCACAGGTCGAGCACCCCATGACCTAGGACAGTGATGGCGAACCTTGGCACCCCTGATGTTTTGGAACTACATTTCCCATGATGCTCATGCACTCTGCAGTGTAGTTGAGCATCATGGGAAATGTAGTTCCAAAACATCTGGAGTGCCGAGGTTCTCCATCACTGACCTAGGGCCTCCGGTAAAAAACAAAAGTATAATTTTTAGGGGTTCTAAGTAATTTTCTAGCAAAAAATACAGGCTTGTAAAGAAAAAGTGCCAGAAAAGGCCTGGCCGGCAAGCAATGATATATCGGTATCAGCAGAATTGGTATTTTATCAATCAGGATATCATATTGAAAAAAAAAAAAAGCCTTCCTTTCCCTCTAATTGCCCTAAGAAGGGGTAGAACAATCCATGATCGTCTTACCAGAAGCCATTTAAGGATAGTAGACTAGAGGGATCTTCTCACGATAAGGAGGAAATATGGCCGGTGTGAGTATTATGAGGATATAAAGAGTTATTTAAGTAGCGGGTAACAATATACATCGAGCGCTATGGAGAGCGTGAAAGGAAAAATCCGCTTGGTCTATTTGATATCATGTCCCTGTGCCCCGAGTTATGTGAGAAAAGTGAAATAATCCTTAAAACGCGGATATAAAAGGAGGAAATTTAAGAACGAGTATTGGAAGACATTTTGCCTTTGAGCAATAAAAGCAAAGTATCGGGGGAGGGGGTCGTGTTCTGGAGAGGAGTCACCGAGATTAGAGAAAGAGTGACAGACATAGAAAATGACCACAAAGATATCGTGTCCGCTCCCAAAACAGCGGCTTTCAGTGATGGGATCTCTTAAAATAAAAATAGGCGAAGCACCTAAAAATAAAGAGACGGCAGCAGCATTGATATTAGATATCAGAACACAAAGGTGAGGCGGCTGGATAGAAAAGAGAATAACTATAGAAATGTACTCAATACATTACAAAGTAATACAAATGAAGCTAAAATAAGTGATGAATTGTTTCATTTAATATGTTAATTATATTTAATTAAGTTAAAGATATCAGGTGTTTGTGGTGTAAGATAACACTATTGTAAATATTCATTTATTTTATGTATTACATGTAAATAATGCTGACAGATTACACAGCGCTGTACATTCACACCAGTCCCTACCCGCGAGGAGCTTACAATCTAAGGCCCCTTTCACACTGGGGCAGTGGGGGCGTCGGCGGTAAAACAGCGCTATTTTTAGCGCTGTTTTACCGTCGTTTTTGCGGCTGTATTCGGCCGCTAGCGGTGCGGTTTTAACCCCCCGCTGGCGGCCGAAAAAGGGTTAAATCCGCTCATACAGCGCGGCTATAGCCGCGGTATTACCGCGGTATAGCCGCGCTGTCCCATTGATTTCAATGGGCAGGAGCGGTTTAGGAGCGGTGAATACACCGCTCCTTCACCGCTCCAAAGAAGCGGTTGGCAGGACTTTTTTTACCGTCCTGCCAGCGCACCGCTTCAGTGTGAAAGCCCTCGGGGCTTTCACACTGAACAAACAGCGGAGGCTGTTTAGGGGCGGTTTGCAGGCGGTATTTTTAGCGCAATAACGCCTGCAAACCGCCCCAGTGTGAAAGGGGCCTAAGGCCTCTATCTCATTATACAGTATCTCACAAAAGTAAGTACACCCCTCAGTCACATTTTTGTAAATCTTTTCTTCTATCTTTTCATGTGACAACACTGAAGAAATGACACTTGTCTACAATGTAAAGTAGTGAGTGTACAGCTTGTATAACAGTGTAAACTTGCTGTCCCCTCAAAATAACTCAACACACAGCCATTAAAGTGGTTGTAAACCCTTCACTACACACTTTTTACTACAGGCAAGCCTATAATAAAACCTGCACGGTTCAGGAGATATTCCCTGTATTTGCACGTGCCGACGTCATCGGCACATGCGCACTGAAGCAAACTGAAGCGATGGCACGTACGTGCCGTTGCACCAGTGAGTGTGCCGTTACTGGCGGCTCCCATGCACATGCGCAGGAGTGACGTCATCGCGGCTCCGGCGCTGGAGCCCGTGATACCCGGAAGTAACTCGCAGGAGCGATGTCGGCCGCCGGAGCGGTGTATGAGGACGGCTGCGGGGGGGCTTCGATCTCAGGTAAGTAATTCATAATGAGCTAGTATGCTATGCATACTAGCTCATTATGCCTTTGTCTTGCAGTTTTTGGGGTTTTTTTGTCCTAGGGTTTACAACCACTTTAATGTCTAAACCGCTGCCAACGAAAGAGAGTACACCCCTAAGGGAAAATGTCCAAATTGGGCCCAGTTAGCCATTTTCCCTCCCCGGTGTCATGTGACTCGTTAGTGTTACAAGGTCTCAGGTGTGAATGGGGAGCAGGTGTGTTAAATGTTAAAATCCTCTCCAAATGGTTTGCAGGCTTGTGTGAATCAGCAGTTAGCTCAGGGAGCAAGTGACTGTCTCCTTCACCATCCTGGCCCCTCCCCTACACGTGACGACACAGGGCGATCACGTGTCTTCCTCAGGGGGATCCTGCAAGCCCCTGTAAAGTCTGAGTACCCTGATGTTTACCTACAATAAATTTCTATATTTAAATGATAATGCATCTGGCCTCTTTTGTATTTTAAATTGAGGATACCATCTTTGGATTACAATGGATTACCCAGGTGCCTGTAAATCCTGCTACTTAGAGCCCAGAGGTGGTTCAGCTGCTGTTGTAGGCCAAACTTAATTGTGCAGTCACATAATTGGAGGTGGGCGCAGTCACGCGCGCGCGCGGGGGGGGGTGGGCACGTCTGTGAAGTCACGGTTAATATTATTTGGATCATCATCATCACAGAGTCACATGTGTGTCTTGTCTACAGTCAAGCATGGTGGTGGGAGTGTCATGGTCTGGGGCTACATGAGTGCTGCCGGCACTGGGGAGCTACAGATCATTGAGGGAACCATGAATGCCAACATGTACTGTGACATACTGAAACAGAGCATGATCCCCTCCCTTCAGAGACTGGGCCGCAGGGCAGTATTCCAACATGATAACCACCCCAAACACACCTCCAAGACCACCACTGCCTTGCTAAAGAATCTGAGGGTAAAGGTGATGGACTGGCCAAGCATGTCTCCAGACCTAAACCCTATTGACCATCTGTGGGACATCCTCAAACAGAAGGTGGAGGAGCGCAAGGTCTCTAACATCCACCAGCTCCGTGATGTACTGATGGCTGATCTTATTTCCTGAGGCCCGAAAACGCCAGGACAGAACAAATACCCCCCAAATGACCCCTTTTTGGAAAGTAGACAGTCTGAGGCATGTAAGATGAAGAAAGTAAGTAATGCTGGCCATACACTATACGAAAAATCGGCCGAACACATTTTCGAAAAACGAACGTTCGACCGTGACCGCAAACGATCGTGCCATCATAATGACCGATAAATTGTTCAGTGGACATGAATAAATAATTTTTTGTTCGTTTTTTTACATATACCTAGCGCAGACAGTTCGGACGGGAAACACATTAACCTTGCAATTTATCGTACGTTCGGCAGAAATTTTCCAAACTTCCCGTTCGTTTTTTTTTTCCACAAAAACGTCACAAACGATTATCGATTTGTGCCCATTAACTTGCCGAAAAACGAACGAAGTGTCTGTATGAACGATTTTTCGTATGATTTTTCGTAAGAGGCATGGTGAGTTTTTTGAAGTTGTAATTTTTCGTCACAAGTTTTTTGAAAATTAAGAAATTGGATACAATTTATTTTGTTTTCCCAAATTTTTTTTACATACTGTCACCATATGACAGATGTGGCGGTGATCAGGGACACTGACTGCTGACAGTATTTTAATTAAAAAAAAAAAAAAAATAATAATAATAATAATTTTTTTATTCAATTTAAAAAAAACATTTTTTTTTTTCATTTTTTTACATTTTCTTTTCAATTTTCACAATTTTTTTGTATATCTGTAACACTGTACTACTCTGGGGAGGTGCTCAGGGATATATATATATATATATATATATATATATATATATATATATACACAATATCTCACAAAAGTGAGTACACCCCTCACATTTTTGTATATATTTTATTACATCTTTTCATGTGACAACACTGAAGAAAATAATGGTGGCCGCACGAAATATTGATACTTTGGGTCCAATTTGGACATTTTCACTTAGGGGGTGTACTCACTTTTGTTGCCAGCGGTTTAGACATTAATGGCTGTGTGTTGAGTTATTTTGAGGGGACAGTAAATTTACACTGTTATACAAGCTGTACACTCACTACTTTACATTGTAGACAAGTGTCATTTCTTCAGTGTTGTCACATGACCTGGGCATGACCCTTAGAACACTACAAAGGGGCATGACCCCATGATTTTGTGAGGGCATAAAAAAAGGACCCCCTCCTGAGGGTGAATTTTTCTTACCAGCAAGAACACAACACAACAATACAATACAACAATACAATACAACAATACAATACAACAATACAATACAACAATACAATACGGTGTAAAGCAATTCCAACAGTTACAGTCCACACAGGTCATATTTACAACCTGCTGTATACAATAAACACAACTTCCCTTTTCTGTATTACAAACTAGAACTGAGAAAACATGAGCCCTCCCCCCCCCCAAGGGTGTAGATAAAGAATGACCTAATGTTCATAATACAAAAAAAATAAAACAACCAAACATTATTTGTTTTCTGCAAGCAGACACCCCGGAGAATAAAATGGTGGTAGTTCTCGTTTTTTATGTCACGCGATGTTAGCGCAATAGTTTGTCAAGTGCAAAATTTCAGTAACATATATATTAACCACTCGCCGCCCGCCGTATAACAGAATGACGGCGGCAAAGCGGTTTAGCTATCCTGACCGGACGTCATGTGACCTGATCAGGATGACAGAGCTGCAGCGCGGCGATCGGAGGTGCTGTGTGTCAAGTCCTCTGACGGAGGCTTCATACCACGTGATCAGCTGTGACCAATCACAGCTGATCATTGCGTGAACCTGGAAGTGCCGGTAAGCGGCTTTTCTCGGTTCACACTGGCAGGGAGAGACGATCGGCCGGGTCTGTGCTAATAATCAGCACATTGATTATCAGCAAAGCCCCATCAAAAGGTGCCAATCAATGCCCATCTCCTGCCAGCCTGTCCCCCTCTATAAAGCCTGTCAGTGCCCATGAAAGTGCAGATCAGTGCCCACAGCAGTGCCCCATCAAAGTGCCAATCAGTGACACTCAGTAAAGACTGTCACTAGCTCCTCATCAGTGCTGCCAATTCAGTGCCACCTATCAGAGCCGTCAGTGCTGCCTATCAGTGCCCATCATTTTTTTTTCTTCAAAATTGTCGCTATTTTTTCGTTTATAGCGCAAAAATTAAAAACCGCAGAGTGATCTAGCAATCTAGCATTGATGGGCACTGATGAGGATGGATTGATGGGCACTGATGAGGATGGACTGATGGGCACTGATGAGGATGGACTGATGGGCACTGATGAGGATGGATTGATGGGCACTGATTAAGATGGATTGATGGGCACTGATGAGGATGGATTGATGGGCACTGATGAGGATGGATTGATGGGCGCTGATTAAGATGGATTGATGGGCACTGATGAGGATGGATTGATGGGCACTGATTAAGATGGATTGATGGGCACTGATGAGGATGGATTGATGGGCACTGATGAGGATGGATTGATGGGCACTGATGAAGATGGATTGATGGGCACTGATGAGGATGGATTGATGGGCACTGATGAGGATGGATTGATGGGCACTGATGAGGATGGATTGATGGGCACTGATGAGGATGGATTGATGGGCACTGATGAGGATGGATTGATGGGCACTGATGAGGATGGATTGATGGGCACTGATGAGGCTGCATTGATGGGTATTGATGAGGCTGCATTGATGGGCACTGATGAGGCTGCATTGATGGGTATTGATGAGGCTGCATTGATGGGCACTGATGAGGCTGCATTGATGGGTATTGATGAGGATGGATTGATGGGTATTGATGAGGCTGCATTGATGGGCACTGATGAGGCTGCATTGATGGGTATTGATGAGGCTGCATTGATGGGCACTGATGATAAGTGTAAACAATGTACTGACTGTGTCTGTCAGCCTTGTGATTGGCTCTTCTTTCCTCACACAGACATAGCGGGGAGGAGAGAACTGCGGATAACCGGCCAGTCTGTTTATATGAGACCAGCTGTGATTGGCTCTTCACCCCGATCGGTGATCAGATGATACAATTGGGTATTATTCTGTCTCTGATGGGCACTAAATGCAAAAAACAAAACATCCCCGGCAGTGAAGGGGTTAGAGTGAATGTAGAAGTGTTTTTGTTGTGGGCAGGGTGGGGGATTAGACCCCTGTCATGTTATCGCTGTCTGTGTCCCCGGTAGGGAGATTCTCCTTCTCTATTTCTCTTGTCTACAATAATCATTGAAAGTGAAAGAAAACCCCAAATTTGTGTTCCCCAGAACAGGAAATGAGGGGAAATCTTCCGATGGGGACACTCAGTGTGGAGGGATTTCCTGTCACTTCCTGTGGTGGGAATGGGACAGGAAGTGAAGAGAAATCTCCTCTAATGGGATGGCACTACAGGGGTCCTAACCCTCCGATAAGAGAGAAAAACAAATCTTCTCCCCAAATACATTCTGAGCGGATCAGTTCGGGTGATGAAATCTCTATCCCTGTATAGAGAAGAGATTCCAATCCACATCAGTGACCCGGACCGCCGTATATCATGGATTCCGGTGTCACCCTCCGCCCGCCCACCACACCTGAGTGGCGTCACGCTCCGCCCACCACACCTGAGTGACGTCACACTCCGCCCCGCCCCCACTGAACACCTGAGTGACGTCACGCTCCCGCCGAAAGGTGTGTCTGTCCCTCAGCCAGGGAGAAAAAGTTCACAGAGGAAATCCCGCCCACCAACTTTTCCATGGCGGTGATTGGCCGGAAGTCAGTCAGTCCTTGTCATTCCAGCAATCCGATTGGAGGAACGGAGAGGAGCGGTTTACAGGCAACTGAGGGGAACAGAAAGAGCGAAATATATCTCTATACATCCATAGAGGAGAGAGGAGGAGATGTGAGGAGAGGAGCCGCCATGAAGAGCCTGAAATCCCGACTGAAGAAACATGAAGTCACCATCAATGTGAGTACCGGGGGGGGAGGGAGAGTTCACTACATACTCCATGTGTCCCCCTCCCCCCCTACATACTCCATGTGTCCCCCTCCCCCCAACACCCTCCATGTGTCCCCCTCCCCCCCCCTACATACTCCATGTGTCCCCCTCCCCCCCTACACCCTCCATGTGTCCCCCTCCCCCCCTACACCCTCCATGTGTCCCCCTCCCCCCCTACACCCTCCATGTGTCCCCCTCCCCCCCTACACCCTCCATGTGTCCCCCTCCCCCCTACACCCTCCATGTGTCCCCCTCCCCCCCTACACCCTCCATGTGTCCCCCTACACCCTCCATGTGTCCCCTACACCCTCCATGTGTCCCCCCCTACATACCCCATGTGTCCCCTCCCCCCTACACCCTCCATGTGTCCCCCCCTACATACCCCATGTGTCCCCCTACACCCTCCATGTGTCCCCCTACACCCTCCATGTGTCCCCCCCTACACCCCCACTCCCTACATACTCCATGTGTGTCCCCCCCCTACACCCTCCATGTGTCCCCCCCTACATACCCCATGTGTCCCCCTCCCACACCCCTCCATGTGTCCCCCACCCCCCTACATACTCCATGTGTGTCCCCGTTGTCCCCCCTCACTCCCTCCATGTGTCCCCCCCTACACCCTCCATGTGTCACCCTCCATGTGTCCCCCCTACACCCCCACCCCCTACATACTCCATGTGTGTCCCCCTTCCCCCCTACACCCTCCATGTGCCCCCTACACCCTCCATGTGTCCCCTCCCCCCTACACCCTCCATGTGTCCCCTCCCCCCCATACCCTCCATGTGTGTCCCCGTGTCCCCCTCCCACACCCTCCATGTGTCCCCCACCCCCCTACATACTCCATGTGTGTCCCCCTCCCCCTACACCCTCCATGTGTCCCCCCCTACACCCTCCATGTGTCCCCCCCTACACCCTCCATGTGTCCCCCCTACACCCTCCATGTGTCCCCCCTACACCCTCCATGTGTCCCCCTACATACTCCATGTGTCCCCCCTACACACTCCGTGTGTCACCCTCCATGTGTCCCCTCCTACACCCTCCATGTGTCCCCTCCCCCCTACACCCTCCATGTGTCCCCTCCCCCCTACACCCTCCATGTGTCCCCTCCCCCCTACACCCTCCATGTGTCCCCTCCCCCCTACACCCTCCATGTGTCCCCTCCCCCTACACCCTCCATGTGTCCCCTCCCCCTCACCCTCCATGTGTCCCGTCCCCCCCTACACCCTCCACGTGTCCCGTCCCCCCCTACACCCTCCACGTGTCCCCTGTCCCCCCCCCCTACACCCTCCACGTGTCCCCTGTCCCCCCCCCTACACCCTCCACGTGTCCCCTGTCCCCCCCCTACACCCTCCACGTGTCCCCTGTGTCCCCCCCCTACACCCTCCACGTGTCCCCTGTGTCCCCCCCCCTACACCCTCCACGTGTCCCCTGTGTCCCCCCCTACACCCTCCACGTGTCCCCTGTGTCCCCCCCCTACACCCTCCACGTGTCCCCTGTGTCCCCCCCCTACACCCTCCACGTGTCCCCTGTGTCCCCCCCTACACCCTCCACGTGTCCCCTGTGTCCCCCCCCTACACCCTCCACGTGTCCCCTGTCCCCCCCCCTACACCCTCCACGTGTCCCCCTGTCCCCCCCCTACACCCTCCACGTGTCCCCTGTCCCCCCCCTACACCCTTCCACGTGTCCCCTGTCCCCCCCCCTACACCCTCCACGTGTCCTCCCCCCCCTACACCCTCCACGTGTCCCCCCCCCCCCCTACACCCTCCACGTGTCCCCCCCCCCCCCTACACCCTCCACGTGTCCCCCCCCCCCCCTACACCCTCCACGTGTCCCCCCCCCCCCACACCCTCCACGTGTCCCCTCCCCCCCCCTACACCCTCCACGTGTCCCCTCCCCCCCCCTACACCCTCCACGTGTCCCCTCCCCCCCTCCACGTGTCCCCTCCCCCCCCTACACCCTCCACAAAAACACCCGACACTCTGCGACCAAAAAAGGTTTTGGGGGTGTTTGCTGCGCTGGGTGTAACATGTGATAACGAGCAGGAACATGCGTTGTCTCTACACTCCGGTGTGAATTTGGTCCCGCGGTGCGCAGATCCTCCGTGGGGCGTCTCGCACCGAAGGTTTTCATATCGCTCGCTGCTTTTTATTATTGTACTGTTTTTTGGCGGGATTGTGATGTCAGAGGGCAGGGGGGGGGGGGGTGATTCACCATTTTCCTTGTCTTTGATTGGTGGATAGCACTATATATACACTGGGGGGGGGGGGGTGAAAGTTTTTGACCCCCTGCTGATTTTTGTACGTTTGCCCTACTGACAAAAAAATGTATCAGTTTTTATAATTTTATTGGTCGGTTTATGATAACAGTGAGAGACAAAATAACAACAAAAATATCCAGAAAAACACATTTCAAAAAAAGTTATAAATTGATTTGCATTTTAATGAGTGAAATAAATATTTGACCCTTCACAAAACATGACTTAGTACATGGTGGAGAAACCCTTGTTGGCGATCACAGAGGTCAGACGTTTCTTGTAGTTGTCCTCCAGGTTTGCACACATCTCAGGAGGGATTTTGTCCTCTTTGCAGATCCTCTCCAAGTCGTTAAGGTTTCCAGGCTGACGTTTGGTAGCTCGAACCTTCAGCTCCCTCCACATATTTTCTATGGGATTAAGGTCTGGAGACTGGCTAGGCCACTCCAGGACCTTAATGTGCTTCTTCTTGAGCCTCTCCTTTGTTGCCTTGGCCGTGTGTTTTGGGTCATTGTCATGCTGGAAGACCCATCCACCACCCATTTTCAATGCCCTGGCTGAGGGAAGGAGGTTCTCACCCAAGATTTGATGGTACATGGCCCCGTCCATCATTCCCTTTTGATGCGGTAAAGTTGTCCTGTCCCCTTAGCAGAAAAACACCCCCAAGTATAATGTTTCCACCTCCATGTATGAAGGTGGGGGATGGTGTTCTTGGGGTCATAGGCAGCATTCCTCCTCCTCTTCTAAACACGGTGAGTTGAGTTGATGCCAAAAGAGCTCGATTTTGTCTCATTTGACCACAACATATATTCAGCTGCAGTGCTCGGGGGGGGGGGGGGGGGCCCCAGAAAAAGCATTGGAGCTGGGGGGGGGCCCTTTTCTGTCCTGAAGCATGTGTGCTGTTAAAGCTGAACTATTAAATGCTTGCCGACCTGCGCACGATGATGTACATCGGCACGGCGGGGCTAATGGGCGTACCTGTATGTCCCCTTTAAGACGCGGCTTAGTGGGGCGCGTGCGCCGCCAGCATGCCCGTGGGTTCCCGCTGACTCAATGTCCGCTGGGGGGGGGGGGGGGGGGGGGGGCCCTGCGATCGTGACACGGAGCGCCAGAACAGGGAGATGCCTATGTAAACAAGACAATTCTCTGTTCTGCCTGTCATCAGGAGCCGTGATCGATGTCATGTTGTAGTGAGCCCATCCCCCCCCCCCCCCCACAGTTAGAATCACTCCCCTAGGACACACTTAACTCTTGATTGCCCATTAATGTTTAACCCCTTCCCTGCCAGTGTCATTTTCACAGTAATCAGTGCATTTCTATAGCACTGATCGCTGTATAAATTGTCCCAAAATAGTGTCAAAAGTGGTCCGATGTGTCAGCCGCAATGTCGCAGTCACGATAACCGCAGATCGCTGCCATTACTAAAAAAAAAAAAAATCGCAATAAGCGTATATTGATTGGTTTGCGCAAAAGTTATAGCGTCTACAAAATAGGGGAAAGATTTATGGCATTTTTTTTTTATTACATTTTTTTTCTTTTTTTATTAATAAAAATGCCATAAATCTATCCCCTTATTTTGTAGACACGATAACTTTTGCGCAAACCAATCAATATACGCTTATTGCGATTTTTTTTTTTTTTTTTTTTTTTTTTTTTTTTTTGGGATATTTATATAGCAAAAAGTAAAAAATATTATTTTCAAAATTGTCGCTCCCTTTTTTTGTTTATAGCACAAAAAATAAAAACCGCAGAGGTGATCAAATACCACCAAAAGAAAGCTCTATTTGTGGGGAAAAAAAAGACGTCAATTTTGTTTGGGTGCGACATCGCACGACCGCGCAATTGTCAGTTAAAGCAACGCAATGCCGTTTCGCAAAAAGTGCTCTGGTCAGGAAGGGGAGTAAATTCTTCCTGGGCGGTGAAGTGGTTAAGTAAAATGTACCCATGCAGTGCCCCCTCCCCCCCCCCCCACCCTACCCTTTGCCGCCACCACTGCAAGGTTAAATATACGCTCATTTGAGTGATGCCAAACCCAATAAACTTAAACTAGTTCAGGAATTCTAAACTTGCATATTATATTATCATTGAAAATGCATCCTCCTTGGTTGACTGGCCTCTTCTTCCCTGTTTGCTGGTATTTCCTGGCTGCAAAGAAGACAAACCCGTTCATGCGCGGCTCCTGGCCAGGCTATGTGCATCTAATGAAACACATAGTCCCCCAGCAGCCAGCCCCTTCTCCCAGCTCCTGATTCAGGATGAGCTCAGGTCGGTTCAGGGTATAAATCTGTACCTGCCTGAGCTATCCCACCAGGAAGCTGTCAAAGCTGACAGCCAATCAGGAGCGGAAGGCACTCCCCCGGCCCGAGTTGCAGTTACTGTATATGAGGGGGGGGGGGGGGTGTATATACATGCAGCTGTGGTGCAGGGGAATGCCTCCTGATTGGCTGTCAACTTTAACGGCTTCCTGGCCCGGGCAGCTCAGGTGGGTTTGGGACTCGTGTTTTCCGAACCCATCAGGGCTCATCCCTACTCCTGACATACAAGGCTGCAGGAGACGATCGCTCCCTACCCCGTCCTCTCCCTTGTCATAAGAAAGTTCTGTGAAACAGCACAGATTGTGAGGACCGCCTGCCGGACTGAACTAAAATCTAATAGGTCTCCTCCCCCCACCCCCCGATTCATGCTAACAGCACTGATGGATGAATCTTCCCTGCTGGGCTATTGTGTAATGACAGCCGCTGCCACCAGCAAAATGTTCCTTCTTGCCGCTTCTAATAGCGATCCAGCAGCTAATCGGCCTCACAGATTGCTTTAACGAGAAACAGAATCGTTGAGTGGAAAATAAATACTGGTATTCTGGTGGATAGCTTCAGTATATATCTATATCTATATCTATATCTATATCTATATCTATATCTATATCTCTAGCAGTTGGCAAGTTAATAATGGAACATGTTGGAAGTTCCGCTGTGATATCCGGTGTATCAGCTCCGATTTCATTGGATTGGCATTATAACCCGGGCAGAGCTCACCTCTCCTCCTCCTCCTCCTCCTCCTCCTCCTTTTTCAAGCATCGGATATATAATGAAAGGTATAACCCAATCAGTCGCTGTGTGGGTTTTAATCATCTATCCGTGAAAACACAATAAACCTTGACAGGTGAAACGTTGTCACACCCGGGTGTTTCCATTCTTAGCAGAGCAGTGACATGTTTCAGCCTCGGGCACTGAATACATTGACACTAGTCTGTAGGATTGGGAGAAGATTGTACGGAGAAATGCGTAATAAAATGAAGTGTACTGGAGATCGGACAACGGCCGGGCTTCTCTACCTCTGTAATGATGGACAGTAGCTCACAAAAGTCAGTCACATTTTTGTAAATTTCTTCTCTCTTTTCATGTGACAACACTGAAGAAATGACACTTGTCTACAATGTAAAGTAGTGAGTGTACAGCTTGTATAACAGTGTAAATTTGCTGTCCCTCAAAATAACTCAACACACAGCCATTAATGTCTAAAACCGCTGGCAACAAAAGTCAGTACACCCCTAAGTGAAAATGTCCAAATTGGGCCCAAAGTGTCAATAATTTTGTGTGGCCACCATTATTTTCCAGAACTGCCTTCACCCTCTTGGGCAGGAGGTCACCAGAGCTTCACAGGTTGTCTCTGGAGTCCTCTTCCCCTCCTCCATGACAACATCACGGAGCTGGTGGATGTTAGAGACCTTGTGCTCCTCCATCTTCCATTTGAGGATGTCCCACAGATGATCAATAGGGTTTAGGTCTGGAGACATGCTTGTCCAGTCCATCACCTTTACCCTCAGATTCTTTAGCAAGGCAGTGGTGGTCTTGGAGGGGTGTTTGGGGTGGTTATCATGTTGAATACTGCCCTGCGGTCCAGTCTCTGAATGGGAGGGGATCATGCTCTGCTTCAGTATGTCACAGTACATGTTGGCATTCATGGTTCCCCAATGATCTGTAGCCCCCCAGTGCCGGCAGCACTCATGCAGCCCCAGACCATGACACTCCCCCACCATGCTTGACTGTAGACAAGACACACTTGTCTTTGTCCTCCTCACCTGTTGCCCCCACACACGCTTGTCACCATCTGAACCAAATAAGTTTATCTTGGTCTCATCAGACCACAGGACATGGTTCCCAGGAATCCATGTCCTTAGTCTGCTTGTCTTCAGCAAACTGTTTGCGGGCTTTCTTGTGCAATCATCTTTAGAAGAGGCTTCCTTCTGGGACGACAGCCATGCAGACCAATTTGATGCAGTGTGCGGCGTATGGTCTGAGCACTGACAGGCTGACCCCCCACCCCTACAACCTCTGCAGCAATGCTGGCAGCACTCATACGTCTATTTCCCAAAGACAACCTCTGGATATGACGCTGAGCACGTGACCTCAACTTCATTGGTGGACCATGACGAGACCTGTTCTGAGTGGAACCTGTCCTGTTATACCGCTGTATGGTCTTGGCCACCGCGCTGCAGCTCAGTTTCAGGGTCTTGGCAATCTTCTTATAGCCTAGACCATCTTTATGTAGAGCAACAATTCTTTTTTTGCAGATCCTCAGAGAGTTCTTTGCCATGAGGTGCCATGTTGAACTTCCAATGACCAGCATGAGAGAGTGAGAGCGATAACTCCAAATTTAACACACCTGCTCCCCATTCCACACCTGAGACTTGGTAACACTACGAGTCACATGACACCGGGGAGGGAAAATGGCTAATTGGGCCCAATTTGGACATTTTCACTTAGGGGTGTACTGACTTTTGTTGCCAGCGGTTTTTAGACATTAATGGCTGTGTGTTGAGTTATTTTGAGGGGACAGCAAATTTACACTGTTATACAAGCTGTACACTCACTACTTTACATTGTAGACAAGTGTCATTTCTTCAGTGTTGTCACATGAAAAGATTTACAGAAATGTGAGGGGTGTACTGACTTTTGTGAGATACTGTATACACAAAACATTGTTTGAACTTTGAAATCATAAAAAAGTGATGTCATTGATGGGCTACAAGGCATTCTGGGTAAATTTCTCCCTTTGCTCCTCGTTTTCTTACTAGCCTGTTATTACCGCACCTTCTTATTATCTGGCTGAAATATAAACTTGTACTCTTCTATTTACTTTTTAGTGGCTAATGTGTTTCTCGGCACAATGACATTATTTTCACACCGTTGTGGTTTCATTGCAGACAATAAGAGCAGCTCCAGGCAACGAGTAGAATCCGCCCCCAGACCAGCCAAGTCTCACCCAAGGTTCCGCGCAACCCCTGAGGTTCCTCCGGTGGTTGCTAGGGGTAACTTTACCTGTGGGTGATTGGCTTTACAATGATCTTCTCTTTTTTTTTTTTTTTTTTTTTTTTTTTTTGAACTGTCTGTACGGGTGGCATTCTGACTCCCCACTATAAGAGGGGCATTCTTCTCGGTACCCTCTGACCCCCATTGAATTGGTTTCACCAGGGATTCCCTAACACGTTTCAATACTGATCTTCCTCAGGGGGTAAAGTGATAATCCATATAAGAGCAGGGGTCTCAACTTTCTATACAAAGGGCCTGTCACTCAGACTTTACCTAGCGGGGGATGGGGGGTGTTGGCAGACTGTTGCCATTGGGGTCAGTGGGGAGGAAAACAATGCCCATCTTTTTTGTCAGAGGGAGAAATTACCCCCCCCTTTTCACTGTCGGCAGAGGGAGAAATTACCCCCCCCCCCTTTTCACTGTCAGCACAGGGGAGAAATTACCGATACCCCCCTTTTCACTGTCGGCACAGGGAGAAATTACCCCCCCTTTTCACTGTCGGCACAGGGAGAAATTACCCCCCCCTTTTCACTGTCGGCACAGGGAGAAATTACCCCCCCCCCCTTTTCACTGTCGGCACAGGGAGAAATTACCCCCCCCCTTTTCACTGTCGGCACAGGGAGAAATTACCCCCCCCTTTTCACTGTCGGCACAGGGAGAAATTACCCACCCCCATTTTCACTGTCGGCACAGGGAGAAATTACCCCCCCCCCCCCTTTCACTGTCGGCACAGGGAAAATTACCCCCCCCCCCTTTTCACTGTCGGCACAGGGAGAAATTACCCCCCCCTTTTCAATGTCGGCACAGGGAGAAATTACCCCCCCCTTTTCACTGTCGGCACAGGAGAAATTACCCCCCCCTTTTCACTGTCGGCACAGGGAGAAATTACCCCCCCCTTTCACTGTCGGCACAGGGAGAAATTACCCCCCCTTTTCACGTCGGAATTATTGTCCTCCCCCACCCCCTTCACTGTCGGCAGAGGGACATAATCATATGTACATAATCAGCCAATTATATTAAAAACCAGAGTCCATGCCTTGTGAAAAAAAAAAAAAAACACTGGATACCGTTTTGACCCCATAAGGAGTAATGAAGAATGCGAGGAATGCTGGGAGAGCCCCCAGATCACACACTCATGCAGCCATTTAATACCATCTGATGGAACAAAATGACCCAGTCTGGTGGGAGTCCTTATGGGCACAAATGGTATCCAGTTGGAATTTTCACACTGACATGACTCCCGTTTTTTAATATTTTTGCTGATTTATGTGCAACTGTGTACCCCTGATATGATTATGATTCTATCCCCCTAAAGTAGATTTGTATCGAAATGCGTTGGATTTATCCACACAGATACAGTGCCTTGAAAAAGTATTCATACCCCTTTTCCACATTTTGTCATGTTACAACAAAAACATAAATGTATTTTATTGGGATTTTATGTGATAGACAACACAAAGTGGCTCATAATTGTGAAGTGGAAGGAAAAATGATAAATGATACAAATATGTGAAAAGTGTGGGGGGGGGCATTTGTATGGCGCCCCCCGGAGTCAATACTTTGTAGAACCCCCTTTCTCTACAAGTCTTTTTGGGGATGTCTCTACCAGCTTTGTACATCTAGAGAGGACATTTCTGCCCATTCTTCTTTGTAAAATATCTCAAGCTCTGTCAGATTGGATGGAGAGCGTCTGTGAACAGCAATTTCAAAGTCTTGCCACAGATTCTCAATGGGATTTAGGTCTGGACTGTGACTGGGCCATTCTAACACATGAATATGCTTTGATCTAAACCATTCCATTGTATGTCCTGGCTGGATGTTTCGGGTCGTTGTCCTGCTGGAAGGTGAACCTCCCGCCCCAGTCTCAAGTCTTTTGTAGACTCTAACAGGTTTTCTTCTAAGATTGTCCTGTATTTGTCTCCATCCATCTTCCCATCAACTCTGACCAGCTTCCCTGTCCCTGCTAAAGAAAAGCATCCCCACCACATGATGCTGCCACCACCATGTTTCACGGTGGGGATGGTGTGTTCAGGGTGATGTGCGGTGTTTCCGCGGTTTTGATTTTGAGCCATAAAGTCCAGTTTTGGTCTCATCTGACCAGATCACCTTCTTTCAATGTTTGCTGTGTCCCCCACATGGCTTCTCACAAACTACAAACAGGACTTCTTATGACTTTCTTTCACCAATGTCTTTCTTCTTGTCACTCTTCCATAAAGGTCAGATTTGTGGAGAACGCGACTAATAGTTGTCTGTGGACAGATTCTCCCACCTGAGCTGTGGATCTCTGCAGCTCCTCCAGAGTTACCATGGACCTCTTGGCTCTTCTCTGATGAATGTTCTCCTTGCCCGGCGTCATAGGTGTACGGCCATGTCCTTGGTAGGTTTGCAGTTGTGCCATACTCTTTCCATTCTCCGATGATGGATTGAACAGAGCTCCGTGTAGATGTTCAAAGCTTGTTATAATTTTAGATAACCTAACCCTGCTTTACACTCTCCCACAACTTTATCCCTGACCTGTCTGGTGTGTTCCTTGGCCTTCATGATGCTGTTTGTTCACTAAGGTTCTCTAACAAACCTCTGAGGGCTTCACAGAACAGTTGATTTATTTGGAAATTAAAATTACACACAGGTGGACTCTACTAATTAGGTGACTTCTGAAGGCAAATGGTTCCTCTAGATTTTAGTTAGGGGTATCAGAGTAAAGGGGGCTGAATACAAATGCCCCCCCCCACACACACACGCACACACTTTTCACATATTTATATGTAAAAAATGTTGCACCATTTATCATTTTCCTTCCACATCACAATTATGAGCCGCTTTGTGTTGATTTATCGCATAAAATCCGTTTTACGTTTTTGGTTCTAACATGACAAAACCTGGAAAATTTCAAGGGGTATGAATACTTTACCTTTTCTCAGCACTGTATCTCACGTCTATAGTATCGGAGCTACACCGAGTAATGAGAGAACCGGATC